>CM060923.1:208783195-209235695 GCA_030737875.1 Allium sativum
AAATATTTATTTTTGAATATTTGAATTAAATTCGATTGGAAAATATAAATGGTTGAATTTAAAATGTATGTTATTAATGGTAGATAAATTGGAAATTTTATTTATTAAAGTATATGAGAAGTTAGCACGGATATGTGTGTATTTGTATATATAAGGAGGTTGAAATTTAACATTTCAAATTTGGAATCGAATGGGGTTGTTGTTTGGGCAAAATGGAATACAATCAGTAAATCAATAAATAATTTAAATTTAAAAATAATGTCATATGTAAACGAAGTCGGGTTACAACCACAATAATTATATTAAATTCAGAACATCAAGATATGGTGGCATGTACAATTTCGTTGCGTTTGGAGATTTGCTAGACTGTACGAATTTGGGGCGTTACGTGACAATTAGCGATAGGTTTTAATATTAAAATAAAAACTTGTTGCCACCTTCCTCAGTTAAGTTCGCTCTACCCTACTGCTGATACACGCAGCAATCCTATAAGCTATTGACTTGACTTTGTTCTTATCCCCAAATACTTTTTTCTTCTATAAAGATATTGCACCCCCTTTCACATCCATTCAGTAAATTCATTTTTTTCCAAATTAAAAAGAAGGAAATGTTGAAGCCTCAAATCACCCCACTAAAATCAATTCGTTCTTTCCCAAATTGGAAAGAATGGCTGCCTTCATCGTGTGTTTCCCCACTACTGTGTCAATCGCCTTCAAACCGTTCTTCCCAAAGCGAGAAGCATGGCCTCCAAGACTGTCACTTCATTGATACACTGCATCGGTCGCCAACTACATTGCTGTGACCATCCAGAGTCTCTCCCCCCTTATGTCAGCTCGAACCCAAATTATTACGTCGCCTCCACATCAAAGCATAAATCTTCGTAGCAGCGCTTAAGACTAGCCTCTTCACCTTCAAAACCTGTGTCTTCGCGCAAGCCATCGCATCGAAGCCATTTGCCTCCTTTGCCTAGCATAGAGCGACCGAATGGTGAGTTATCACTCATGATTAATGTTACGTTCAAGTAGATTTAACTCGATTTTTAATTGAGTTATAATAATTGATTTCTATGTGTCTTCGTTGTTTTTGTGATTACTGTTGGTTGATTGGTCACGTCATATATAGATTGGGGATGTTTGTTGTCAACATTATACTTATGCCGTTACCGAACCTGATCTGAATGAGATTAAATTAGACATATGCTTCGAAAGACACTTGCATTTGAATAAGTTGGACATGAGAATTTAGCTGCTACTTCCCTTTCGCAGTTACTACCCTGCGGCTTTTATGCACAGGTGTTGGTGTGGTTTTATAACCTGTAAATATATTTACATAGAACCCTTGAGTAATCGTGCATTAAACTATATGAATAGAGACCTATTAAGATTTGGCGTTGCGTGGAATTAGTATCCATTAGTATACATATAAATTTAGTTGTCATACAAGATATCAAATAGGATGTACTAAAACAGGTAACACGTTTACAGTACAGGTAATCAGGAAAGACTAAGGATAGTTTTGTTTTTTCCAACTGACAATAGGTTAAATACTATAATTTATTTGGATTATATGTTTATATGGGTATTAAAATTTGATACATAAAATATTATATGTATATGGCCAAATATTGAAATCCTATACGTATTTTTTTTGTATAGAATTACTTTTGATCCATACAGTAATTAGAACAGAAGAAATGTGATATTTGTCAATGGGTATAACATATTCTGGGTATTAAATTAATATCCCACTTGATTATAAACACGTATATATGACCCTAAATTAGTGTTGGATATATTTTACTGTAATGCTATACAAGGGATGTAAATTGCAGTCTGATTTATAACTACAGTGTACCCCTGCATATTGGTAGGTATGGTATTGATTATATATATGTGCATTCATGTGTGCTTATTATTCTCTAAATAAATTCATATCTAAATTTAGAGATCTATGGTTTTCAGGTTAACTATCAAAACCTAGTCACTTAATTTTCTTTGGTGCACGGTTATGAGCATTTTGTCACCTATTTATTACCCCAATCACTTATTCTTCTTGTGTGCACTGTTATAAGCATTTTGCTGATTGTTAAACCTAGTCAAAAAATTTCATGTGAGCACATGAACGATGTTGTATTATGCTTTTTTTAATGGAATACAAACCTATATGTTAAGCCCATGTTAAACCTATTATAATTATTAATCATTACCATATATTTGTTCCACTTGGTTGATCCTGTGTGTCCCCCCATGTATTCCTAGTAAACCTGGACATATAAACATTACTATAGATGTGCGAGTATCCCTTCATTGTTGGACTGAACACTGCGTGGCCATTGTGTGTGTGGGACAGACTTGTGTATGTGCTGCTGGGCGTGTGTGACGACCGTGGGAAGTATATAGTGGTGCAGTTCAGGCAAGTCAGTAAAACTTGCCTATTTCTCTTTATGATTGTAGGTCTTTGTTGTGTCCTACTATATTTACACAGTCATGTACATGGTGGGCCAACTTAACATATTCATATCAGATTGGAATAAAGTAATCCGTTGCTTAATATCTTTAATTAGTGTCTTAAGCAATACATGTCATAGGAATTTGAAAGAATGCTTCAGTAGTCATTGATTCAAAAAGAAACTTTTTGGCTTAAACATAATTCACAGTAATATAATATTATGAGTAAAAAATGGTTCAAAAGGAACCTACAATGCACTAGTTTGCAACCTTTTGAAACCAATGATGGTCTGGGAAAAAAAACATGCATACAAAAATGTTCTGGTATGGTCAAACTGTGTTTAACATGAATATGCACTGTGTTTTTGTCTCGTTAGTAGTACAAGTTGAATACATTTGTGGTGAAATAGGCGTTGATAAGGAAAAAGAAGAATACTAATTCCTACACACATAAATTTTAATCCATGAAGTTGTTTATTCACAGAAATTTGTTAAGTGTCTTAATATATGCTGTCATACTTGGTTAAGGCTCAAAACATGGTTAAGACATAGAAAATATATACTGGTCCATGATATTTGCTGCCATCAGTGTATGCATATATTTCCTGTCATCAGAATAATGTGTTGTTCAGCCTTGTAATTTTTTTAGACCTGACATTCTATGCTAATAAATTAAGCACCTTGACTTGTGTGCTGATAAGTGTGCATTCCCATTTGTGTTTGACACTCTATGTGGTTACAACAGACCTGAACCTCATCTACATTACCTGCTTTGCATTTGAGCCATGTATCACTTGTTTGTTCATAATGACCTGTTTGACCATAAGGTTGCCTAGTTTTGATATTTGCATACGGCTGCTTTCAAGTATTCTAGTATCATTAAAACTCGTAATTAGTTCTTAAATTAACACACCAATTGTTGTGCTTCCTTATTGTTGTCCCTGGTTTCCTATTATGGACACCGTTTGTCTGTTTGTTTTCAGGTTTTACTACATATTGCGAGAACTCTGTGAACCTTACCATACTTGATTATTTGTGGTCATGGGATGCTGGGGCAGTGCACACGTGTACATGTACACGTGTGTATATGCAGGCTTCCATGATCATTTTCCGCTGAAATAAAAACCGATATAGCATAAACACTAGACCACTGTATTTGGCATATGACTGATGTGAGGATTAACTGTTATAATTTAGTTTTTTATTAAAGTTAATTTACTTGAACAAATGATTAATCCTGACTCGAGTGTTTTATGTTTTTTCATGGAACACTCGGGTTAGACCCTGAGCGTACAAATTTAAAGATGACAGCTTGAAATTCGAGGATTGACAAAGCTAGGATTTCCAAAGATTTAGCGCACTCTGAAGATTCAATACAGTAAATATTTTTATATTCAAATAGTATTTTTACATTCCGTTGTATAGGAAATCTTGTATTCAAAAATTCTGACTAATAAATAAAAGTTTGTTTCGTTATTCAATACTTTGTTATTTATTTTATTCTGTGTTTTCTATGTTGATTCTGTTTTTAAAGTCTGTAAGCTAAATAACGATCCATCGATTTGAACGTTTTAAGTTGGTTCAATTACCAATTTAAAGTGGTCAAAAAGGCAGGACGTTACAAGTGGTATTAGAGCTTTGGTTTATTCAAAGCTTAGCTTATTGGGTTTAAAAACGAATCTTGAAAATGAAAGGATTTGGAAACATAAATTTGCAAGTATAAATATTTTTAAAATGATTTTGAAAGGTAAATTATTTTGAAATTTTAAGTATTTTAAAAATTAGTATTTTGAAACAAATACAACGGAAACTGTAACACCCCACACCCGCCAAGGTCACTCACTAAGGGAATGCCTTAACTTCGGTGGAGTATTTTAAGTGAATATAGAACAGAAAAATTACAACAAGACAGATATAAGTAATACTTGAAATTTAAAACATCATTTCATTGCAGCAGAAGGTAAACATGTTTGGTTACATATCAAAAACCAACGAGAGTCAAGTACAAAATATCCATCTCGTTAAAACATAAGTACATAATCCCACTACATACTAATAGCCATAATAGAAAAGATAACCGAGCTTTACTTCAAGAGTCCAAGCTCCAAAAGATAGATAAAGCAATCTGATCAAAGCCCACTAGTGCTAGGCCCACTCTGATAACCTGAGGGTTGGGAAAAAGATAAAAACAGCGGGGTCAGACATAAGTCTGAGTGAGCCCTATAACTTTAACAATACAATCATTAAAGTAATTAGGGTATGATATAAACCCGGTACGGTACAATTGGGGATAAATGACTACACTAAGCAGCCAACTAGACTTAGGATGAACTAAGATAACGCTAAAGATGCGCCTATCCACCCAAGGATATATACTACACTGCACCACACTAGATCTAACCACCCAAGGGTAATTCCTACACTGCACCACACCAGATCTACCCACACAAGTGTAATTCCTAACTTAAGGATTGATCCCACTAAGTGTACTTAGTAATCTTAATAGTAGTCTCGTGTACCCCTAGCTGACTACATAGGTGCCGTCTGCCCCTATCTCCACTAGGTGTACCCACAACTTAAAGGTTGATCCCACCCAAGGACTTAAAAAATTTAACTAGTAGTTTCGTGTACCCCTAGCTGACTACATAGGTGCCGTCTGCCCCTATCTCCACTAGGTGTACCCACTACTCCCTAAGCGATCGGCTCCCTAATGTAGATACTCGTGCTGGCCCCACAGTGGGGTGTATCACTCCCCAAAGTGGCAACCCGATACAATCAACGGTGCACAACTTATACCTACACGATGCAACAACGTCTTACCTACCAGCCCGGGTCCACACACGCATATGAAACCCGTTGGACTTGCGTTGCCACCGCTAACCCGTTTTGGCCTCTTATAGTAAAGCCCAGTACGCGTGTCCCGTCCTCGACATGGGTCGAGCCCAATAAGATACATATGGGTTACTGGTTGAAATGGGCCCCCACAAGCTACCCACCTAAGCTTGTCCCTTCTAGTGTATCCCACTTAACCCTTTTTAGTAATCATGCCCACTTACATGTTTAAAGTTTGGTTAAGTCATCTAATCATATTTCAATTGCCACTCAAGGCACCCACTAGATTCCCACATGCCACCCAAGGCACTTACTTGATTTCCACATGCCACCCAAGGCACTTACTTAACCCTTTAATCATGTTTAATTACATGTTCCACTTTGGTTAAGTATTCTAATCTTATCTTCTATTGCCACCCAAGGCAACCACTAGATTTTCCCCATGCCACCCAAGGCACTTACTTAACCCTTTAATCATGTTTAATTACATGTTCCACTTTGGTTAAGTATTCTAATCGTATTTTCTATTGCCACCCAAGGCAACCCACTAGATTTCCATACGCCACCCAAGGCACCCACTTGATTTCCACATGCCACCCAAGACACCCACTTAACCCCTCATGCCCCACTACATGCTTATCTGGTTAAGTGTTTCTTAATTGATTAAGAACGTAACCGTTGTAAAGACCTCTCACATTAGACTATCTTTTATGGCAGCTGGATTTGTCGGTCGGGTCCGGGCAGCCTTACGCCATAACCGAGTCTAACCTCGTGTTTTTACACTTGTCACATATTAAGTTTGTGCCTAAGACCTCTCACATTGGGCCAATCATTTGTAGCCGCTGGATTTGCCGGTAGGTTCCGGGCAGTCTTATGCTACAAGAGGGTCCAACCTCGTGTCTTAGTCGATTAATTACACCTAATTAATCACCCCCATAATTTGTATTAATTATCCCTAATTAATTACAAATTTAACGATGTACATAATTGACTCAATTATGTCCATCCGCTTTATGGTATGCATAATCATACCAACTTCACACCATTTCATTAACATGAATATTAACCCCATCGTTCCCCACGTAATTCGCCAACATGACATACTTAAAAGGGAAGGTTCTTCACACATCAATGGGTTCAACTTGCATAACGTTAGCATCAACATGGGTTTTAAAGGTGTCAACATGCATATAGCATCAAACCCAACTAGCATAAATAACCAACCCAAACTTGCATGAATCACATATGTCATAAAGAGGGTAACTTGCATAAGCTACGTATGTCATACAAAGGGGTATACTTGCATATGTATGTATGACATACAAAAGGGTTAACTTGCATATGTATGCATATCATCCAAAGGTGTAAACTTGCACATGTTACTTGCATATAATCAAACACCAAACTTGCATAACATGTCATATATGAACTTGCATATAATCATACACCAAACTTGCATAACATATCATGTATGAACTTGCATATAATCATACACCAAACTTGCATAACATATCATGTATGAACTTGCATATAATCATACACCAAACTTGCATAACATATCATGTATGAACTTGCATATAATCATACACCAAACTTGCATGACATATCATGTATGAACTTGCATATAATCATACACCAAACTTGCATAACATATCATGTATGAACTTGCATATAATCATACACCAAACTTGCATAACATGTCATATATGAACTTGCATATAATCATACACCAAACTTGCATAATCATGGTGTCATAATTGATCAATGTTTATCATAGTGATTTGCATAACTAGCATCAAGAACACATAGCCTAAAACTTGCATAACTTGCATAACATCATGATCACATAGCATATGATTTGCATAACTTGCATAACATCATGATCACATAGCATATGACTTGCATAGCTTGCATAACATCATGATCACATAGCATATGACTTGCATAACTTGCTTAACACATAGCATATAACTTGCATAACTTGCATAACATCATGAACACATAGCATATGATAACATAACTTGCATTGATCCACATTCATAGCCATAACCTCATTATATCCTATTATAATCATTTCAACAATTGGTCATTAAGGCTATAGAAACTCACAACTTGTTGATTAGCACTCCTATGAAGAAGATTAAGTTGCTAGAGTTGATTAGAGGTTGATTTGAGAGGCTATCTCCTTCTACAATTTGATGGAGGCTCCTTCAAGTTGCATTTTGATGGCATAACGACATTGTATCTATTTTTAGTATGAATTAGGGTAGTCTTAGGATGTATTTATAGATTAGTTAGGTGTTTTAGGCCATTAGATTAACCCTAAATCAGATTAGAGCCGTCAGATTTCGTCACTAGCCACCAGCACAGCCCAAAAGCCAAAATGGTGCACCCAGGTCACACAGACCGACAGGGGGGGTCGACCCCTGTGTCGACCCCTGGGTCGACCCCTGGGGGGGTCGACACCCATGTCGACCCTAGGGTCGACTCCCTCTGCCTGGCGGGAATTTTCCCGCCTCTTCTGAAATGTTTAAATTTTTGTATTCAAATCTGTTTTGAATTTCTGAAAACTTCTTCGGGCCTTAACTGGGTCATACGGACTCCGATTTTCGAAAACTCGGACTCTATTTCGCGTATTTTTCCGAGACGAACGCAATAGCATAGCCCGTTTCCCCTGATTCAGATTTTAAAATTTAATTCTGCCCTGTTTTATATTATAGCAAGTTATTCAACATACGGGGTGTTACATTCTCCCCTACTTGAAGGATTTCGTCCCCGAAATCTCTAAGTCAAGAAGAACGTATCCTACCAACCAAACAACCATCTACTCAAACCATCAAACACTGGCATCCATTGTCCTTAAAGTTTCTAATGCTGTTTGAACATATGCAAAGAGTGTGTGTATATGTTCCCTGTCTAATGCAAAATCAGGCGGTCTATTGATTCAGTTGACCTCCTTAATGCAAACCATGATAGTGCCATGCATCCAATATGTATGCGAAAGAATCCTACCGACACATACGATTACTACATGTGTGCACAACCATACACCAAAATGCATCATCCATATGATAACGCAACCATTATGCATCCATTAATAAAGCTACCTACACACAATTTATATGCAATATGCAATATGAAGTGACTGAGCCGATCTAGTGCCTAAATGTGTGTATATGCATCCATGAGCAACCACTAGAAACTACTTGCATCCACACGCATCCATCAATCATAACATGTCTCAAACACATGTTTCATCCATAGATTTACCCTATCTAAAGGTCAAAGGTACCAACGAGAGGACATACTAAAGATAAGATAAGTACTAGACAAACAATAAAGGAGAAGTTAAAAGTCATACCCTCAAAAAAGGAATGGGTACAATGAACGCATCTTCGCTTCTGTCTCCCAAGTAGCATTGCTCTCATCCTCTCCCCATTGCACTTTGACTAGTCGCACCTCTCTGTTTCTCAACTTCCTAATCTCTGACCCAAGGATGCGGGTAGGAGCTCGTCGAATAGTCGCATCACGCTCTACCTCCACTTCTCTAAGCAAGCTCGGCTCTACCACCTCTGCGGTCTCATGTAGGCACTTCCTCAAATGTGACACATGGAATACGTCATGTACCCCATGCAACCGAACTATCTCTCGAAGGTAAACTGAAGCTAGCCATGGAGCAGTCCTCTTACTTTTCACGGGTATGAAATGGGCGCTCTTAGTAAGTCTGTCTACCACAACCCAAATTCCCCTATTACCCTTCCTCGATCTCGGTAACCCATCAGTAAAATCCATCGAGACGCTATCCCACTTCCATTGCGGAACTTCCAATGGGTGAAGCAACCCACCGGGTTTCTTTTGCTCCGCTTTCACTTGTTGGCACACCAAGCATCTAGCGACATACTCGGTCACATCTTTCTTCATACCGGCCCAAAAGAAAACTCGCTTCATGTCTTGGTACATCTTGTCCTCACCGGGATGAATGGTCATCTTCGAACGATGCACATCATCAAGAATAGCCCCCCTCAAACCCTCGTCTTGCGGTACACAAAGTCTACCGTCTCTACGTAAGCACCCCCTATCGTCAAGGGTGTACCTACTCAAATAGCTGGACGACTCCCCCTTATGAGCTTCTCTACTAACTCAACCAACTGTGGGTCGTCCCGCTGTGCCTCACCACTTCGTCCCAAAAGAGTAGGTCTAACCTCTAAGGATGCTAGCAAACCGGGTACAAAGTCAACGGAAGGTCTGAAATCAAACATCGAGATAAATCCAAGCTTCGTCGTTCCACGAACAATGGACTCAAGGACAACCTTTTTCTGCTTAAGGCGTCTGCCACCACGTTACCCTAGCCAGGGGTATATGCTATCTCGAAATCATAGGATGCTAAGAACTCCATCCACCTTTGTTGTCTTAAGACTATGCGCTCGAAGAGTCTCCAACCCTTCCATAAGATGTAGGGCATACTTTTCTCCACTACTAGAGAAAACCAGGATATTCTCCCATGCAAAATCGTCACAACTATCCATCTCTCACGCAAACCATCCTAGTCGAACTCGACATCCCCCAAGTGCAAGCCCCAAAGGCCTAAACCAATATCAGACAAACACCCAAGGGATACCTCCTTCGGATTCAGACGACCTACGTGAGATGATACTAGTAAAAACGGCTAAATAATTAAGCCCTTGTCCAACTCTGGATGTCCTTGCCAGTCTCGCTCCAAAACCACCGTTGATCAAATAACTGGCTTTGCTTAACCTATTAAGCACATACGAAAACTTATTTCGCTCTTAGAAAAGACCAAGATGTCATCCACAAAGACTACTACGAAGTTATTTAGGTACTCCCTGAACACCCTACTCATCAAATCAACAAAGTATGCGGGGGCGTTCGTCAAACCAAATGGCATCACAAGCCACTCATAGAAAGCATCCGGAGTCCTAAAGGCAGTCTTCTCTATACTATCCTCAGCCACTCTCAACTGATGAAACCCCGTGGTCAAGTCCAACTGCGAAAACACTGAGGCGCCAACCAACTGATCAAAGAGATCATCAATCCTCGGCAATGGGTGTCTATTCTTCTTTGTGAGCTTGTTGATGTAAAGACCCGCAACTTCCCCGTAAAGGAAAGCGTCGGATAGTTCGAGAACACGCCACAACAGAACACATATAAAAGAACGTTTCATTGTATATTACAACAATGCATCAGATTACAAGAATATACAGAGTATAAATGAATAAATATTACACAGAAATATCAGAGATTTAAATTACATTTAAATACATAGCAGCGGAAGATAATACAATACACAACTAGAAGTAGATATACGGATACAAAGCTTTCCGGATATCGTTCCAGCTGTAAACCAGGATCCTGTGAATATAAATATGCAAAACCAAAACTGCTAGCTGCCCGTGTCAAAATAGGGGCACCCAGAGTTTAGGTTAAAACAATAAACTCCAGGTCAGTCATCTGACTGGTGTGAGAACTAAAACAGTTAATCTTTATTTTAAAGTTAGGTAAATCAAGGGACCACGCCGTATAATACGGAACGGGTTTCCTCCCAAGAATACCGGTGCATAAAACCAACAGCGCAATGCTAAATAAAGAAAAATGAAGCTGTTATAAGACCCAGGTCCTATCACACAATGCAACGCAAGCCGGGGGATAGGGTTTTTCCTTATAACAGCCAAAGAATGCATGATACGTTAAAAACAAATCATTTGATACTACTATAAGTGCATAGTGTATAAAACAACTTCAAATCATAAGTATCAATCATAGGCGGCATGGGTACCATATATCATGTCGCCATATATAGGTTTACAAATAAAACCGCAAATGTCACGTATTTGGAAATTGGATTTCCAGCTATGAACCGAGGCAAAAGATAGTCCTCAACCGATTCGAGACGCTCTAGCCCGTGTCTCAGGAACAGCCGCAACTGCCCCATGGAGCGACAGGGCCGGTCCACCGATGTGGATTATTATGCCTGAACACTACGTCTCCCCACCCTATGGGGTGTAAGTCTGGTCCGTCAGCCGACCAGAATGCATCGGCCGAAACCGATATAACCGAGGCGCCTCGCAACAGCCACAACCACATAAGTCAAACTCGTCAGGGCGTGTAAAACCACTGACGCCACTTCTAGCTAGAAAGAAACACAAGTCCTCCCTGAGGTCCGTCTCCCGTTTTTGGTTCATACCGGGTGTGAAACACGCGAGGTAAACGTTACACAAAGCTACGCCACAAAGGCCGTGCTTTGATCATCACCACAAGACTTTGCTTTTCAACAGAAGCCTCGATCAATTGCCACTTAGGCATGCCACACAGGCAATTCACTCCATGCGTTTGATATCCATCAATATATAACCCCTGAGCTCGTACGTCTCAGAGAAGGGCGTTAAGCAAGAGAATCAATTCTCCGCCGCCAAACAGATATATATTTAATAGAAATCAATCACACAGACTAAAATCCAATGTCAGACACACAGTCCATTTACAAGTCCGTTCTGGGGCTGAACGAAACCGGGGGCACCTAGTACCCCGCATATCCATCGATCTCCAAGTACGTCTGGACGATCACCAACTGTTTCCATCTTCTTGGGTGTACAGCCCAATCAAGATCATCAGTAATTACCCAAACGACGTGAAGACCTCCGGTCTTCGACCATCGTCTTCATCTTCGACTTATCGTCGTATCAGTTATTCAGAATGGGATAAACCCGGTCTTCCCGAATAACTCGCGTATATTTTAAATAAGTGTTACACAAACACAACATACGCCTCATTCCAATCCATCAGTCACTAACCGTAAATTAATCAAGAGAATAATTCCCCAAATATTAACCCCGAAGGCCGAAACCAACATCAGATCAATATCCAGAAAACCATTCTACTTAGCTAACCGACAGTTAGTTTCTAATTTCACATTCATAGGGAAAGGTTCCCATTAATTTTATCAAAGATAAATTCTTGAATGTATTCTTTAATCAACTTTTGAATATCAATTCAAACTAGTCGGGATTAGCGAACCTTACCGAAGTAATCATTTGTTATAATTTCCCAATCCCAACCTATTCATCCCATGAAGTAAAACTGTGAATACTTCATATCTAACACCACAGTGTTATCGGTAAATTCAATTACCATTTCACGTTCAAATCTAATTAAAGATTTAACTATCGCCTGGAGCAAAACTGGTGATACTCCATTTTCGATCATTTCAATCTAATTAAAGATTCATTAAAACTCCACTTAGTTTTAATCTTCGACTGGGTTAAAGAATCCGTGTCATTTAAAAACACAGTTCACGATAAACCCAAAATCACATTCATTAATTATCAGGTTAAAGAACGAGTGTTGTTTAAAACACTGTTCACGATAAACCCAAAAATCAATATCAATTTAATTCCAATTAAATATCATTTAATTGGTACACTTCATTAAATCTAAATAAAAAGATTTAATCTTTTCTCAACTGGGTTCAAGAACAGTGTTAGTGAAGACACCATTCACGACAAACCCAAATCACATTTGATATTCAATACAAGGCTCTGAATAGAAAATATATCGGCTTATATTCAATATCAAATTCTACGACCAACAAATGTCGTATTGGAAATAACGATATAAATATATATCTTTCAAATTTCCATGACAACATCTGTATAATCACGAATTCCAACATCGAAATATTCCGAAGATAATTTCGATTCAAATCCACTCCAATGCAATCATTGGAAATTCTGGTTATTTTTAAAACCCCTTTCGAATTCAATTTATTTATTTAAAAATAAATAGAATTATATTTCTAGTTCAAAACTAGTTCATTTCGATAAAAATCTATTTTTATCTTTTCAAATATGGAGTTTTTCATCCCAATTCTTTCTAAATCATTTCTTACGATTTTACACAAATTATTACTATTTTTAATAATTTTATCAAGGCCCGTACAGTCGATTTCCACCAATGGCCATCGAACTGCACTTACAGCGACCTTTTTCGAATTTGATTTGGACATAACTCCAAATCCAACCGTTAGATTTCAAATTTCTAATATTCGTTAGAAAGCTCTTTTCGATACGAACCCAACGGTTCCGGTTTTAGGAGAATACGACGGTCGGATCTCCCGTAATGTCCGTTTGAAATAAATGGTCGAAACTCACGAACTGCCGCGGCGCGGCGCGTTCTATTCAGGCCATTATATTATATATATAATATATATAATATATATTTCGTCGATTTCTATTTAAAAACGAATTATATAAATAGTTTTAAAATTCGTTTCAAAATCTATTTCAACTTCCATTTCAATTCAAAGCAAAATTGAATTCTTCTCTATAAATTCGTTTTAAAATTCATTTCTATTCAATTCAAATTTTAATTCAATTTGAATTCGTTTCAATTTGCTTTCAATTCAATTTGAATTCGTTTTCAATTCACTTTGAAATCGTTTTCAATTCACTTTGAAATCGTTTTCAATTCACTTTGAATTCGTTTTCAATTCACTTTGAATTCGTTTTCAATTCACTTCATTTCGAAATCGTTTTCAATTCAATTCATTTCGAAATCGTTTTCAATTCAATTCATTTCGAAATCGTTTTCAATTCAATTCATTTCGAAATCGTTTTCAATTCAATTCATTTCGAAATCGTTTTCAATTCAATTCATTTCGAAATCGTTTTCAATTCAATTCATTTCGAAATCGTTTTCAATTCAATTCATTTCGAAATCGTTTTCAATTCAATTCATTTCGAAATCGTTTTCAATTCAATTCATTTCGAAATCGTTTTCAATTCAATTCATTTCGAAATCGTTTTCAATTCAATTCATTTCGAAATCGTTTTCAATTCAATTCGTTTCGAAATCGTTTTCAATTCAATTCATTTCGAAATCGTTTTCAATTCAATTCATTTCGAAATCGTTTTCAATTCAATTCATTTCGAAATCGTTTTCAATTCAATTCATTTCGAAATCGTTTTCAATTCAATTCATTTCGAAATATTCGATTTCGAAATCACTTTTCAATATTCATTTCAAAATGAATAAAATCGATATAAATATCGTTCACGTCAAAATGGCGTCAATCTAATCAACACGGCTTCATAAATTTCTATTTTCAAATATTCTATTTCAAATATTTCTTTTTCAAAATAGTTGTTATTATCAAAATATTTTGTTCAACACATGACCAATCTCAATGGATGAGTACTGTCAACACATGAACTTTTATTTTATATTGATAAAGATGTAAATTTTATTACTAAAATATTTCGTTCAACACATGACCAATCTCAACGGATGAGTACTGTCAACACATGAACTTTTATTTTATATTGATAAAGATGTAAATTTTATTACTAAAATATTTCGTTCAACACATGACCAATCTCAACGGATGAGTACTGTCAACACATGAACTTTTATTTTATAATATTCTTTGTTTTTCAAATTGGAATGAGGCCCAATCAATTACCATATAAAGTTAATTATATGGATTTTCATACAACACATGTATATAATAACATTGAAAATAATCAACCATCAACCAAAGTGCACTACACTGTAAAAGCATCAAATATAGATATTCAACGCTTATAACAGCCTGTCAATCTATCGATCGACATATTTAATCAATCAGGATGAGTGAACTTCAAATTTCATCCCAACACCCGTGTGGGGTTTCAAACAATCAAACACATATTTTATTTGTGCTGTTGGGCGATGTGTAAAATTTATCGTCCCAATCAATGTCATTCAAATAGGTGTACATAAACAAACCGTCTGGTTTGTAAATGAATATTCTATTTTATTCACTTCACGTTAAAAATTATATTTTTAACGATAAAACATTTTATTTCAACCTATGAATTTCTATTCAATTCATTCTTTAAATAAAATGATATTTTTATTTTTCTAACTTATTTTAGAAAATTTCGGCGGCATAACGGCACGATACTAGAAACGGGACAAGGCCTAGCCTTATCCCCGGTCTAGTGAAGGCCTACGCCATTCACAAATCAATTTCAATCAATTTCCAATTCAACCATACGAATAAATCAATCACCCAACATTCAACTAAACAAACAAGTCCATGGTCTGTGGACGGGTGTCGGGTGCTTCTAATAAGCACCGTCTGCATCCTAGTATATATATATATATATATATATATAACTAGAAAAATAAATTGAAAGGTGAGAAATTCTCACATATAGCTATCCAATCATCTTGACTCTTCTTTTGCAGAAGTCTTCGTCGTTCTCGCCCTTTTGTCGCTTTCGCCCGTATTCTCTACATATGTAAAAATCGAACTTTTACGATGCTATTCAATATATAAAAATCGAATTTTTACTTTGCTTCTCAATATATAAAAATCGAATTTTTACTTTGCTTCTCAATATATAAAAATCACATTTTTAATTCGAAGTTCAATATATAAAAATAATATTTTTAATTCGAAGTTCAATATATAAAAATCATATTTTTAATTCGAAGTTCAATATATAAAAATCATATTTTTAATTCGAAGTTCAATATATAAAAATCATATTTTTAATTCGAAGTTCAATATATAAAAATCATATTTTTAATTCGAAGTTCAATATATAAAAATCATATTTTTAATTCGAAGTTCAATATATAAAAATCATATTTTTAATTCGAAGTTCAATATATAAAAATCATATTTTTACACCGCCTTCATGATAATAAAAACCAAAACTTTACCCTTTAAAATCTTTTCTACTTTCTTCACATAAAAATTGTCTCTTTCTTCATTTTTTTATTACTTCAAAACTGAAAATAAATCATGGTTTTATATAAAAACAAACTAAACAAAAACCATGTTTTTATATTTAAAAGATCTGAATTTTTATAAATTAAATTAATTTTTTTTATATAAATAAAAAAATCCTAAATTCTAAATAACTTAACCTAAATAAACTAATAAACTAATTAATTAAACAAAAACAAAAACTTACTGTTATTGGTTTCTTCAGCGAAGAGGGGGGGGGGTGTTCGACGTCGGACTTGGAAGTGGGGGAGGGGAGCTCGCGCTCGTCACGATGGTGGTGGGTGGCACGGTTCAAGAGGTGGCGGGCGGGGGTTCTTCGAGCGACGCGTGGTGAAGGCTGGGTTGTCGGGTTCGGTTTCGCAGTCGAGAAGGAGGTGAAGCAGAAGGGGATTGTGGCGGATCGGTAGTTGGGCGCGCCACCTGGAGGCGCGGTGGGGGTCTGGACGTGGGTGGCGATGGAGGGCTTCCGGCGGTTCAACGATGGATCCATCGTTTTTTCTTTTTTTTTCTCTGAAGATCTGATTTTTGAAGAGGGGGGGGGGGGGCAGCGGGTTAAAGGAGAAAGATATTTTTTTTTTATTAATTTAATTATTTTATTTTTCAAAAAGTTGACTTTCACATACGACCTCTAAACGAGGCCCACCGCCCGTCGTCCATAGCGTTTTACCCCCATTCCGAACACAATGGGATATGTATCGCAAGCTGATTCGATTGTTACAATCAGTTTCCTTTTGAATTTTCATTTAAATCACTATATTGAATTTTAAACGTACATTTCAAATTACCGGGGTCACATACTAACTCTATAAATTCCATAAAAATATTTTCTAGCTTCGTATTGACGATACGGTCCTAACAAAACTAGTTTCGTCGAATTCTGAGACTGTTAGAAAAATGGCCAATTTCCAGTCGATTAAAATCAACTGAAACTGGTCAAACGCGTTTTCTTTTGCCACGCTCACATATTGATTCAAAAAATTATGAAATTTGAAATCTAGCAATAACTCGACAACACGGACCCAACAAAACTGGTTTCGTCGCAATCCGAGGTCATTTGCAAAATGTCCATTTTTAAGGGCCTGAATTCCATAGCGACTATTCAGAATTTTCAACTGGACATATCTTTTGATTCCCGCTATGAAATTTCGATTCTTCGGATTCGTTGGAAAGATATTACCAATTAGATCCCATCATTTTTGGTTTCACTAAAATCCGGATTGTTTTGCACCCGGTACATTCAATTGAAGTTTGAAATCGAATTATCGAACTACCGCGCCATTTTCAATTCTATTTATAATTATATATAAATATTTATATTCTAACGACGACGCGTATAATATATACGTTCGAATTATATTCAAAATAAATTTTCTCGTCGATTTTATTTAAAATAATCCATTTTAAATATACTAAATTCGCTAAAATTGCCAAAATAAAAATTTTAAACTGGCCCAGATTTTCGGGTTGTTACAATCTCCCCCACTTAAAACTTTTCGTCCCCGAAAAGGAACAAAGTCGAAAGTGGTTTGATTAATCAACTCTACTTCCAATTTGGCTTCCATTCTCCAACCTTTCAGTTTCTGAGAATTTTCAAAAATTTCAAAAATTTGGCTAACTCCCTAAATTTTTGAAAAATTTCGCCATAACCTCCCCTGCACCGGGAGCATCGGGGAATTTCAAATAGCTTCCCCGGTCCTTCAGATCTCAAAAAGAAAAAGAAAAAGCCAAGCGGCTAGCCAATAGGCTCACAAAATCATCATCACCCAAACAAAACAGGAAATTATGTAGTAAACATGTACCTATTTGTCGGGCAAACAAATTTTATGCTCTGCTCTAGCCTCCTTGCTATGACCTGTTCAATGATATACATGTATATGCAAGAAAATGCGACCAATTTTCAATATAGTTCAATATTTGATTCAGTTAGGCATAATGGTTCAAAATTATCAAACAATTAAACAAACAACACAAACATCAATCAATTAGTTGATTAGCTTTTCAAATGCATAACTTTGATATATATAGTCAAAAATCAGATTTTTGATGCCAAATCACAACAATAGGCCCTATCTAATTTTGGTACTCACACCAGTCAATAGGAAATATATAGAAATCTCACTTTCGTCACTCGAATATAAATACTGATAATGTGATCACAATTATCAGCATCATCCCCGGGCGACTAGAGTGTGATTCTATATCTATCCAGTATATTAAAATTTCGAATACACGCGGATCAGACGTATACGCAAAATCTATATATACTGGATTGTCCACATCTATATAAATAAATAATCAAATACGAATAATTGATTTAAATTTTCAAAACAAAATTTGTTTTCACTTTTATTTATCAAAAACACTACTCTTCACACTCGTTCTAGGATACTACTGATCCCATCTCTAGCGAGTCATTCTAATTGGATATTACTAATCCAATATCTGATGAATTCTTTCGTATGGTTCTAATGTGCCTTGTTCTCTAGCTTTGTAAACCAAAGCTCTGATAGCACGTGTAAAGACCCGCAACTTCCCCGTAAAGTAAAGCGTCAGATAGTTCGAGAACACGCCACAACAGAACACATATAAAAGAACGTTTCATTGTATATTACAACAATGCATCAGATTACAAGAATATACAGAGTATAAATGAATAAATATTACACAGAAATATCAGAGATTTAAATTACATTTAAATACATAGCAGCGGAAGATAATACAATACACAACTAGAAGTAGATATACGGATACAAAGCTTTCCGGATATCGTTCCAGCTGTAAACCAGGATCCTGTGAATATAAATCTGCAAAACCAAAACTGCTAGCTGCCCGTGTCAAAATAGGGGCACCCAGAGTTTAGGTTAAAACAATAAACTCCAGGTCAGTCATCTGACTGGTGTGAGAACTAAAACAGTTAATCTTTATTTTAAAGTTAGGTAAATCAAGGGACCACGCCGTATAATACGGAACGGGTTTCCTCCCAAGAATACCGGTGCATAAAACCAACAGCGCAATGCTAAATAAAGAAAAATGAAGCTGTTATAAGACCCAGGTCCTATCACACAATGCAACGCAAGCCGGGGGATAGGGTTTTTCCTTATAACAGCCAAAGAATGCTTGATACGTTAAAAACAAATCATTTGATACTACTATAAGTGCATAGTGTATAAAACAACTTCAAATCATAAGTATCAATCATAGGCGGCATGGGTACCATATATCATGTCGCCATATATAGGTTTACAAATAAAACCGCAAATGTCACGTATTTGGAAATTGGATTTCCAGCTATGAACCGAGGCAAAAGATAGTCCTCAACCGATTCGAGACGCTCTAGCCCGTGTCTCAGGAACAGCCGCAACTGCCCCATGGAGCGACAGGGCCGGTCCACCGATGTGGATTATTATGCCTGAACACTACGTCTCCCCACCCTATGGGGTGTAAGTCTGGTCCGTCAGCCGACCAGAATGCATCGGCCGAAACCGATATAACCGAGGCGCCTTGCAACAGCCACAACCACATAAGTCAAACTCGTCAGGGCGTGTAAAACCACTGACGCCACTTCTAGCTAGAAAGAAACGCAAGTCCTCCCTGAGGTCCGTCTCCCGTTTTTGGTTCATACCGGGTGTGAAACACGCGAGGTAAACGTTACACAAAGCTACGCCACAAAGGCCGTGCTTTGATCATCACCACAAGACTTTGCTTTTCAACAGAAGCCTCGATCAATTGCCACTTAGGCATGCCACACAGGCAATTCACTCCATGCGTTTGATATCCATCAATATATAACCCCTGAGCTCGTACGTCTCAGAGAAGGGCGTTAAGCAAGAGAATCAATTCTCCGCCGCCAAACAGATATATATTTAATAGAAATCAATCACACAGACTAAAATCCAATGTCAGACACACAGTCCATTTACAATTCCGTTCTGGGGCTGAACGAAACCGGGGGCACCTAGTACCCCGCATATCCATCGATCTCCAAGTACGTCTGGACGATCACCAACTGTTTCCATCTTCTTGGGTGTACAGCCCAATCAAGATCATCAGTAATTACCCAAACGACGTGAAGACCTCCGGTCTTCGACCATCGTCTTCATCTTCGACTTATCGTCGTATCAGTTATTCAGAATGGGATAAACCCAGTCTTCCCGAATAACTCGCGTATATTTTAAATAAGTGTTACACAAACACAACATACGCCTCATTCCAATCCATCAGTCACTAACCGTAAATTAATCAAGAGAATAATTCCCCAAATATTAACCCCGAAGGCCGAAACCAACATCAGATCAATATCCAGAAAACCATTCTACTTAGCTAACCGACAGTTAGTTTCTAATTTCACATTCATAGGGAAAGGTTCCCATTAATTTTATCAAAGATAAATTCTTGAATTTATTCTTTAATCAACTTTTGAATATCAATTCAAACTAGTCGGGATTAGCGAACCTTACCGAAGTAATCATTTGTTATAATTTCCCAATCCCAACCTATTCATCCCATGAAGTAAAACTGTGAATACTTCATATCTAACACCACAGTGTTATCGGTAAATTCAATTACCATTTCACGTTCAAATCTAATTAAAGATTTAACTATCGCCTGGAGCAAAACTGGTGATACTCCATTTTCGATCATTTCAATCTAATTAAAGATTCATTAAAACTCCACTTAGTTTTAATCTTCGACTGGGTTAAAGAATCCGTGTCATTTAAAAACACAGTTCACGATAAACCCAAAATCACATTCATTAATTATCAGGTTAAAGAACGAGTGTTGTTTAAAACACTGTTCACGATAAACCCAAAAATCAATATCAACTTAATTCCAATTAAATATCATTTAATTGGTACACTTCATTAAATCTAAATAAAAAGATTTAATCTTTTCTCAACTGGGTTCAAGAACAGTGTTAGTGAAGACACCATTCACGACAAACCCAAATCACATTTGATATTCAATACAAGGCTCTGAATAGAAAATATATCGGCTTATATTCAATATCAAATTCTACGACCAACAAATGTCGTATTGGAAATAACGATATAAATATATATCTTTCAAATTTCCATGACAACATCTGTATAATCACGAATTCCAACATCGAAATATTCCGAAGATAATTTCGATTCAAATCCACTCCAATGCAATCATTGGAAATTCTGGTTATTTTTAAAACCCCTTTCGAATTCAATTTATTTATTTAAAAATAAATAGAATTATATTTCTAGTTCAAAACTAGTTCATTTCGATAAAAATCTATTTTTATCTTTTCAAATATGGAGTTTTTCATCCCAATTCTTTCTAAATCATTTCTTACGATTTTACACAAATTATTACTATTTTTAATAATTTTATCAAGGCCCGTACAGTCGATTTCCACCAATGGCCATCGAACTGCACTTACAGCGACCTTTTTCGAATTTGATTTGGACATAACTCCAAATCCAACCGTTAGATTTCAAATTTCTAATATTCGTTAGAAAGCTCTTTTCGATACGAACCCAACGGTTCCGGTTTTAGGAGAATCCGACGGTCGGATCTCCCGTAATGTCCGTTTGAAATAAATGGTCGAAACTCACGAACTGCCGCGGCGCGGCGCGTTCTATTCAGCCATTATATTATATATATAATATATATAATATATATTTCGTCGATTTCTATTTAAAAACGAATTATATAAATAGTTTTAAAATTCGTTTCAAAATCTATTTCAACTTCCATTTCAATTCAAAGCAAAATTGAATTCTTCTCTATAAATTCGTTTTAAAATTCATTTCTATTCAATTCAAATTTTAATTCAATTTGAATTCGTTTCAATTTGCTTTCAATTCAATTTGAATTCGTTTTCAATTCACTTTGAAATCGTTTTCAATTCACTTTGAAATCGTTTTCAATTCACTTTGAATTCGTTTTCAATTCACTTTGAATTCGTTTTCAATTCACTTCATTTCGAAATCGTTTTCAATTCAATTCATTTCGAAATCGTTTTCAATTCAATTCATTTCGAAATCGTTTTCAATTCAATTCATTTCGAAATCGTTTTCAATTCAATTCATTTCGAAATCGTTTTCAATTCAATTCATTTCGAAATCGTTTTCAATTCAATTCATTTCGAAATCGTTTTCAATTCAATTCATTTCGAAATCGTTTTCAATTCAATTCATTTCGAAATCGTTTTCAATTCAATTCATTTCGAAATCGTTTTCAATTCAATTCGTTTCGAAATCGTTTTCAATTCAATTCATTTCGAAATCGTTTTCAATTCAATTCATTTCGAAATCGTTTTCAATTCAATTCATTTCGAAATCGTTTTCAATTCAATTCATTTCGAAATATTCGATTTCGAAATCACTTTTCAATATTCATTTCAAAATGAATAAAATCGATATAAATATCGTTCACGTCAAAATGGCGTCAATCTAATCAACACGGCTTCATAAATTTCTATTTTCAAATATTCTATTTCAAATATTTCTTTTTCAAAATAGTTGTTATTATCAAAATATTTCGTTCAACACATGACCAATCTCAATGGATGAGTACTGTCAACACATGAACTTTTATTTTATATTGATAAAGATGTAAATTTTATTACTAAAATATTTCGTTCAACACATGACCAATCTCAACGGATGAGTACTGTCAACACATGAACTTTTATTTTATATTGATAAAGATGTAAATTTTATTACTAAAATATTTCGTTCAACACATGACCAATCTCAACGGATGAGTACTGTCAACACATGAACTTTTATTTTATAATATTCTTTGTTTTTCAAATTGGAATGAGGCCCAATCAATTACCATATAAAGTTAATTATATGGATTTTCATACAACACATGTATATAATAACATTGAAAATAATCAACCATCAACCAAAGTGCACTACACTGTAAAAGCATCAAATATAGATATTCAACGCTTATAACAGCCTGTCAATCTATCGATCGACATATTTAATCAATCAGGATGAGTGAACTTCAAATTTCATCCCAACACCCGTGTGGGGTTTCAAACAATCAAACACATATTTTATTTGTGCTGTTGGGCGATGTGTAAAATTTATCGTCCCAATCAATGTCATTCAAATAGGTGTACATAAACAAACCGTCTGGTTTGTAAATGAATATTCTATTTTATTCACTTCACGTTAAAAATTATATTTTTAACGATAAAACATTTTATTTCAACCTATGAATTTCTATTCAATTCATTCTTTAAATAAAATGATATTTTTATTTTTCTAACTTATTTTAGAAAATTTCGGCGGCATAACGGCACGATACTAGAAACGGGACAAGGCCTAGCCTTATCCCCGGTCTAGTGAAGGCCCACGCCATTCACAAATCAATTTCAATCAATTTCCAATTCAACCATACGAATAAATCAATCACCCAACATTCAACTAAACAAACAAGTCCATGGTCTGTGGACGGGTGTCGGGTGCTTCTAATAAGCACCGTCTGCATCCTAGTATATATATATATATATATAACTAGAAAAATAAATTGAAAGGTGAGAAATTCTCACATATAGCTATCCAATCATCTTGACTCTTCTTTTGCAGAAGTCTTCGTCGTTCTCGCCCTTTTTTCGCTTTCGCCCGTATTCTCTACATATGTAAAAATCGAACTTTTACGATGCTATTCAATATATAAAAATCGAATTTTACTTTGCTTCTCAATATATAAAAATCGAATTTTTACTTTGCTTCTCAATATATAAAAATCACATTTTTAATTCGAAGTTCAATATATAAAAATCATATTTTTAATTCGAAGTTCAATATATAAAAATCATATTTTTAATTCGAATTTCAATATATAAAAATCATATTTTTAATTCGAAGTTCAATATATAAAAATCATTATTTTAATTCGAAGTTCAATATATAAAAATCATATTTTTAATTCGAAGTTCAATATATAAAAATCATATTTTTAATTCGAAGTTCAATATATAAAAATCATATTTTTAATTCGAAGTTCAATATATAAAAATCATATTTTTAATTCGAAGTTCAATATATAAAAATCATATTTTTACACCACCTTCATGATAATAAAAACCAAAACTTTACCCTTTAAAATCTTTTCTACTTTCTTCACATAAAAATTGTCTCTTTCTTCATTTTCTTATTACTTCAAAACTGAAAATAAATCATGGTTTTATATAAAAACAAACTAAACAAAAACCATGTTTTTATATTTAAAAGATCTGAATTTTTATAAATTAAATTAATTTTTTTTATATAAATAAAAAAAAACCTAAATTCTAAATAACTTAACCTAAATAAACTAATAAACTAATTAATTAAACAAAAACAAAAACTTACTGTTATTGGTTTCTTCAGCGAAGAGGGGGGGGGGGGGGTGTTCGACGTCGGACTTGGAAGTGGGGGAGGGGAGCTCGCGCTCGTCACGATGGTGGTGGGTGGCACGGTTCAAGAGGTGGCGGGCGGGGGTTCTTCGAGCGACGCGTGGTGAAGGCTGGGTTGTCGGGTTCGGTTTCGCAGTCGAGAAGGAGGTGAAGCAGAAGGGGATTGCGGCGGATCGGTAGTTGGGCGCGCCACCTGGAGGCGCGGTGGGGGTCTGGACGTGGGTGGCGATGGAGGGCTTCCGGCGGTTCAACGATGGATCCATCGTTTTTTCTTTTTTTTTCTCTGAAGATCTGATTTTTGAAGAGGGGGGGGGGCAGCGGGTTAAAGGAGAAAGATATTTTTTTTTTATTAATTTAATTATTTTATTTTTCAAAAAGTTGACTTTCACATACGACCTCTAAACGAGGCCCACCGCCCGTCGTCCATAGCGTTTTACCCCCATTCCGAACACAATGGGATATGTATCGCAAGCTGATTCGATTGTTACAATCAGTTTCCTTTTGAATTTTCATTTAAATCACTATATTGAATTTTAAACGTACATTTCAAATTACCGGGGTCACATACTAACTCTATAAATTCCATAAAAATATTTTCTAGCTTCGTATTGACGATACGGTCCTAACAAAACTAGTTTCGTCGAATTCTGAGACTGTTAGAAAAATGGCCAATTTCCAGTCGATTAAAATCAACTGAAACTGGTCAAACGCGTTTTCTTTTGCCACGCTCACATATTGATTCGAAAAATTATGAAATTTGAAATCTAGCAATAACTCGACAACACGGACCCAACAAAACTGGTTTCGTCGCAATCCGAGGTCATTTGCAAAATGTCCATTTTTAAGGGCCTGAATTCCATAGCGACTATTCAGAATTTTCAACTGGACATATCTTTTGATTCCCGCTATGAAATTTCGATTCTTCGGATTCGTTGGAAAGATATTACCAATTAGATCCCATCATTTTTGGTTTCACTAAAATCCGGATTGTTTTGCACCCGGTACATTCAATTGAAGTTTGAAATCGAATTATCGAACTACCGCGCCATTTTCAATTCTATTTATAATTATATATAAATATTTATATTCTAACGACGACGCGTATAATATATACGTTCGAATTATATTCAAAATAAATTTTCTCGTCGATTTTATTTAAAATAATCCATTTTAAATATACTAAATTCGCTAAAATTGCCAAAATAAAAATTTTAAACTGGCCCAGATTTTCGGGTTGTTACAGTTGAGTTCTCTATAGTCTACACAAAGTCTGAGGGACCCATCCGCCTTCATGGCAAAAACTACTGGAGCACCCCACTCCGATATACTTCGTCTTATGAACCCCTTCTCAAGCAACTCCCCTACTTGCTTATGGAGTTCCCTCCTCTCATGAGGAGCCATGTGGCACAACGGTAAAGATAATGGTTTAGCATTGTCCACCAGATATATTCGGAAGTCTATCTCCCGCTTCGGAGGTAAGCCCTTCACCTCCTCAAACACATCCGAGTACTCCCGGACCACTCTAACAGATCGCAAACTCTCGACCGAAGCGTCAAGCGATTCAAGATAACTTAGCATAACAGAATCCATGGGATTACAAGAGATCTCGAGAGTGTTACCCAAGCAGGTCATGAGCCTAACAACTCTCCTTTCACAATCAAGAATGGCACCATTACTGGATAACCAGTCCATGCCCAAAATCAACCCATAGCCCGTGAAGCCCAAAACAAAAGCATCACATCTAAACTCAACGCTAAGTATAGAAATCTTCAAACCCAAACATATCATGGACAAATAAGTGGAGCCCCCAATTGGGTTTGAAACAACCAAGGGATCATCTACTAGACTGGTGTCTAAGTACAGTGACTCAACTAACGATGATGAGATAAACGAATGCGATGCGCCAGAGTCGAATAAAGTTCGAACAGGATGATTGAGAGAACCAAATTTCAACCTAGACGGTCCTACCCCCATCAGGTATACCGGCCGTGAGGGAATACATCTACCCTCCAGAAGATCCTGTCCTTTGTCCTTACCTCTTTGGACAATCCTAATAAGGTGTCCTATTTCTCCAAAACAACTAGCTTTCTCCTTCACATTCTCCTTTCGTGACCTCCCACCATGATGAGGTTTCGTCCTTTATTTACCTAATAGCTATTTGAACCTTCCTCCCTCGTCCATCTTAAAGGTACCCACGAGCCCTCCACCTCCTTAGACTAACTTCTTAGCCCGACAAACGTCTTAGTCCCTTGAAGTGGTTCTTCCGTCCTTCATACGGAAGTCCTTATTTATCTTAAAAAGACATCTATACGCAGAGGGGAAAATTCAAAAAGAGAAAGAGGAAGAAATTCAAAACGGATAATCGAAGGAAGGATATATGGCTCTTGGGGATTATGTTCTTTTCATTCAAAAACTTTTCTCTTAAAAGACATGTTTTTGAAAATACTTCTTCCAAAAATGTTTTTAGAAAAATAGTTTTTCTAAAAGTTTTATCTGTTCTGGTAACCTTAAGCTCTGATACCACGTGTAACACCCCACACCCGCCAAGGTCACTCCCTAAGGGAATGCCTTAACTTCGGTGGAGTATTTTAAGTGAATATAGAACAGAAAAATTACAACAAGACAGATATAAGTAATACTTGAAATTTAAGACATCATTTCATTGCAGCAGAAGGTAAACATGTTTGGTTACATATCAAAAACCAATGAGAGTCAAGTACAAAATATCCATCTCATTAAAACATAAGTACATAATCCCACTACATACTAATAGCCATAATAGATAAGATAACCGAGCTTTACTTCAAGAGTCCAAGCTCCAAAAGATAGATAAAGCAATCTGATCAAAGCCAACTAGTGCTAGGCCCACTCTGATAACCTGAGGGTTGGGAAAAAGATAAAAACAACGGGGTCAGACATAAGTCAGCGTGAGCCCTATAACTTTAACAATACAATCATTAAAGTAATTAAGGTATGATATAAACCCGGTACGGTACAATTGGGGATGAATGACTACACTAAGCAGCCAACTAGACTTAGGATGAACTAAGATAACGGTAAAGACGCGCCTATCCACCCAAGGATATATACTACACTGCACCACACCAGATCTACCCACCAAAGGGTAATTCCTACACTGCACCACACCAGATCTACCCCACCCAAGTGTAATTCCTAACTTAAGGATTGATCCCACTAAGTGTACTTAGTAATCTTAATAGTAGTCTCGTGTACCCTTAGCTGACTACATAGGTGTCGTGCCCCTATCTCCACTAGGTGTACCCACAACTTAAAGGTTGATCCCACCCAAGGACTTAGAAAATTTAACTAGTAGTTTCGTGTACCCCTAGCTGACTACATAGGTGCCGTCTGCCCCTATCTCCACTAGGTGTACCCACTACTCCCCAAGCGATCGGCTCCCTAACGTAGATACTCGTGCTGGCCCCAAAGTGGGGTGTATCACTCCCCAAAGTGGCAACCCGATACAATCAACGGTGCACGACTTATACCTACACGATGCAACAACGTCTTACCTACCCGCCCGGGTCCACACACGCATATGAAACCCGTTGGACTTGCGTTGCCACCGCTAACCAGTTTTGGCCTCTTATAGTCAAGCCCAGTACGCGTGTCCCGTCCTCGACATGGGTCGAGCCCAATAAGATACATATGGGTTACTGGTAGAAATGGGCCCCCACAAGCTACCCACCTAAGCTTGTCCCTTCTAGTGTATCCCACTTAACCCTTTTTAATAATCATGCCCACTTACATGTTTAAAGTTTGGTTAAGTCATCTAATCATATTTCAATTGCCACTCAAGGCACCCATTAGATTCCCACATGCCACCCAAGGCACTTACTTGATTTTCACATGCCACCCAAGGCACTTACTTAACCCTTTAATCATGTTTACATGTTCCACTTTGGTTAAGTATTCTAATCTTATCTTCTATTGCCACCCAAGGCAACCACTAGATTTTCCCTATGCCACCCAAGGCACTTACTTAACCCTTTAATCATGTTTAATTACATGTTCCACTTTGGTTAAGTATTCTAATCGTATTTTCTATTGCCACCCAAGGCAACTCACTAGATTTCCATATGCCACCCAAGGCACCCACTTGATTTCCACATGCCACCCAAGGCACCCACTTAACCCCTCATGACCCACTACATGTTTATCTGGTTAAGTGTTTCTTAATTGATTAAGAACGTAACCGCTGTAAAGACCTCTCACATTAGACTATCTTTTATGGCAGCTGGATTTGCCGGTCGGGTCTGGGCAGCCTTACGCCATAACCGAGTCTAACCTCGTGTCTTTACACTTGTCACGTATTAAGTTTGTTCCTAAGACCTCTCACATTGGGCCAATCATTTGTAGCCGCTGGATTTGCCGGTCGGTTCCGGGCAGTCTTATGCTACAAAAGGGTCCAACCTCGTGTCTTAGTCGATTAATTACACCTAATTAATCACCCTCATAATTTGTATTAATTATCCCTAATTAATTACAAATTTAACGATGTACATAATTGACTCAATTATGTCCATCCACTTTATGGTATGCATAATCATACCAACTTCACACCATTTCATTAACATGAAAATTAACCCCATCGTTCCCCACGTAATTTGCCAACATGACATACTTAAAAGGGAAGATTCATCACACATCAATGGGTTCAACTTGCATAACGTTAGCATCAACATGGGTTTTAAAGGTGTCAACATGCATATAGCATCAAACGCAACTAGCATAAATAACCAACCCAAACTTGCATGAATCACATATGTCATAAAGAGGGTAACTTGCATAAGCTACATATGTCATACAAAGGGGTATACTTGCATATGTATGTATGACATACAAAAGGGTTAACTTGCATATGTATGCATATCATCCAAAGGTGTAAACTTGCACATGTTACTTACATATAATCAAACACCAAACTTGCATAACATGTCATATATGAACTTGCATATAATTATACACCAAACTTGCATAACATATCATGTATGAACTTGCATATAATCATACACCAACCTTGCATAACATATCATGTATGAACTTGCATATAATCATACACCAAACTTGCATAACATATCATGTATGAACTTGCATATAATCATACACCAAACTTGCATAACATATCATGTATGAACTTGCATATAATCATACACCAAACTTGCATAACATATCATGTATGAACTTGCATATAATCATACACCAAACTTGCATAACATGTCATATATGAACTTGCATATAATCATACACCAAACTTGCATAATCACGGTGTCATAATGGATCAATGTTTATCATAGTGATTTGCATAACTAGCATCAAGAACACATAGCCTAAAACTTGCATAACATCATGATCACATAGCATATGATTTGCATAACTTGCATAACATCATGATCACATAGCATATGACTTGCATAACTTGCATAACATCATGATCACATAGCATATGACTTGCATAACTTGCTTAACACATAGCATATAACTTGCATAACTTGCATAACATCATGAACACATAGCATATGATAACATAACTTGCATTGATCCACATTCATAGCCATAACCTCATTATATCCTATCATAATCATTTCAACAATTGGTCATTAAGGCTATAGAAACTCACAACTTGTTGATTAGCACTCCTATGAAGAAGATTAAGTTGCTAGAGTTGATTAGAGGTTGATTTGAGAGGCTATCTCCTTCTACAATTTGTTGGAGGCTCCTTCAAGTTGCATTTTGACGGCATAACGACATTGTATCTATTTTTTAGTATGAATTAGGGTAGTCTTAGGGTGTATTTATAGATTAGTTAGGTGTTTTAGGCCATTAGATTAACCCTAAATCAGATTAGAGCCGTCAGATTTCGTCACTAGCCACCAGCACAGCCCAAAAGCCAAAATGGTGCACCCAGGTCACACAGACTGACAGGGGGGTCGACCCCTGGGTCGACCCTAGGGGGGGTCGACACCCTTGTCGACCCTAGGGTCGACTCCCTTTGCCTGGCGGGAATTTTCCCACCTCTTCTGAAATGTTTAAATTTTTGTATTCAAATCTGTTTTGAATTTCTGAAAACTTCTTCGGGCCTTAACTGGGTCATACGGACTCCGATTTTCGAAAACTCGGATTCTATTTCGCGTATTTTTCCGAGACGAACGCAATGGCATAGCCCGTTTCCCCTGATTCAGATTTTAAAATTTAATTCTGCCCCGTTTTATATTATAGCAAGTTATTCAACATACGGGGTGTTACAGAAACAAAATTATTTTTGAGATTTAAAATCTCTCGGAATCCCCGATCTTCGAATCCAGATTCGCAGAGTTGTTCTTCGATAAGGATCCCTTGGATCGAATCATGAATCCATTGCCAAATGGCAAGAGATCCAATGAATCAATTTATCTAATTGTGTATTTTGGAAATCAAAGGCGATTGAAATTTATTGGAAATGAAAATTTCGATGGGAATGGGGATAAAGGAGGGAATATGAAATCGTTTCAAAAATGAAACGATGAATTCAGAGTATAAATTAATAAAATTGAAAAGGGTACACTTGGAATTCGATTGTGTCAAAATTTATTAGAAGGATAATTTATAATTGGTTTTAAACCAATAACGTATAGTCGAATATATGAATTCGATAGTGGAGTATAAACTTGTTAATTAACAAGTAGTGAATTGTTAACGGAAACAGTAAATGAAGCGAATGAAGATTATGAAGGGATTTGAACCATATTTAAATGGAATCAAAGTTAATTTGACGTGACGAGTTCAGATTTTGATAAACGGAATAATATTTACTTTTTAGAAGTAAATAACGTTTGAAAGCAATAAATGTGCAAATAAATTTGGAATAAAGGAAATGCAATTAACTAGAATGGTGAGATTATTCGGAAGTTCAGAATATAAGTAAAAATGAGATTTTCCAAAGTTCAGAATATGATATCGAATAATAGATTATTTAAGTGGAAGTTACTTATGGAAGTAGACTATGTTTAATTTCAAAAAAAAAAAAAAATTATTTTTCGTTTAAGTCAAAAATTTATACATCATTTATTAATTGTGTACTCAAATTAAGGAATGAAGTATATTTTAAAGTTAAATGTTTAAAGGCATAAATTATTGTAAAGAAAGACAATTCTTAATTGGAACTCGGAAGTTACGAGAATGAATATTTGTTGATGTTCGAAGTTGTGAACTTTATCTATTTCAAGGTTGATGATGTTGTTCAGTTAAGGTCTGAGAGGTAATTATACCCCAACTTGATTGACTTCATTGTTGACTAAGAAATGGTTGAGGTTCGATATTAAGAGTTGGTTAAGTAAAGTAAGTGTCAACAATTGAATGAGAATAACGATGTTTTATTTAACATCTGTTTAAATCTAAATAACGGATTTAGAAATGTTTCCCATGAGAATAAAAGTATATTTTCTATAGAAAATATAGATGTGTGAATATTTGAAAATGTTCTTCGGTAGTAATAAGAGATTTTCTAGGAAATAAATAAGGTAATTTGAAATGTTATTTCAAAAGATCTTCGGGGTCTAACATAAATAAGAATGGAAGGAACTGAAGAACAAAAAGCCGCACGTTGAAAATGAAGGGAGGCAGAACATAAGAGAAATGTGTTTGTAATTTGAATTCGAAAATTTGCAAGCAATGATTTGAAAAGAAATTAAGAAGTGAGGTTAAGGAAATTAAAAATTATCTGGAAGTGGGTCAAGTGGATGAATTTTTAAGTGTTGATCTGATGTTGATTTCGGCCTTCGGGATTGATACTTAGAGAATCGCTCACTAACTAATTTACGGTTAGGGATTGATGAATATGGAAGAATAGAAGTGTGTGATAATACATATAACCATTTAGTTAAGCATATATGGTGATATTTTCAAACAATGAAAATAATATTAAGAGAATTGAGAGAAAAATAATAATGGTGTAAACGGATTGATTGAAGATCGTAAAAATTTCAGGAATTACGATGAGGGTGATGAATACCGTGAAGACGGTTATGCAGAGATGGGTGAAAGTGTCGATAGACGACTTTAGGCAGGATCAGTAATATGGATATGCGGAATATATGATATATACTAAGAAAGATCTTACAGTAGCAATATCACAGATAAGTAAATGCAGTAATAGAAAAATCACACCAGGGATTTTTATACTGGTTCAGAGCACCGTCCTACGTCCAGTCCCAGATCTCCTATCTGGAATTTCACTAAACACTATCCTCACTTAACCCTGAGGAAAACAGGTTCACAACACACGAGTAGCCGAACGGGATTTCACGCCTCTATCAACACGAGGACTTCACAACTCGCCTCTTATAACACCGAGGACTTCAAACAAGATATAAACTTGTAGTTTGACAATGTGTGTTCTTAATAACACGAATTTGTCAATTCTTGTACAACCTTCCTATAATCTTATCCTCAAATATGATTTTGATATTATGAAGATTTGGAAGATTATATCGTTGTTTGAATCTAAAGAATAATATATAGATTCAAGAATTCAAATAACGATATATGAGAATAGTGAGCTTTTGAATGCTTTTAAAGAGTAAGAATGAAATCAGCACTTAGATAGCAAGAATAGAAAGAATTGTTGTAATTAAAATGATGATTTCATGTTGCTTTTATAGAGGATAGAGAGATGTAATCATTGGTGAAGAGAAGCAATGAATAGAGATGATTTTTGGTGAAAAGAAAGGATCATAACCATTGATGAAATAGGGTGTCTACTCAAAAAGATGGCTTCAGTTCGTAGACCAGTGGACTGGTAAAAAATGACTAGTAGACTGGTATTTGAATATATATACGTTATATACATGTGTGCACGTTCATTGTGCATTCTGCCCAGAAACGGTCGACCGTCCAGAATGAAACCGGTCGACCGGTTTCAGGCAGTATGCACAATGAATGTGCATACATATATTCACATATATATTCTAAAAACATTGAGGTATATGATTATTTGAGGATATATTTTAACAAATATAACTCAACTAAACACTAAATAATCAACCTCTAACATTGAATACCATCGAATCTCTTCTTTTTGTCGATCTTGAATTTCTCCTTGTCATTGATCAAAACATCTTGAATTCCTTGACTCAACAATGGGAACTATTGATTAAGAAACAGACAATCACCAACAATTGTAGATCCCAATTAATGAAAATTTGTGAAAGAATGAAAAGTTCAGAAAATGAAAAAATAGGTAGATATTCTCGTCTTCTTGTTTACGAGTCCTACCAAAATGGGATGAAAGGAAAAAAAGGTGCTGAGTAAGTTTGAAGGTGCTAAACCATTAAATGAAGTGAAAAAGGAGTGTGTTCCATTTACCGAATGAATTTAAATAATGGAATAAAATAATCTATCAAATTAGTTAAAATGGAGAAAACCGTTGAAGAAGATAAACAGTGTTTATTCGAAATGAAAGCAAAGTGGAGGAAATTGTAAGTCAATTTAATTGCAACTAAGGACATCGTTTGACGAGATGTTAGAATTCGACTCAGTTGTTTTAAAAATCAATCTTAGTAGTAGATACAAGCAATTTTTTTTAGAAATATTTCCAAGTGGACAAGACAATATTAGTAGCTTTGCTATCTATTTGTTTCGGAAAACATAAGTGATTTTGAAGTATGATTTGATACACAAACTATGTATGTGTGTATATATATATATATATATATATATATATTTGAATAATTAAAATAGAATCTGGAAATTTATTATGGAGTTAGGTTAAACGATAATCCAATATACCAGGATTTGGAAGTAACACATCTTATGAGATGTCTGAGGAGAAGATTGAATTTGTAATTTCCAATAATGGAATTGAAAGGTCGAGTTGTTGATTTTTGAATAGGTCGAATTTGGTCAATGCAGTTTAAATTGAGATTCAAATTCAAATGAGTTTAAGAAAAAGTGAAATATTGTAATCCGGAATGAAGAGAATTGTTTGAATAAACTCAGTAAATTAGTCCATTAGGAAATTGGTTGATTGTTTCGAAAAGCTGAAAATAAAAGCAAAATTTAAATAGAAATTGAATTTAAATTTGAGTCTACTAATACGAGAATTTATGAAATCTTATAAAATATATCCAAAAAATAATCGGCAAGATTGAATTAAGGGATGAACCGATTAATTGGATATTTGGAGAGAATTTTTGTTTTATAACCAATAATATGAGATGTTGAAAAACACGATTTGGAAAATGTGAATTTGTTGAGAAAAATCTTATGTCAATATGCATAAGTACGAGTTATATGAAATATAAAATACTGTATATATAGTATAATATGTTTTCAAAATCAAGATAAGGAAAGTACCTTCCTCCTTCTATGAATTTCGAGCTTAGCTAAAATATGCTGCTGGTGGCAGTAGTTTGTCCAGACGTAAAATTCATGAGTTGCCATTAAGCATGACTGCTAGTGTAATTCGCAGGGCTGCAGATAGCCTACAGCGGTCGGATGTTTCATGAGGGAATTAGGCGTAACCATTGTGATCGTTGCGATCTAGAGTAGTTGAATTCGACCATGTAGCGAAATTCGCAGGGCTGTAGATAGCCTATGGCAGACGGATGTTTCTTGGGGGAACCAAGCGTAACCATTGTGACTGCTGCGATCTACAGTCGAATTATAAGGGCGTAATCAACAGAGCTGTGAAAGCTACGGGTATGGATGTTTCCTGGGGGACCAAGGCGTAACCATTGTGTACCTGCGGTCCACATAGTAAATTATCTGGCGGCGAAAGAGATGTAACCATTAGAGTTACTAAAGGTGGTATGATGAGCTGTGCAAGTGTTTGGGATATCTTAGAGATAGTGAGCCACCTGTTTAATGCAGCAGTTTGTCTTCGTGGCTTGATGTGTCTTCGTGACATGATTCGTTCTCATGATTTGATCTGTCCTCGTGACTTGGTTTATCTTCATAATTTGTTTTCCTAACTTTGAGATAGAGCAGTCAATGCACAGTGACCTCAGGTTTTCTTTAAATTTTTAAATATCTTTCGTTGATCTGTCCATGATGAAATTTGTAGGGAAGTGATTTCCTACGGATGCAGATGTTTTCTTGGGGATCCAGAAGAAACCATTGTGCATCTATGATTCATGAACAATCAACATATCAAAATCACATTGATACTTTCCGTATCTTTTTTTAGAAGAAATTTTTGAAATATTTGTCACTGGGAGTTGAGGCAAGGATATTCGGTGCTTGGAGATTTTAGTCATGCGCCTGACCAGCGTATGCCAAACATCTGTAAGAACGACAATAAACTTGTCACACTTCGAGTTATCAAATATTTTTAAATCAATAGTTTGAAATTTAAAATATATCTAAGTTAAGAAAGGATTTCGGAGCATTTTTAAACCCTTAGCTGTAAGATAATAATACAAGTATTTTTTGTACAAAAATTATAAATGATTTCAAATTTTAGGAAAAATTTCAAGTCGATAATTTGTGACTTGGAAAGAAAATGGTAATTACACTCTTCAATGAGTATTGGGGATGATTAAATGGATTGAATATAAGGAAATGTGGTTGAACTTGTGAAACGAACAAGTAAATATTGAAAGATGAGATTATAAAGAAATTTGTGATAATATACAGAAATTGAAATTTAAAAATAAATTAGTTCCAAAAGGGAATTTGATTTTCATGAGTTAATTGAATATGATAGACAAACAAAAGAGGATCATGACTTAAATATTGATATTTAAATTAGTTATGGAGAAATTTGAAGGATACATTGGTATAACTCTAACGATCACTCCTTTTCGGGGACGAAAAGTATAGGGGGGGGGGGGAGATTATAACATCCTAGAAATTTAGACAACTGCGATGTGGAATTAATTTAAGATTCAACAATTTACAATCGAATTTTATATTGACACTGAGATTAGAAATTTAAAATCGAATATATTATTTTGTATATGAATTGAATTCAGAACGTTGGTTGAGAGTCAAATATTTATTTTTCAATATTTGAATTAAATTCGATTGGATAATATAAATGGTTGAATTTAAAATTTATGTTATTAATGGTAGATAAATTTGAAATTTTATTCGTTAAAGTATATGAGAAGTTAGCACGGATATGTGTATATTTGTGTATATAAGGAGATTGAAATTTAACATTTCAAATTTGGAATCGAATGGGGTTGTTGTTTGGGCAAAGTGGAACACAATCAGCAAACCGATAAATAATTTAAAACTTAAAATAATGCTGTATGTAAACGAAGTCGGGTTACAACCACAGTAATTATATTAAATTCAGAACATCAAGATATAGTGGCATGTCCAATTTCGTTGCGTTTGAAGATTTGCTAGGCGGTACGAATTTGGGGCGTTATGTGACAATTAGCGATAGGTTTTAATATTAAAATAAAACTCATTACCACCTTCCTCAATTAAGTTCGTTCAACCCTACTGCTGATACACGCAGCTATCCTAAGCTATTGACTTGACTTTGTTCTTATCCCCAAATACTTTTTTCTTCTATAAAGATATCGCACCCCCTTTCACTTCTGTTCAATAAATTCATTTTTTTCCAAATAAAAAAGGAATTGCTAAGCCTCAAATCACCCCACTAAAATCAATTCGTTCTTCCCCAAATTGGAAAGAATGGCTGCCTTCATCGTGTGTTTCCCCACTACTGTGTCAATCGCCTTCAAACTGTTCTTCCCAAAGCAAGAAGCATGGCCTCCAAGCCTGTCACTTCATTTCTACACCACATCGGTCGCCAACTACATTGCTTTGACCATCCAGAGTCTCTCCCCCCTTACGTCAGTTCGAACCGAAATCAGTACGTCGCCTCTACATCAAAGGAAAAATCTTCATAGCAGCGCTTAAGACTAGCCTCTTCACCTTCAAAACCTGTGTCTTCATGCAAGCCATCGCATTGATGCCATTCGCGTCCTTTGCCTAGCATAGAGCGGCCGTACGGTGAGTTATCACTCATGATTAATTTTACATTCAAGTAGATTTAATTCGATTTTTAATTGAGTTATAACAATTGATTTCTATTTGTCTTCGTTGTTTTTGTGATTACTATTGGTTGATTGGTTACGTCATATATAGATTGGGGATGTTTGTTGTCAACATTATACTTATGCCATTACCAAACCTTATCTGAATGAGATTAAATTAGTCATATGCTTCGAAAGACACTCGCATTTGAATAAGTTGGACATGGGAATTTAGCTGCTACTTCCCTTTTGAAGTTACTACCTAGCGGCTTTTATGCACAGGTATTGGTGTGGTTTTGTAACCTGTAAATATATTTACATGGAACCCTTGAGTAATCGTGCATTAAACTATATGAATAGAGACCTATTAAGATTTGGCATTGCGTGGAATCAGTACTCCATTAGTATACATATTAATTTAGTTGTCATACAAGATATCAAATAGGATGTACTAAAACAGGTAACATATTTAACAGTACAGGTAATTAGGAAAGACTAAGGATATTTTTGTTTTTTTCCACTGACAATAGGTTAAATACTATAATTTATTTGGATTATTATGTTTATATGGGCATTAAAACTTGATACATAAAATATTATATGTATATGGCCAAATATTGAAATCATGTACGTACTTTTTTTGTATTGAATTACTTTTGATCCATACAGTAATTAGAACAGAAGAAATGTGATGTTTATCAGTGGGTATAACATATTCCAGGTATTAAATTAATATCCCTCTCAATTATAAACACGTACATATGACCCTAAACTAGTCCTGGATATATTTTACTGTAATACTATACATGGGATGTAAATTGCAGTCTGATTTATAACTACCGTGTACCCCTGCATATTGGTAGGTATGGTATTGATTATATATATGTGCATTCATGTGTGCTTATTATTCTCTAAATAAATTCATATTTAAATTTAGAGATCTATGGTTTTCAGGTTAACTATCAAAACCCAGTCACTTAATTTTCTTTGGTGCACGGTTATGAGCATTTTCTCACCTATTTATTAACCCAATCACTTAATCTTCTTTTGTGCACTGTTATAAGCATTTTTCCAATTGTTAAATCCAGTCACTAAATTTTCGTGTGAGCACGTGAACGATGCTGTATTATGCTATATTGAATGGAATACACCCCTATATGTTAAGCCCATGTTAAACCCATTATAATTATTAATCATTATTATATATTTGTTCCATTTGGTTGATCATGTGTGTCCCCCCATGTATTCCCAGTAAACCTGGATATATATACATTACTATAGATGTGCGAGTACCCTTCATTGTTGGACTGAACACTGCGTGTCCATTGTGTGTGTCGGACTGAGTTATGTATGTGCTGGTTGGTGTATGTGACTGTCGTGGGAAGTATATAGTGGTGCAGTTCAGGCAAATCAGTAAAACTTGCCGGTTTCTCTTTATGATTGCAGGTCTTTGTTGTGTCCTACTATATTTACACAGTCATGTACCTGGTGGGCTAACTTAACATATTCATATTAGATTGGAATAAAGTAATCTGTTGTTTAATATTTTTAATTAGTGTCTTAAGCAATACATGTCATAGGAATTTGAATGAGTGCTTCAGTAGTCATTGATTCAAAAAGAAACTTTTTGGCTTAAACATAATTCACAGTAATATAATATTATGAATACAAAATGGTTCAAAAGGAAACTGCAATGCACTAGTTTGCAACCTTTTGAAACCAATGATGGTCTGAAAAAAAACATGCGTAAAAAAATGTTCAGGTATGGTCAAACTATGTTTAGCCTATGAATATGCCCATTGTTTTTGTCTTGTTAGTAGTGCAAGTTGAATACAATTGTGGTGAAACAGGCGTTGATAAGGAAAAAGAAGAATACTATCTCCTACACATATAAATTTTAATCCATGAAGTTGTTTATTCACAGAAATTTGTTAAGTGTCTTAATATATGCTATCATACTTGGTTAAAGCTCAAAACATGATGTCATAGTTGGTTAAGACATAGAAAATATATACTGGTCCATGATATTTGCTGCCATTAGTGTATGCATATATTTCCTGTCATCAGTATAATGTGTTGTTCAGCCTTGTATTTTTTTAGACCAGACATTCTATGCTAATGAAATGAGCACCTTGATTTGTGTGCTGATAGGTGTGCCTTCCCATATGTGTTTGACACTCTGTGTGGTAACGATAGACCTGAAGCTTATCTACATTTGCCTGCTTTGCATTTGCGCCATGTATCACTTGCTTGTTCATGATGACCTGTTTCACCATAAGGTTGTCCAGTTTTGATATTTGCATTCGACTGCTTTCAAGTATTCTATTATCATTAAAACTCATAATTACTTCTTCCAGTAACACACCAATTGTTGTGCTTCCTTATTGTTGTCCCTGGTTTCCTATTATGGAAACTGCTTGTCTGTTTGCTGTCAGGTTTTACTACATATTGCGAGAACTCTATGAAACTTACCATACTTGATTATTTGTGGTCATGGGATGTTGGGGAAGTGCACACGTGTACCTGTACACGTGTATGCAGGCTTCCATGATCATTTTCCCCTGAAATAAAAACCGATATAGCATAAACTCTGGACCACTATATTTGGCATATGACTGATGTGAGGATTAACTATTATAATTCAGTTTTCTTTTAAAGTTAATTTACTTGAACAAATGATTAATCCTGACTTGAGTTTTTTATGTTTTTGCATGGAACGCTCGGGTCAGACCCTGAGCGTACAAATTTAAAGATGACAGCTTGAAATTCGAGGATTGGTAAAGCTGGGGGTTTCAAAGATTTTGCGCACTCTCAAGATTCAATACAGTAAATATTTTTATATTCAAATTTGTATTTTTACATTTCGCTATATAGGAAATCTTGTATTCAAAAATTCTGACTAGCAAATAAAAGTTTATTTCGTTATTCGATACTGCGTTATTTATTTTATTCTGTGTTTTCTATGTTGATTCTGTTTTTAAACTCTGTAAGCTAAATAACGATCCGTCAATTTGAACGTTTTAAGTTGGTTCAATTACCAATTTGAAGCGGTTACAAAGGTGGGACGTTACAAGTGGTATCAGAGCTTTGGTTTATTCAAAGCTTAGCCTATTGGGTTTAAAAACGGATCTTGAAAATGAAAAGATTTTGAAATATAAATTTGAAAGTATAAATATTTTTAAAATGATTTTGAAAGGTAAATTATTTTGAAATTTTAAGTATTTTGAAAATTAGTATTTTGAAACAAATACAGCGAAAACAAAATTATTTTTGAGATTTAAAATTTCTCGGAATCCCTAGTCTTTGAATCCAGATTCGTTGGAGTTGTTCTTCGATAAGGATCCCTAAAATTGAATCTTGAATCCATTGTCAACTGGCAAGAGAACCAATTAATCAATTTATCTAATTGTGTGTTTTAGAAATCAAAGACGATTGAAATTTATTGGAAATGAAAATTTCGATGGGAATGGGGATAAAGGAGGGAATATGAAATCGTTTCAAAAATGAAACGATGAATTCAGAGTATAAATTAATAAAATTGAAAAGGGTACACTTGGAATTCGATTGTGTCAAAATTTATAGGAATGATAATTTATAATTGGTTTTAAACCAATAACGTATAATTGAATATATGAATTCGATAGTGGAGTTTAAACTTGTTAATTAACAACAAATGAATTGTAAACGGAAATAGTAAATGAAGCGAATGAAGATTGTGAAGGGATTTGAACCGATATTTAAATGGAATCAAAGTTAATTTGACGTGACAAGTTCAAATTTTGATAAATGGAATAATATTTACTTTTTAGAAGTAAATAACGTTTGAAAGCAATAAATATGCAAATAAATTTGGAATAAAGGAAATGCAATTGACTAGAACGGTGAGATTATTCGGAAGTTCAGAATATAAGTCAAAATGAGATTTTCCAAAGTTCGGAATATGGTATCGAATAATAGATTATTCGAGAGGAAGTTATTTATGGAAGTAGACTATGTTTAATTTGAGAAAAAATAAAATTTATTTTTCGTTTAAGTCAAAAATTAATACGTCATTTATTAATTGTGTACTCAGATTGAGGAATGAAGTATATTTCAATGTTAAATATTTAATGGCATTAATTACTGTAAAGGAAGACAATTCTTAACTGGAACTCGGAAGCTACAAGATTGAATATTTGTTGATGTTCAAAGTTGTGAACTTTATCTATTTCAAGGTTGATGACGTTGTTCAGTTAAGGTCCGAGAGGTAATTATACCCCAACTTGATTGACTTCATTGTTGACTAAGAAATGGTTAAGGTTCGATATTAAGAGTTGGTTAAGTAAAGTAAGTGTCAACAGTTGAATGAGAATAACGATTTTTTATTTATCATCTGTTTAAATCTAAATAATAGATATAGATATGTTTCCCAAGAGAATAAAAGTATATTTTCTATAGAAAATATAGATGTGTGAATATTTGAAAATGTTTTCCGGTAGTAATAAGAGATTTTCAAGGAAATAAATAAGGTAATTTGAAATGTTATTTCAAAAGATCGTGGGTGGCTAACATATATAAGAATGGCAAGATTTGAAAAATAAAAAGCCGCACGTCGAAAATGAAGGAAGGTAGAACGTAAGAGAAATGAGATTGTAATTTGAATTCGAAAATTTGTAAGCAATGATTTGGTAAGAAATTAAGAAGTGAGGTTAAGGAAATTAAAAACTGACTGGAAGTTGGTCAAGTGGATGACTTTTTAAGTGTTGATCTGATGTTGATTTCGGCCTTCGGGATTGATACTTAGAGAATCGTTCACTAACTAATTTACGGTTAGGGATTGATGAATATGGAAGAATAAAAGTGTGTGATAATACGTATAACCATTTGGTCAAGCATATATGGTGATATTTTCAAACAATGAAAATAATATGAAGAGAACTAAGAGAAAAAAATAATGGTGTAAACGGATTGATTGAAGATCGTAAAATTTTTAGGAATTACGATGAGGGTGATGAATACCGTGAAGACGGTTATGCAGAGATGGGAACTATTGATCAAAAAACAGATAATCACCAATTATTGTAGATCCCAATTAATGAAAATTTGTGAAAGAATGAAAAGTTCAGAAAATGAAAAAATAGGTAGATATTCTCGTCTTCTTGTTTACGAGTCCTATCAAAATGGGATGAAAGAAGAGAAAAGATGTTGAGTAAGTTTGAAGGCGTTAAACCTTTAAATGAGGTGAAAAAGGAGTGTGTTCCATTTACCGAATGAATTTAAATAATGGAATAAAATAATCTATCAAATTAGTTAAAATGGAGAAAACCGTTGAAGAAAATAAATGGTGTTTATTCGAAATGAAACCAAAGTAAAGGAAATTGCATGTCAATTTAATTGCAACTAAGGATATCGTTTGACGAGATGTTAGAATTCAACTCAGTTGTTTTAAAAATCAATCTTAGTAGTAGATACAAGCAATTTTTTTGGAAATATTTCCAAGTGGACAAGACCATATTAGTAGCTTTGCTGTCTATTTGTTTCGAAAAACAAAAGTTATTTTGAAGTATGATTTGATGCACAAACTATGTATATATATTTTTGAATAATTAAAATAGAATCCAGAAATTTATTATGGAGTTAGGTTAAATGATAATCCAATATACCGGGATTCGGAAGTTACACATCTTAAGAGATGTTTGAGGAGAAGATTGAATTTGTAATTTCCAAATATGGAATTGAAAGGTCGAGTTGCCGATTTTTAAATAAGTCAAATTTGGTCAGTGTAATTTAAATTGAGATTCAAATTCAAATGAGTTTAAGAAAAAGTAAAATATTGTAATCCGGAATGAAGAGAATTGTTTGAATAAACTCAGTAAATTAGTCCATTAGGAAATTGGTTGAATGTTTTGAAAAGCTGAAAATAAAAGCAAGATTCAAATAGAAATTGAATTTAAATTTGAGTCTACTAATATGAGAATTTATGAAATATGATAGTTAATAAACCCGAAAAATAATCGGCAAGATTGAATTAAGGGATGAATCAATTAATTGGGTATTTGGAGAGAATTTTTTTACGACCAATAATATGAGATGTTGAAAAACACGATTTGGAAAATGTGAATTTGTTGAGAAAAATCTTATGTCAATATACATAAGTACGAGTTATATGAAATATAAAATACTGTATATATAGTATTATATGTTTTCAAAATCAAGAACAGGAAAGTACCTTCCTCCTTCTATGTATTTCGAGCTTAGCTTAAATATGTTGTTGATGGTAGTAGGTTGTCCGAACGTAAAACTCATAAGTTGCCATTAAGCACGACTACTAGCGTAATTCGCAGGACTGTAGATAGCCTACGACGGTCGGATGTTTCATGAGGGAATTAGGCATAACCATTGTGATCGCTGCGATCTAGAGTCGTTGAATTCGACCGTGTAACGAAATTCGTAGGGCTGCAGATAGCCTATGGTGGATGGATGTTTCTTGGGGGAACCAAGCGTAACCATTGTGACTGCTGCGATCTACAATCGAATTATATGGGCGTAATCTGCAGAGCTGTGAAAGCTTATGGGTATGGATGTTTCCCGGGGGACCCAGGCGTAACCATTGTGTTCCTGCGGTCCACACGGTAAATTGTCTACCAGTGAAAGATATGTAACCATCAGAGTTACTAAAGGTGGCATGATGAGCCGTGCAAGTGTTTGAGATATCTTAGAGATAGTGAGCCACCTGTTTAATGCAGCAGTTTGTCTTCGTGACTTGATATGTCTTCGTGACATGATTCGTTCTCATGATTTGATCTGTCCTCGTGACTTGGTTTATCTTCATAATTTGTTTTCCTGACTCTGAGATAGAGCAGTCAATGCTCAATGACCTCAGGTTTTCTTTAAATTCTTAAATATCTTTCTTTGATCTGTCCATGATGAAATTTGCAGGGAAGTGATTTCCTATGGATACAGATGTCTTCTGAGGGATCCAGATGAAACCATTGTGTATCTGTGATTCATGAACAATCAATATATCAATATCACATCGGTACTTTCCGTATCTATTTTTAAAAGAAATTTCTGAAATAATTTTCACTAGGAGTTGAAGCATGGATATTCAGTGCTTGGAGATTTTAGTCATGCGTCAGGCCAGCATTTGCCAAACATCTGTAAGAATGACAATAGACTTGTCAAACTTCGAGTTATCAAATATTTTTAAATCAATAGTTTGAAATTTAAAATATATCTAAGTTAAGAAAGGATTTCAGAGTATTTTAAAACCCTTATCTGTGAGATAATAATACAAGTATTGTAAAGGCCTGCAAATCCATACCAATTTGAGCTGACTAATATCATACACATTCAACTCAAAGTGCACGAAAATATAGATCTTTAATTGAAAGTAATAAGAGGATGAGAAAGACAAGATAGAACTAATAGAATAGAAGAAGAAGAACATCAGAATCTAAACAGTATCAGAGTAAACACGAATCTCACAACGGAACGAATAAAATATATTATATAACACTTTGAAATACAAATCTGAATTTGTGTATATACATACCATATCATAATATAACTCATATACATTACAGTGGAAATAATCTCTAAATAACTAGTAGTGAAACCTCTTGCTTCGAGCTCCTCCAAGTGAATCTGCAAAATCCTGAAACACTTGACTGCTCGTACAAATTTGGGCACCCAAGAGTTTAGGGAAAACAAAACAAAATGAACTCTAGGTCAGTCATGGGACTGGTGTGAGTAAACTCTAATCATATTATTTAACTTTGAAAATCCTTTTGAAACAAAAGGGTAATAGTAAGACCAACCCACACATAAACACGGACGGTTTTTACCTTACTATAACCAAACAATTTTTGATATCAAAATCCAGTGATATTATAATAATGTCTAATCAAATAAATAATCAAATAGCAAAACGCTTGCATCTCACGCTCCACATACAGAATATAAATTCAAAAACCGCAGGACGCTTATTGGAGATCGAATTCCAACTATGACAAGTTATGGGACCACCTCCCGATCAGTGTACTCTAGAGGGGATACACTGGGGTTCAACAAGAACATCTTGCAACCCGGCCCACACATGACCGACCACTCATTTCTCTTGAGTGTATCGAATATATTGCCACCTACGGTTGCTGGCCATCCAACCGTCATCTGAAGATACAGAAATGAAAGAAGAACAAATATGAATTTTCTCTAGATCGTTGACAATACACCCTAATGGGAATGGCCCACATAGCCATGTTGTCTGCCCGATTTCTGTCATTTCCCGATTGCAAGGCTAGAGGCTACGTCTATCTTCAGAACATCTGATCACCATTCACTTTGAATGCCACATCGTCAAACCCGTCAATTCACTAATTGATTTCCAAAAATATCATGGGTATAAAAAGCTAAGAGGAACGAATTCCTCCGCCACCAGACGTAATACCTTTTAGAGATCAATCGTACATGATTTGTTAGGTATACTCTGTCAGACACTCGTCCATACAAGTTGTCCTGGGACTGGAAAAACAGAAAGCACCATTTTGTAATAGGACAACCCTTGCATTTCACTCCGTCTTCAATTCTCTTCAGCATACTATAATAACAGCGCTTATGCCTATACTGAGTGGTTTCGGATAATAAATCCAACCAGTCTCTCCGTATTGGCAATGATGGTCAAAACACTTCGATAGTCGTTTCTTTAACTATCGAAGTAAAAACAAAAAATCCATTCAAATATACCACTAAACATTACACAATCACTGGCCTTTTTATTTTACATTAAATTTCCAGTTCCCATATCCTCCCAGATATTTCCCCAAAACCCGTTTAACCCTTCACATTTCTTGGAAAATATTTCTAGTTATTTTAACTCTTGTTTTCCCCTATTTCAAAATATGTGTTATTAACGTTCGAAAACATTCCCCTCTTTCCCACATTTCTTATTTGACTTAAAACCAATGTCAAACGACATAATTTATCATTAATGTTTTTTTATCAATTTCCAAACTTTGAATATTTCCGTTTACTACGGGGAATAAATTTAATCTCAATTGTTCGTCTTTGTTCCCAACCCAACATAATACTCATATATTTCTTTGGATAAACATCGCTACTTATTACTTTAGAATAAGTGGATTTCAAACCGAGTTGTTTCCATCTCCTAGGGAATAGTGCTATAAAAATCACGCTTAAGCTTGGTCAACAACGTAAATCTATCGTTATAGTTTTAACTTGCAATACACTGTAATATTCCCCCTTTTACACTAATGCAATACGCTGTAATATTCCCCCTTTTATAGCTAATGCAATACGCTGCCATATTCTCCTTTTTATAGCTAATGCAATACGCTGCCATATTCCCCTTTTTATAACAAATGCAGCATGCTGTCATATTCCCCTTTTTATAATTATTCTCGACGTCTCTGTCCGTTACAAACTAATATCATCCCTCGTTAATAGTGGAGTCGTTCAAGTTGGGGTATTTTATTTACCTCTCAGACCTTGATCAGCAACGTTTTTACCTTAGAATAGATATAAGTCCATAACTCTAAACTCCTTATTACTAATAATATCAATTAAACCGTATTTCTTGCTTTATTTTAAATATGGTTTTGTGACGCCATATCCTTATTTTGAAAACTCTGTTGTTATAGTTGTTCACATTAGTCATTAACTCTTCGCTTCATCTTCCTTATACAAATCCATTTAAAACTTCTCTTATCAAACATCAATAACGTTCTTCGTCTTTTAACCATTTCCTTTTTATTCGAATTATTATACCCAATTCCAGTAAACATCATCATAAACTCACTACCATGAAATTCATTAAATAGTGATTAACTTGATCATTTGCTGAAGTAAAACAGTTTACTTCATTATTAATGAACAATACTAATTATACTAGTTAAAATAATTATTTTAACTTCATTAATTAAAAAGATAATTAAATCTTATTAATTTTGATTAATTTATTTCTAAATTATTTTCATTAGATTAATTGAAGACTAATTAATCTAAAAATCACTTTCCAATAAACAGTTGATTTAACCAACTTCAATCCATCAGTTAATTTGTTAACTGATTTTAATTACTTCTCTTCATTTGATTAATATAATTAATTCAATAATATTCATTAACCGATTGCCTTTAAAATAATTATCCAATATTTACTCGTAGGATAATTACAGCTTTATAACTTATCAAATAATCGTTTATATTTACTTTATAAAAACGAACCATAAAATACCAATTTATAACAGAACATTTATTATAGTTTGAAACTTCGTTTTAATTGTAAAAATATAATTCTTTTAACTTTGTTGATTCGCCTACCAGCAAATCAACTTTCTAACAAAGAGATGGGTTTACGGTCGGTGTCGCCACTTTCTTAATCAATATCGTTTATTTATTTAGTCAAAATAAAGTTGAATTTCCATTCAACATCAATATCCATATAGGGTTTTTAATGCCATTTGGGTTCAAATAGTGCATATATAAATAATATAAAACAATCAACACATATAAATATTGAGGAATTCGGTTGGATTCCTCCAACCGGTTTCCTGCATACACCGATATTAGTCCACACAATTAACACTGATTCCATACTGGGAAATATTGCAATCGATGGAATCAATATCCTACCAAATGATGTGTACATATGCAACGATATATATTTTTCAACCAATTTAATTATAATCTACCGAAGCGACCATCACACAGCAGTCAACCAATATTATAATATTTTAAAATAGATCGGAGTCAGTGAATTTACTCACCTTTGCGCGTTAACCGTTAAATAACGATTTGCATCAGTAAATCTGATCCAGCGTTTTATTCGGCCATAATTCACAACGGCTCCAAACTGTTCCAAATCATTACGTTCTAGCTCGACTACATAGTATTCCTCAATGTGAGTCCGATGGAAGTTGTTTCATGTAATTCTCCTAAGCTTCTTATCTACGCAGATGCTTCTTAATCAGTTTAGACCACAACTCTTCACTGCCATAATCCCTCCCAAAGCTCAACTCATACTTTCTTCAGTGAAGATGGACAAACATGTTATAAAGGACAGCCTTGTATCTTGCTTTCCTCTCGTATGTAACAGCACCACTCCTTGATCGAATAAACCATATTGCTTCGTTCCTTAGTTCGGTACAGTTCCTTCTTTGTGTTAACTTTATTTGTGTTAACTTTCGGAAGCACACATGTCTATAGCTCATCCAAGTGTAACAACCCGAATTTTTATAACATGTTAAAACAAGAAATCAGGGCAGAATTAAATCATAAGTTAAGAATCAATGGGAACGAGTTACGCCATTGCATTCGTCTCGAAATTCTGCTTGGAAACGAGTCCGAAATTTCGTAAATCGGAGTCCGTGTGACCAAGTTATGGCCCATAGAAGATTTCAGAAAATTCAAAATTCAGCCAGAAATTCAAAATCAGATCCAAGCAGATTGGGCGGGATATTTTCCCACCCTACCCCAGGTCGACTGGGGGGTCGACTGGGGAGTCGACCTGCCCCCCCAGGTCGACTGGGGTGTCGACCTGGGGGGTCGACCTCCCTGGTCGGCCATGTTTCCTGATGCACCTGTTTTGCCCCTTTGGGTCTGCTCAGCTAGCCTATGACGGGATTTGATGGTTCAGATCTAAATTAGGGTTAATCCTGTGGCCTAAACTAGTCTCTACACCTATAAAAACACCCTAATACCTAGCCTAAACCATCACAAATCAACCTAACAACTAAATTCTGCCAAAATGCTCCCTAATCATGGCCTCCATCTTCATCTTGAGAGCTTCTAAGGCAAAAAGGTGCAAGCTTTCTTCTTTCTATCAAAGGATCTACTTATTCTCAAGGCTATTTTTGTTGCTACATCATTCCTAGAGCTTCTACGACGTCTCTATCTTGTTCTATTTGGTTCTAGTTCTCATAGCCACGCTTTGTAAGCCCCACTCTACTCTTAGATTTAAACTATGAAGTTAATATGATCATGTAGCAAGTTGAAATGAGACTTTTGGGTATAATATTTGTCTTGGGGCTAGATTTGTATGCATAGATCCATTTATGACTCTTTTGATCTATGATTGTGGCACTATCATGAACCTAGTACCATTTACCTTGATTTTTGGGTAGAAAGCTATGAGCTTTATTTGGGGATTATGCATAATGCGACATAGAACCCCTCATAACCTTGATGTTAACTTGCATATGATGTTGAACTACATGCTACCCACAAGTTTATCACTCTATGTCAACTATTATCATGTCTCACCTTTGCCTATGATGTTGAACTACATCCTACCCACAAGTTTATTTGCTAAGTTTGATGTCATACATGTTTTGAGGCCAATAATCCTATATGCTAGTTGGGATGAACACCTTTGCCTCAAATATCATCATGTTTAACTTATGACCAACTTTACCAACCTTATGCCCCTCTTGGTCATATTTTTATGCTCTTTGATTCACTTGTGTTATGCGAATTTATGTGTGATGGGGATACGTTATGGGTAGTTAGGCAAACTTGTAATAACATGAAAACATGACTTGAAATGTGATATGAAACTTTATTATGCTTGAAAACTTGAATATGGTCATGACATGTAGAAAACCATAAAGTGGCCAACTCGAGGTTGGGTTGAGTTTGTAGCGTAAATCTGCCCGGAACCGCCCGACAAATCCAGTGGCTACAAACAATAGGATCCAATGTGAGAAGTGGTCACATAGCGCTTGAAACCCGAGGTTAGACTAGGTTGTGGTGTAAAGCTGCCCGGACCCGCCCGACATATCCAGTAACCACAACAAAGTCTAATGTGAGAGGTTGGATGCATTAAATTAATTAATGCCACATGTTAGGGTTAAGTCATGAACCACTTGGATACACTTAACCAACTTGATACATGACTGGATAGGGTTAACCACACTTAACCCGTTAGAAACCCTAGTCACACGGTCCTTTTCAGCAGTAACCCTCTTGGATGTATCAGGATACCCTAGGGAGTAGGCTAGGGTGGGGAACGATTACTAGGCTGATTGTAAGCGACCAGAACGACGGCTGAGTAGGTGCGCCGATGTAGGTTCAGGCGGACTATGGTCGTGCACATAGTCCGGAGTTGGAAAAGCAGGCACGGGCACCAGTAGGTTCGGACTGTGCGTACTTGATTCATGTCAGTGGTTGGCACCCTAGGACTTGATACATCCTAGGGTGGACCTAACACAGTTTGACTACATTTCGTGATTGGACCGTATGACACCGACACTCGACGAGTTAGGCTTATAGGGAGCCGATCAACTAGACCGTGTAGTTGGACCCCGACTTGGGTCACCTCATGATATTGGGCCAAGGGATCATTTCTTGTTTATACTTGACATGGGTTGGAATACTTGTACTGTGGGTGCAAAAACCAAACCTTGTATATGCGATGCCACACTTTATCTACCTTATTATCTATTTATCATGCTAGTTAGTTACCATTTTATGTTTCATCTCAGTTTCTTATGTTTAGTTAACTTTATTAGTTTTTATACTAATAGTAGGTAGGACTTACTGGTCTTTATGACTGACCCTTTTTCTTTCGCCTCTTTTCTTCCGTTCCCCCCCAGGTTCTCAGGGAGGGAACACTAGTGCTTAGCTTGGACATTTGGCTTGCTTTCTTGATAGCTCATGTACGGTTTGGACTTGAGCTTGCTATGGCTTCATCACATCTATCTTGGGGATAGTTTACTTTATGTTATTTCCAGTTTATGTTTTTTTTCTAGACTTGTGGTAGTTGGAAAATAATGACTAAGTAGTTTGATGTAAGTTGACTATTTGGTTTTGAAATGTTGGTTTTTAAATTTCTACCGCTGCTTTACTTATTTATTTATCTATGTTCTATCTTGTGATATCTCTGTGCATGTTTACCTTGACGACACCCCTCCAAAGCTAGTGCCAACACTCGTGAGTGTGGCCCTGACGGAGGTGGGGTGTTACATTTGGTATCAGAGCATGAGGTTTTACTAGACCGAACAAAAGTTTTAAAAACCCTTTTGAAAAACTATTTTCAAAACCAATTAAGTATTTTTCCAAGTAAAGTCTAGTTTATTTTACAAGGCTATTCCCCAAAAACCATTAGCACTATCCTTCGTTTCTTCGTTCTAAATCTATCTTTTCCTTTTTCAGCATGGCCGATCTTAATCTTCCTGAGGGAGTAACCATACCCGGATGGTTCCGAAGGTACTTGGAAGCTAGGGCCAACGATGCCGGCCCAGCAAACACTCCCACTCCTCCTCCCGTACCTGAGGTTCCTCCTCTTCCTCCTCCTCCTCAGCGTCCACAAGCGGATTTCGCGAAGATTTGCAAAGACTTTAAGGAGATGGGTGGCAAGAATTTTGTTGGGACAGAGACTTATGTTGAGGCAAGAAACTGGTTAAAGGAAACTAAAGACCTTTTTTCTATCTTTGATGTAGAAGATCGAAGGAAAGTTCTGTTGGCAGTATGGCTATTGAAAGAGGAAGCTGCTTATTGGTGGGAAGTCACCAACGCTACTAGGCCTATAGAGACTTGGGCCGACTTTAGAGGGAGATTTGGGCTTAAGTTTCTATCATCTGCTGAGGAGAATATGCAAATGGAGAAGTTTATATCTTTGAAGCAAGGGGACATGACCGTGAGGGAGTATGTGAATAAGTTTAACCAACTTGCTCGATTTGGTTTAGACATGGTTAACACACCTCAAAAAAAGGCTCTACGCTTTGCTCGAGGATTGAATGAGCCATTGCAAGGATTGGCCATGTCTCATATACCCATGGGGGCCACTTTTGAGAGCTTGGTAGATATGGCCTTGCTTCAAGGAGATGATAAGAGTGGCAAGAAAGAGGTTAAGCTTAATGAGACTCAAACCAAGAAGGCGGACTCCAAGTGGGGAGGCAATCAGAACAATCAGAGCAATCAGAACAACAAGAACAACAAGGGTAACAAGGCCAACAACAACAAGGCAAAGGAGACAAGGAAGTGCAACTTCTGTGGGATCACTGGACACATAGCCAAAGATTGTAGAAAGAAGAAGAGGAAGTTGGGAGAGTGCTTTCATTGCGGAGAGTCTGGACACTTCAGTAAGGATTGCCCAAAGAAGCAAGGACAGGGGCAAGGACAGACTCAGCGAGCAGGACATCCTGGAGGGCAGATGCATGCTCTTAACACTACTCCAGCTCCGGACCGAGGTAGTATTTCTGTAGAAAGCCTTGTTTACATTTCTGGTTTTCCTGTTCAAACTTTATTTGATTCTGGCGCATCGCATACCTTTATCTCTTCTGACATTGTTGAAAGTTTGCACCTAAGTACTAGTCTAGTTGAGGATCCCGTTAGTGTTTCAAATCCAATTGGGGGTTCCGCCCATCTATCTATGATTTGTATGGATTTGAGGATTTCTATCTTGACCGCAGAATTCACATGTAATGCTTATGTTCTCGGGTTCATGGGATACGAATTGATTTTGTGCATGGATTGGTTGTCCAGTTATGGAGCCATTCTCGATTGTGAGCATAGGGTAGTGAGGCTTATGACTCGCCTTGGCAATACCCTAGAGATTTCTTGCAACCCTCTGGATCCTGTCTTGTTATGTTATCTTGAATCCCTCGACTCGTCTATTGACAATCTTCAATCTGTGAGGGTGGTCCGAGAATATCCTGATGTTTTTGATGAGGTGAATGGGTTACCCCCTAAACGCGAGATAGACTTCCGTATTTATCTTGTTGATAATGCCAAGCCAGTCTCATTGCCTGTTAGGCACATGGCCCCGCGAGAAAGAAGGGAGCTTAGCAAGCAAATCAAGGAGTTGCTTGAGAAAAATTTCATTAGGCGAAGCATTTCTGAATGGGGTGCTCCTGTGGTATTCGCTACTAAGGCGGATGGTTCGCTTCGTCTATGTGTTGATTATCGTGAGTTAATCAAGCTGACAAAGAAGAATAGGCACCCGTTACCGAGGATTGATGATCTCTTTGACCAGCTTGTAGGTGCTTCTGTTTTCTCTCAGCTCGATCTAGCCACCGGATTCCATCAGCTTAGAGTGGCTGAGGATAGTATTGACAAGACTGCGTTTAGGACTCCCGATGGATTCTTTGAATGGCTTGTCATGCCATTCGGTTTGGCTAATGCACCCGCATACTTCGTTGATTTGATGAGTAGGGTGTTTAGGGAGTTCCTTAACAAGTTTGTGGTTGTCTTCGTGGATGATATTCTGATCTTCTCTAAGGACGAGGAAGAGCATGCTATACATCTCAAGGAAGTTATGGATACGCTTAGAGCTCATCAGTTAAAAGCCAAGTTCTCCAAATGCCATTTCTGGAGAAAGGAAGTTCGGTTCCTTGGGCATATAGTTTCTAAGAAAGGCATAGCTGTGGATCCCGCTAAAGTAGTGGCGGTACAAGACTGGAAAGTTCCAAGAATGCAACTGAAGTGAGAAGCTTTCTCGGTCTGGCAGGATTTTATAGGAAGTTCATTAAGGACTTCGCTAAGATTTCAGCCCCTCTCACTAAGCTAACAAAGAAGAACTTAGTCTTTGCATGGGACTTAGAGTGTGAGCTTTCTTTTCAAAGGCTCTAGAAAGCCCTCACCACAGCTCCAGTTCTAGCATTACCCGATGGAGCGAAGTTATTTACTATGTACACTGATGCATGTGGCACGGGATTGGGCACTGTCCTAATGCAAGAAGGGAGATTGATATGCTTTGGGGGTAGGCAACTCAAGGTTCATGAGAAGAACTATCCCACTCATGATTTAGAGTTGGCGGCGATCGTCTTTGCACTCAAATCTTGGCGCCATTATCTTCTAGGTGAAAGGTTTGAGTTATATACTGATCACAAGTCGCTCAAGTACCTCTTCTTGCAGAAAGATTTGAATCTAAGGCAGCAAAGGTGGATGGAATTCTTGGCATCATATGACTTCGATATAGCTTATACCCCTGGCAAGGGTAATGTTGTGGCGGATGCGCAAAGTAGAAAAAGGTTGACTTTGAGTCCCTTGTTTGTTGAGATGAGGAGCCTAGAGTTCTTGGCAACCTTTGATTTTACACCTGCTGTTGAGTCGATGACTGGTTCATTAGCATCCCTTGAGCTTAGACCTACACTCCTTGATCAAGTTGGGGCTTCACAGAGAGAAGACCCGTAGATAGTCGAGATCATGGACAAGTTGGTTCGGGGTGAGACGTCAAGTCACCTCGCTAGATATACTATTCATGACACGGGGTGGCTAAGACATGATGGAAAACTATGTGTCCCACGAGTGGGAGACTTAGTAAATAAAGTTCTTGAGGAGGCGCATCACTCGAGGATGACCATACATCCCGGAGGGGATAAGATGTACCGGGATATGAAGCGCATTTTCTTTTGGGATGGGATGAAAAAGGATGTTGCAGAGTTTGTTTCTAGATGCATTGTTTGCCAACAAGTAAAGGTCGAGTCAAAGAAGCCCGGTGGGCTACTGCATCCATTGGAGGTCCCGCAATGGAAATGGGAAAGTATCTCTATGGATTTTGTGGATGGATTGCCGAGAGCAAGGAAGGGGAATACTAGCATATGGGTCATAGTGGATAGACTCACGAAGAGCGCTCATTTTATTCCAGTGAAGAGCAAGAGGACCGCATCATGGCTAGCATCTGTTTATCTTCGAGAGATAGTGCGATTGCATGGAGTTCCTTCTAGCATAGTTAGCGATCGTGACCCAATCTTCACTAGCCAATTCTGGAATAGTTTGCAAGAAGCGATGGGTACGCGATTGAATCTACGTACAGCCTATCACCCGCAAACGGATGGCCAGACCAAAAGGGTGAATAGGGTACTAGAAGATCTGTTGAGGCTATGCATTCTTGACTTTGGTGGCACTTGGGAAGACCACCTTCCTCTTGTAGAGTTTGCTTATAATAACAGCTACCAAGCAAGCATAGGGATGGAACCATTCGAAGCTTTGTATGGGAGGCCGTGCAAGTCACCAACATGTTGGTGGGAGACGACGGATAAGCTTATACTTGGGCCCGACATGATAAGGGACACATCCGAGAAGGTTGAGTTGATTCGAAGACGGATGAAAGCGGCCCAAGACGGATAGAAATCCTATGCAGACAAGCGAAGGACAGACTTAGAGTTTGAAGTTGGAGATATGGTCTTTGTGAAGGTCTCTCCTTTGTGAAATGTGGTTCGTTTTGGAGCAGTTGGAAAGCTAGCACCAAGGTTCGTTGGACCCTTCCCTATCATCGAGAAGATTGGGCAAATGGCTTATAGGGTGGAATTGCCCGAGAAGCTGGCTGGAGTGCACAATGTTTTTCATGTCTCGCATCTCCGAAAATGCCTACATGAATCAGCCGAAGTAGTTGAGCCTAGCATTTTTGAAGACGTGGAGGTAGAGAAAGAGGAAACCCTGAGGCGAGCTCTGATCCGTATCTTGGGTACGGAGATCAAGAAGCTGAGGAATCAGGAAGTCAATCTAGTAAAGGTTCAGTGGAGTGAAGCCGATGAAGATGCAACTTGGGAAACCGAGGAGAAGATGCGTGGGCTTTATCCATTCCTTTTTGAGGGTACATTCTCAATCTCCTTTCCTAGTTAGCATATCTTTCTTTTATTATCCATGTTTATCTTGTTATCTCGATAATCTTGTCATGAGAACGTTAGGTAGAAACCCTTTGGATGAAACATGTATTTGAAACATGTTATGCTTGATGGTTGCAAATGGTTGCAAGTGTTTGCAAGTGGTTACTCGTGGATGCATGATACACGTTAGGCACTAAGATCGGCTCACACACTTTCATATTGCATATGCATGAGTGTTTATGCTTATTCATGGATGAAACTTGTTATGCTATCACGTGGATGTTGCATATGGATGAATGTTATGTGCACTCATGTAGAGATTATAAATTATATTAGGAATTTGCATACAGTTGGACTCATTTCACTAACATATTTTGCATTAAGGAGGTTTACTAAGTCAGTAACCGCCTGATTTTCACATTAGATAGGTGCATATACACACACTTTTGCATATGTTCATACAGCATTAGAAATCTTTTAAGGACAGTGATTGCTCGTGGATGATGTTTGAGTAGATGGATGATGGATGGTAGGATACGTTCCTCCTAACTTTGAGATTTCGGGGACGAAATCCTTTAAGGAGGGGAGAATGTAACAACCCGAATTTTTATAACATGTTAAAAAAAGAAATCAGGGCAGAATTAAATCATAAGTTAAGAATCAATGGGAACGGGTTACGCCATTGCGTTCATCTCGAAATTCTGCTTGGAAACGAGTCCGATATTTCGTAAATCGGAGTATGTATGACCAAGTTATGGCCCATAGAAGATTTCAGAAAATTCAAAATTCAGCCAGAAATTCAAAATCAGATCCAAGCAGATTGGGCGGGAAATTTTCCCGCCCTACCCCAGGTTGACTGGATGGTCGACTGGGGAGTCGACCTGCCCCCCCAGGTCGACTGGGGTGTCGACCTGGGTGTCGACCCGGGGGGTCGACCTCCCTGGTCGGCCATGTTTCCTGATGCACCTGTTTTGCCCCTTTGGGTCTGCTCAGCTAGCCTGTGACGGGATTTGATGGTTCAGATCTAAATTAGGGTTAATCCTATGGCCTAAACTAGTCTCTACACCTATGAAAACACCCTAATACCTAGCCTAGACCATCACAAATCAACCTAACAACTAAATTCTGCCAAAATGCTCCCTAATCATGGCCTCCATCTTCATCTTGAGAGCTTCTAAGGCGAAAAGGAGCAAGCTTTCTTCTTTCTATCAAAGGAGCTACTTATTCACAAGGCTATTTGTGTTGATACATCATTCTTAGAGCTTCTACGACGTCTCTATCTTGTTCTATTTGGTTCTAGTTCTAATAGCCACGCTTTGTAAGCCCCACTCTACTCTTAGATTTAAACTATGAAGTTAATATGATCATGTAGCAAGCTGAAATGAGACTTTTGGGTATAATATTTGTCTTGGGGTTAGATTTGTATGCATAGATCCATTTATGACTCTTTTGATCTATGATTGTGGCACTATCATGAACCTAGTACCATTTACCTTGATTTTTGGGTATAAAGCTATGAGCTTTATTTGGGGATTATGCATAATGCGACATAGAACCCCTCATAACCGTGATGTTAACTTGCGTATGATGTTGAACTACATGCTACCCACAAGTTTATCACTTTATGTCAACTATCATCATGTCTCACCTCTGCCTATGATGTTGAACTACATGCTACTCACAAGTTTATTTGCTAAGTTTGATGTCATACATGTTTTGAGGCCAATAATCCTATATGCTAGTTGTGATGAACACCTTTGCCTCAAATATCATCATGTTTAACCTATGACCAACTTTACCAACCTTATGCCCCTCTTGGTCATATTTTTATGCTCCTTGATTCACTTGTGTTATGCAAATTTATGTGCGATGGGGATACATTATGGGTAGTTAGGCAAACTTGAAATAACATGAAAACATGACTTGAAATGTGATATGAAACTTTATTATGCTTGAAAACTTGAATATGGTCATGACATGTAGAAAACCATAAAGTGGCCAACTCGAGGTTGGGTTGAGTTTGTAGCGTAAATCTGCCCGGAACCGCCCGACAAATCCAGTGGCTGCAAACAATAGGATCCAATGTGAGAAGTTGGTCACATCGCGCTTGAAACCCGAGGTTAGACTAGGTTGTGGTGTAAAGCTGCCCGGACCCGCCCGGCATATCCAGTAACCACAACAAAGTCTAATGTGAGAGGTTGGGTGCATTAAATTAATTAATGCCACATGTTAGGGTTAAGTCATGAACCACTTGGATACACTTAACCAACTTGATACATGACTGGATAGGGTTAACCACACTTAACCCGTTAGAAACCCTAGTCACGCGGTCCTTTTCAGCAGTAACCCTCTTGGATGTATCACGATACCCTAGGGACTAGGCTAGAGAGGGGCGTGATTACTGGGCTGATTGTAAGCGACCAGAACGACGGCTGAGTGGGTGCGCCGGTGTAGGTTCAGGCGGACTATGGTCATGCACATAGTCCGGAGTTGAAAAAGCAGGCACGAGCACCGGTAGGTTCGGACTGTGCGTGCTTGATTCGTGTCAGTGGTTGGCACCCTAGGACTTGATACACCCTAGGGTGGACCTAGCACAGTTTGACTACATTTCGTGATTGGGCTGTATGACACCGACACTCGACGAGTTAGGCTTATAGGGAGCCGATCAACTAGACCGTGTAGTTGGACCCCGACTTGGGTCACCTCATGATATTGGGCCAAGGGATCATTTCTTGTTTATACTTGACATGGGTTGGAATACTAGTACTGTGGGTGCAAAAACCAAACCTTGTATATGCGATGCCACACTTGATCTACCTTGTTATCTATTTATCATGCCAGTTAGTTACCATCTTTATGTTTCATCTCAGTTTCCCATGTTTAGTTAACTTTATTAGTTTATATACTAATAGTAGGTAGGACTTACTAGTCTTTATGACTGACCCTTTTTCTTTCGCCTCTTTTCTTCCGTTTCCCCCCAGGTTCTCAGGGAGGGAACACAAGTGCTTAGCTTGGACATTTGGCTTGCTTTCTTGACAGCTCATGTACTGTTTGGACTTGAGCTTGCTATGGCTTCATCACATCTATCTTGGGGATAGTTTACTTTATGTTATTTCCAGTTTATGTTTTTTTTCTAGACTTGTGGTAGTTGTAAAATAATGACTAAGTACTTCGATGTAAGTTAACTATTTGGTTTTGAAATGTTGGTTTTTAAATTTCTACCGCTGCTTTACTTATTTATTTATCTATGTTATGTCTTGTGATATCTCTGTGCATGATTACCTTGACAACACCCCTCGAAAGCTAGTGCCAGCACTCGTGAGTGTGGCCCTGGCGGAGGTGGGGTGTTACACCAAGCCACAATGCACCGTCCACTTTACTGTTATCCACACATTGCTCTTATCACCGAAACTTCACACTGTTTCTCCACGTACGCCACCTTCCCTCTTCTTTCAAATACCACTCCTTCCTGGTCATGTCGTATATGAATGGACCTTTGTTGAACCATGACATTTGAATCCTTCAGTACTAATAAATTGTTTACGCAAGCTAGGTATGGCACCACTCCACCGTGCACAAACCAAATGACTACATAGTATTCTCTTTCCTACACGCTCCCAGCCCAAACACGTCAGCATTTTTCTATAACCCAAACTCCCTACTCTTCCCAAAACAATACTTGCTCACGTTTCCGCTTTGGGCCTTCTTTTCCTTTTTCGCATATCACCAGACTTTCAAACTCCATGCAATACTAAAATCCTCAAGCACCATCCCAATACATGCCACTTTTATTCCCATCCGTTCTATCTTCCCTTTACGTTACTTTTATACCGAATGAATGAAGGTGGCGACATCTTCAACAGCAGGTGAAGGCAAATCCTTTTTGCATGAAAATCGAAACTAAAACTACCATGCTCATTTCCATCCTCTCCTTGAACGCAAATGGAGATTGTAGAGTCTAAGAGGATTATTTGTTTTATTATTCTTATATTCTTTTACTGTAAATGGCCATTTGGGTTCCATTAGTTTTTCGGAGGAGAAGGTAGAAAGAGGTCCGTATATTTATAGTATTACATAGCTTTGTATTGAAGCAATAGGTATATAGGTAGCTATCAGAAGGCAAGCGATTAGGTATAGCTTAAGTAAGGCTCTATTGGACGATACAAGTAGGACATAACTTCAGAGGGATAGTTGTACGAAGACTTAATGGAAAAGGAAAAGGAAAAATGTACATATATTATACTTCAGCAACAGAGACTAGGGTAGGTACTGTGTTTTATACGTAGGCGTATGGCAACGTAAGGTTCGACATGGTTTGCCATGATCTTTCATACTTCATGGTTAAGTTATAGGATATGGATTTTAGCTATGTAGGCATACAGCTTTTATAAATCGCGATTAGCCTAGACATTGCAACGATTTGAACGTTTTAAGTTGGTTCAATTACCAATTTGAAGCGGTCAAAAAGGTGGGACGTTACAAGTGGTATCAGAGCTTTGATTTATTCAAAGCTTAGCCTATTGGGTTTAAAAACGGATCTTGAAAATGAAAAGATTTTGAAATATTAATTTGAAAGTATACATATTTTTAAAATGATATTGAAAGGTAAATTATTTTGAAATTTTAGGTATTTTGAAAATTAATATTTTGAAACAAATGCAGCAGAAGCAAATTATTTTTGAGATTTAAAATTTCTCGAAATCTCAGTCTTCGAATCCAGATTCGCCAGAGCTATTCTTCGATAAGGATCCCTTAGATTGAATCTTGAATCCATCGTCAAATGGCAAGAGAACCAATATGTCAATTTATCTAATTTTGTATTTTAGAAATCAAAGACGATTGAAATTTATTGGAAATGAAATTTTTGATGGGAATGGGGATAAAGGAGGGAATATGAAATCATTTCAAAAATGAAACGATGAAATCAGAGTACAAATTATATTTGAAGTTGTTTTTGACACTATACACTTATAGTAATATCAAAAATGATTTGTCTTAAACGTACCAAGCATATTTGGCTATTATAAGGTAAAACCATATCCTCCGGCTTGCTTTGCATTATGTGATGGGCCCTGAGTCTTATAATAGCTTCATTTTTCCAAAAAGCATTGCGCTGTTTGTTAAATGCACTGGTATTCTTGTGAGAAAACTCATTCCATGTTATACGGCATGGTCCCTTGATTTACTTTATTTTTAAATTAAAGTTTTAAATAACTGTTTTAGTTCTCACACCAGTCCCATGACCGACTTGGAGTTTATTGTTTTAACCTAAACTCTGGGTGCCCATATTTTCCACATGGACAGCTAGTAGTTTTGGGTTTTGCAGACATTATTTTCGTAGGATCTTAGATTTACAACTGGAACTATATTCAGAAAGCTCTATATCCGTGTATTTCTTTCAGTTGTGTTATGTATTATTTTTCCGCTGCTACGTATTTAAATGTAATTTAAATCTCAGATATTTTCTATTGTATATTATTTACTCATACTCTGTTATATTCTTGTACTCTGATGTAATTGTTGTAATGGCAAGGAAATATTCTATTGTTCGTGTTCTGATTGGTCTTATCCTCAACTTAATCCGCTTTTCCCCTTCTCTTTGGAGATAGGGAGATTTTGGGTCGTTATATTTGTGGTATCAGAGCTTTGGTTTACAGAGCTTGAGAACAAGACACATTAGAACCGAGTGAAAGAATTCATCGGAGATTGGATTAGTAATATCCAATGAGAATGACTCGTTAGATATGAGATCAGTAATATCCTAGAATGAGTTTCAAAGAGTGTTATTTTAAAATAAAAATGAAAACAAATTTTGTTTTGAAAATTTAAACCTTATTATACGTATTTGAGTATTTTATTTTAAATTGATTTTGGATAATCGAGTATATGAAGATTTTGCATATGCGCCTTGCAAACGTGTATACAAAGTCTCAAATATACTGAATAGATATAGAATCACGCTCTAATCGCCCGGAGATGATTCTGATAATGACCATGGCATCATCCGCATTTGTGTTCGAGTTTCGAAAGTGGGATGCCTATATATTTCCAATTGACTGGTGTGAGAACCAAAACTAGATAGGGTTTATTGTTGTGATTTGACACTAAAAATATGATTTTTGAATATATTAAAGATATATGATTGAAAAGCTAATCAACTAATTGATTGCTGGTTATGTTGTTTGATTATTAGTTTAACTAATAAAAATATTGGAATGATAATTAATTTAACCAATATGTGAATGAATGGTAAATTTAGCCAAATTGAATCAAATATTTAACTGAATTGAAAATTGTTTGAAATTGCATACACGTATGTATATGTATGTGTGAACAGTTCATAGCATGGAAGCTAAGAAGAGGAATAAAATTGTGTGCCCGATAAATGGGTACATGTTTACTGTATTTTCTTGGGTTTTAATGATTTTATGAGCCGACTGGCTAGCTGCTTGGCCTTTTAGTTTTCTTTTGGATTGGTGAGGGCTCTGTGAGGCAAGTTGCAGTTTTGAATATCAACCCGTACAAAGGAGGTTATGGCGAAATTTTTCAAAAATTTAGGGTGTTAGCCAAATTTTTGAGAGATTAGAAAATTCTTAGAAACTAAAAATGTGACGGCTCGCCCCACACCAGCCGGCATTTCCTCCGAAAGTGCGCTGTACACATGCTCAACTAGCACAGAACGGTCGCCAAGGAAAGGAAAGAAGAGAATGAACAAATCGAAACCTATAGAATGTCTCACTGCGCATGGAACAAAATATAATAATAATGTACTTGACATAAAACAGGCGAGACAGTGCATAAGCTAATAACTAAAACCAACATCAACATCAGAGTAGCGGAAGTCTAAATACAGCTTATTACAACTTTTCAAATTTCTATCTCTAAAAAAAAGAAAAGAAGGGTGCATTACTAATGCCCAAAGTAGTGACTAGCAGCGACATAGGGAGAATATCTATATATGTATCATACGTGGAAGCCTCCTGCTCGTCTCCGGTACGTCTATTCGTGCATCACCAGCTAACCTGTCTCTAGTCTGCTCGTGAGAGCACCCAGAGTAATAAGAAGAGACATAAAACTCTGGGTCAGACAAAAAGTCTGGTATGAGCGATAAGCAGCTAAATAGAACAATAACAGGTATACTAAACCATACCTGAACCTGGACCTACAACCAAAGAGTTAACACTACATACCGTACAATACTCTAAGGTGTCACTGACCAGAGGGTATAAAGATAACGGGGGTGGGTGTGTGCATGTCATAATGATGGCAAACAAATCAAAGATAACAACCAACCTCACATCTCTCACTCAGTGCGTAAAGCATACGATATCTACTGCTTCGATCACTAGACCCTTCGAAGTAATGACGGAGTTCGACTTGTACAACTACTGCTACTACCAAGCTCACCACATGGAGTCATGACCAATCTTTACAAATGACCCCACTTCATTGGTCTATAGCCCTTTAGTCGTACCTAGGCCACTATGGCCCTGAATCCGTTCACGTACCCCTACACATAGTAATCCAAAGTTATAGACATTGACAACCCCTTAACACACGTCCCACAGCAAAGTCCAATCATGAAGTCGACTCATTGGTTCCCAACTGGATCCTGAATTCAAACTTCCCATTGGACTACCTTTGCATCTCGGGTTTTGGTCGTCACCTTCTTCTCCGGATCGGTCTCCATTTCTTTGCTTCACTTTGATTCAAGTCGTGGTCATCGGCTCCTCGGTTTGGATCGTGAGTCAGCCTCCCTCGGTTTGGTTTGGTGCCCAAGTTCCATCGGGTCGTGCTCCCTCACCTGGGTCGGTTCGTAACAATGCTCCAGGCTCGTGCTCGTCATGTTAGGTGGAAGGCTCCCTGGTCGGAGGTCGGGCCTTCATTACCAATTCGGATCAGGGATCCTCGGATGCGAGCGGATCGGTCTTGGTCACCCCTAGCGGATCGGTCCTCCTTCCCAAACACTCCGGATCGGGTCGAGTCTCTCAAGTCAATCCATGGTGCATCGGTTCGGGTCGGGTGCCTTTAGGTCGTGCCACCATGTTTAGGTCGGATCGTGGAGCTCAGGCTGAAGCGGCTCGGGTCAGCTCCTTCTCTCGAGCGGTTCATGGAACATCATATCGTGGTGCATCAAAGTCTCCACGTGGCGGTTCGGATCGGGTATCACGATCGGGTCAGGTTCGGAGGGACGATCCGATCCGGTCCTTTGCATTTTCCTACACTTTGTCCAGCGAGCTGTTTATGCCATTCGACGACATTTTCGACCAATCTAACACTTCTAGACAATCACAAATCCTACCATATAGTCATAACAACATGTATAATCATCCACAAACAGCAAAACAACAATCATAGCATGTAAAATGGATCAAACATACCCAAAACCCCATATTTTCAATTAAACATGTTTAGGCAAAACTAATGATATGATTAGTAAAACTTAACCAAATCAAACCAAATTTCTAACAGAGGTCTAGAACATTATTTTCGAATTTATAAATATTTTTCCAGAATTTATTAGTGTATAAATTCGCTAATTATCACTAATCACCCCTAATTAACCGTAATTAGTGAGAAACTTTGCAAATCACTCACCTTGGCCACAAATAAAACCTTTAGAACTGAAACTCTACTGTTTGGGCGTGAATACCAATGCAACACAGTAGTTGTACCTCGATTCTAGTGCTAATCCGCCTTGATTTGATGTTGCTAAGCCTAATCCTTGATTAGAAAGTGATTTGGATGTGTTTTAGAGGTTGGAGGCCATTGTTAGGTTGAAGAGAGGGTTTGTGGCGGCTGGAAAATGAGTGAAAAACTGAAATCCTAATCCTAGCAGCCCTCAAATACCTCTAATCCCGAGATCCCTCATTGGGCCTAGCTGTTAATCACCCGGTTAAGCCCAATTAAGCTGTTTTTCGTTATCTGAAATTTGTTTCATCCATATCTCCCAAACGATGAGTCCGTTTGGCTAATGTGACCACTCTACGGAATTGTAAACCATCATCTGAAGCTAATGGAAGTTGGTTCAAGTAAAAACTCCTTTCCAATAAAAAGTTATGGCCAAAACAAGACCAGTTAGGGGTAAAACGGTCATTTAAAAATCGGCAAAAATCATGAACATGGGAAATGACCCAATAGTCGTCTCCCAAAGTTACATGACCATACGACTTCGTATGAGAAGAAAATGAATATTCTACGATCCTTCGATGCGTAGAATGCGGGTCGTTACAAAAGGTTGAAGAATGAAAGCCAGAATGAAAGTTAAGTTGGTTAGTAAAACAACTTTCAGCTCCGCTCCTTTTCGAGGATGAAAAGATTTTAAGTGGGGGAGATTATAACAACCCGGATTTTCAGAACCAATTTAAAATTTTTATTTTAGCTATTTTAATGGATTTTGAATATTTAAATGATTTATTTTAAATAATAACGAATGAAAATTTATTTAAAATGAAGTTAGAACGTATAAATTTATTTTATTATGAAAGGAGCCTGAAATGCCGCAGTAGTTTGAAAATTCATTTTTAAATTTCAAATGAATGTACATGATTCAAAATAAATCAAATTTCAGTAAAACCAGAAACGTTTAAATTTGTTTAATTATATCTTTCTAAATAATCGCTATAGAATTTATATATATTATATATATAGCCCTTAAAAATAGCCATTTTGCAAGCGACCTCCGTTTTCAACGTAACCACTTTTGTTGGATCCGGAATGTCAAATTATTGCTAGATTCCAATTTTCATAATTTTTGGAATTAATATGTGAGCGCAGTGAATTTAAACGTGTTTGGTAATTTTAGTTTGAATTTAATCAACTAGAAAATGGTCATTTTTCAAACAATCTCCAAATTCGAGGAAATTGGTTCTGTTAGGACCATATTGTCAAAACATAGCTAGATTTATTTTTCTGTAATTTTTGGAGTAAGTATGTGGCCCTAGTAAATTAAAATGTACGTTTGAATTCAATATATATTGATTTATGTTTTAATTTAAAGAAAAACTATTCGAAATGATAGAATTGGCTTACGAAACATATCCCATTGTGTCCGGAATGGGGGTATTTAGCTAGTAGCGTTAGTCGTTGGGGTTCGTTTGGAGGTTGGAACGTTAAACATTTAATTTCTGAATTGAAAATAATAAATTATATTTTTATTTAAATTCCTTCAGACCCTAATTCACAAAACTGAGCCGCCACTCATTCAAAACAGACGGCGATAATTGCTCCAGATTTCGTCCTCAAAATTCTCCCAATCCACAAATCGTTGCAAGAAATTCACTGAACGAAGGTTGAAGAGTTAGGAGAGATCTCCACGCTGATCAAATGTCATAAATTTTCGTGTAACGATTAGAGAGAAATTGGGGGCACAAAGCCTCGATGTTTGAGCTCACCGTTCGAGACAGAGGGACATTCGAACTCGGCCTGAGTCAAGGTGGTGGTAGGTGGTAGGAAGGGGGAGGGGGTGGCGCTGACCGATCTTACTCAAGCGGTCTCTGGCGGCCTGCGCATTCAAAGAAAGAAATTGACGATGGGTTGGGGTTAACGATCTGGTTTCTGAACGGTATGGAAGAGGGTTAAGTTTTTTTATTTATTTAACTAATTAAAATTTAATTATCTCAAAAAGTAATTAATCTTTAAACTGTAATATCTTGCTCGTACGAGGTCGGATTGATAAACCGTCAGTTGCGTTGGAATCTTGTTGTAGAGCTCTACGCTACGGAACTGACTAGGACAGAAATGGAAAATGTTAGAATTTCAGGAAAATTCAAATCCAAACTGTACAGAAATTCAGAAAAAATCTGGCAGAGTGGAAATGAAAGTGAGAACTCCTTCCCACTCTAATTATTTTACAATTAAATATATACTAGGATGCAGATGGGGCTTAGAAGCCCCCGACACTATTTATTATACAAACCATGGTTGTTTGTTTGGAATGTATTGTGGAAATTTGGATTGTGGTTGTAAAGTTGACTGTGAATTGGTTGTAAATAAAATATTTGAACAATAAGAATATATGAACTATAAAATATCGTTTTTAATGTTCATATGAACTATATAAAATATTCATGTGTTGAATAAAATGTTTGAACAATAAAAAAATTATTTTTATTGAATGTATGAACTATTTAAAACATTCATGTGTTGAAATAAATATTTTATCGTTAAAAATAATTTTTTTAACATATATGTGAATGGCATAAAATTATCCTGAAATGAAAATAAATATTCATTTACAAATCAGATGCTTTTTTTATGTACACCCAACTAACATTGATTGGGACGATAAATTTTGCACATCGCCTAACTTCACAAATAATATTCAGTATTTGTTGGTTGAAACCACGCACGGTTATTAGGATGATATTTGGCGCACACAAATATTTGTAAGGAAATGAAGAAGTGATTTAATTAATGAATTATTAATTAATAGGCCCAGTGACTTATTTGGTGGTTGGAATGTTTGTTTATTTTTCTTCGATAGTTAAATAACTGACTATCGAAGTATTTGCCAATATCGTTGTCAATATGGAGAGAGCGGTTGGATTGTTATCCGAGAACCACTCCGTATTGGCAGTAGCGTTGCGTATCAGATTATATGAAGATAATCGAAGATGGAGTAAAGTGCAAGGACTTTTTCTATTACTAGAAATTGTGCCTTCAGTCTCAGAACGAACATATATGGACGAGTGTCTGACAGAGTATTTCCAGTGATCGCATATGTTGGTCTGTGTAAATATATATGGTGGCGGAGAATTTATTCTCTTAACATAATATCCATAATATATTTGTGCAAATCAATTAGTGATTAACGGATCTGACAATGTGGCATTCAAAGTGATTGTGCTATCAATGAATGATAAGAAATCGTAGCCTCAGGTCTCAACAACTGGGAAATGACAAAAATCGGACAGGTAGCATGGCTTTGTGGGTCGCTCCCATTAGGGTGTATAATCACCTATCTAGAGAAATTCCTTTTACTTATTAATCTATCGATGTTTTCCCTTTTCGAGAAACGGTTGCTGATCCCAACCGTTGGTGATATACATTCGATACACTCAAGTGAAATGAGTGGTCGGTCATGTGTGGGTCGGGTTGCAAGATGTTCTTGTTGAACCCAGTGTATTCCTCTCTAAAGATACACTACGGAAGGTGGTTCCATACCTTGTCACGTTGGAAATCCATTCTCCAATAAGCGCCATGCTGTTTTTGATTTTATATTATATATAGAGCGTGAGATGCAAGCGTACCGCTAGATTGTTATTTATTTGATTTAGACACTATTATAGTATCACTAGATTTTCGTATCAAAGTGTTTTGGGTTATATAAAGGTAAAAACCGTCCATGTTTACGTGTGGGCCGGTCTTACTATTATCCTTTCTTTCAAAAGGATTTTGAAAGTTAAACAAATGATTGGGGTTTACTCACACTAGTCCCATGACTGACCCAGAGTTTATTTTGTTTGTTTTCCCTAAACTCTTGGGTGCCCAGATTTGTATGGGCAGTCAAGTAGTTGGGATTTTACAGATTCACCTGGAGGAGTTTGAAGCAGGAGGCTTCACCAGGTATTTATAGGCTATCATATATTCTGCTGTATACCATGTTTGTATCTGGAAACAGGTGTTTATAACTGTTCAAGAAATATCTGTTGTGCCCTGATGATGGTACGTATATAAAGTTACCGAATTGTATTTCAAAGTTTATGTTACCTAATATACTTTATTCGTTCCGCTGTGAGTTTGTGATCTTCGTTTGCTTCTATTCTAATATTTCTTTATTTCTATTTCTCATCCTCTAACTTATTTCTAATAATGATTCGTATTTCTGTGCAATTTGGGTTGGACGTATGGTGTTATTAGTCAACTTAGATAGTACGGATTTGCAGGCCGTTACAGTTGGTATTAGAGCTTAGGTTGAGCAAATACCTAGGCTTTGGTGGGGTTGTGCTCATTAGAGATAGGGTCAGTAGTACCCTAGAATGAGTTGAGCGTATATATATGAGAGCGCGTATTTGTTAATTGATATAAAAACTATTTTATATTATGTTGGCTAGTCTGTTGGGTAGTTTATGAATTTTGTTCGAATCGTGGGACGCCACGAAGTCGATAGGAAGTTCTAAACACTTGAATAGAGAATTCGACATAGTATTGTTTTAATTGGGTAAATGAAACAATTTTACCCAAAATTCTATTTTTGATATAGAATGAATAATTTTCTGAAATTATTATAATATATGGATGTGTTGGTTGTTATTATAATCAAATGAGATTATAGAATTGAAATGGCTATTTATAACCAAATATAATTTGTATATGAAGTATATACAAATGAGATGAATTAAAATTTAATTCAAACCGGAATTTGAATTAAATCCTGGGTGTTTGGAAAAATATTTTCTGAAGTATATTAAAATAATATAGCTTTGTTTTGGAAGGATTTTAAATAAAAAATCATTTTGAATGGATTTTGAAAGTGATAAAGCACTTAACTCACTTCGGTGGCTAGGAAATAGTTCTGATGATGATCACGACACCATCAATATTCATTTTCGAGTTTCTAAGTGATGGATTGCTACCTTAGGAAAGTTTGATGAAAATTTGTTTGAAAGAAAACAAGTTGGTTTGGAAAAAAAATCAAATGTTTTGAATTTGTGATGGAAATAATCATATGTATATATTTATATTATTTCAAAAAGAGATTTGAAATAAAAACCTAGGGATTTGAATTTTGGAATTTAACTTTGAATTAAGCAAGTTAAGAGGATAAATCAATTTGAATGAATCTGAAATGAATATGAATTAGATATGAATATATTTAATTTAAATCATTCAGATTATATGAATGGAAACCAAAATTTTATGGGAACTAAAATTTGTAGAAATTTGAAATGTTGAGTTTCAACATTGATGGATTTTGAAAAAAAAGGGTTTGTAACACTTTTCCTACCTGAGTAATTTCGGGGACGAAATTCTTTTAAGGGGAAAGATTGTAACGACCTGGGTTTTTTGATCGATTTATTTTGAATATTTGGTATTATTTTAAATATTGTGTTGATTATATAAATGAATTTTTATTTTGAGCTATTGATTTAATAATCGATATACGATTTATTTCGAATAAATATCGTAAATACGAAAATCTAAAATAATTCGATTCGAAATTCTAGCTGAGTCAGAATGATTCAAATGATTTAGAGAAATAGTATTTGAATATAAACGATAATAATAAATTATTTATTATCAGAGAATTATTGGTTTTTGAATTTAAATTATATTATATTAATTTAGTATGGTATATACGTTCAAATTAAATTCCATAGTATATTATGTTGAGTTCAGTATAATGCTATGATATTTAAACGTCGGTCGATGCAACAAAATAACGGTTCACAGTTTCAAGTTGCGAACCCCGTAATATTTGATTAATGGATAAGATCGAAATAAAATCAAAAATCAAATCGATATCTATTTAAAAAGAAATAAAAATCTCTTTAAATCTAATCGAATTAAAAACAAATCAAATCAGATTTAAATCAAAGATCAAATCACATTAAAATTATACGTACCCTACCTAACACCTATTACTTAACAGTGAAATATTCTCTAATTATATAAACGCGATCCTCCTCTGTAATTTCCTTTGCAAATAGAAAATCCAAATCAGTCTGTACAAACGAAAAGGGGTATCGTTCCTTAATATGTTTTTCCTCAAACCAAAATCTCTGCTACTAATTCAAAACCGTTCCTCAAAGCCAAATCGAAGTCACTGCTTTGTATAAAAAATATATGGAGAATTCAAAATCATAAAATCGCGAGTTGTGATCAGTTCCACGAGAAGTCTGAAACTCGACTCTAAGCTGGAGACGATCGTGAGTGCGAAAATGGTTTTAATGGATTCTATCAAAGGGGATTTTGGCCTCGATGTGGTTCGCGAGTGTTTAAGGGTTATCACGATTCTTAGTTTGGGGGGGGGGAGGCGACCTTGTCACTGGTACCAGTTGCGACAGGTGTTCATCGCGATTTGGGATCTGGAGGCTGTGAGGGTTATTCAAAGAAGGATGCGATAGATTTTCCTAAAAGACGGTTTGAATTGGTGCGAGGTAGAATCCATACTTTTGGGGTTTGGAAATGGAATGTCTAGGAGATCATTCAGTATTGGGTTTGGAGATGTGCTAGTGAGGCCACGACAGAGCAGTGGGTGATGGCCAAGAATTTGTACTGGAAGAGGAGGAAGCCAAATAAGCTAATTCAAGAAGGGTGCGATTTTACTAATATTGATTTGGGAAGATGATGTGTATATAACATCATTTGAATTCATCAACGATGCTTGGGATTTTTGGGGGATGGTAGGGCTGGCGTGACTAGAAAATGGTCTGGTAATGGTAGGAAGAAGCATATTTTGAACCTGGAAGAAGAAGATTTGAACAATGGATTAAGGTAAAGGATTTAATTAATTAAATTACTTAAGGATGTTGAGGTAATTTATTTATATGTAATTAGAATTTTAAAGTAAAAGTTTATAATCCTAAATTTTATAAATCTTACATCTTGTCTATATAAGGATATATCTGCACAAGACAGTTACGTTGAACTCATGTTAACATCAACTTGGCAAATGGAATTAAAAATTGGAATCGGGATAAATCAAAATGAAAAGTCAAGGTGAGTACTCCCCACTCAAGAATTTATTTAACTTTATTTTTATCGTTAAAAATAATTTGTTGACTGCTTGGATGCATTTATAATTGTTTATCAGTGTTAGCTATTATATATGTATATATATTAGTTATTTAGGATTAGTGTTTGTGGTTAATATATATATATATATATATATATATATATATATATTGGTGATCGGATTCCCGCAGTACCATTAGCGGATGCCCGCAGTATCATTAGCGGATGATTCTATACACCCCATGCTATGATAGTGGATGACCTTCTATACCGCGATATCCTGCCTAGAAGCAGGATGGGTATTATTTTTGTTGGCTAACATCTGTGGATGCAGGAAAAACAGGTAGGAGGAATCCAACTGGATTCCTCAAAAATATTATTATTTGTTTGTTTTCACATATATTATCATATATGATATGTTGATTGATAATTGGTTGGTTTGATTGTTTAATTATCACTGGGGCCTGACTGTTGATCTACAAAAAATTGTAAAAGAGATTTTAAACGGGAAATTCTTTTTTTGTAAAACAGAATTTGAAATTCAAATGGATTAAAAATATTTACTTGTTTTCGAATAAATAAAACAAGTACTGAAAATTATAAACGATGTTTATAAATTAAAATATACAGGAAATTGAAGTGATGAATTTATAAATGGTATTTATAAATAAAATGAAATTATTTTCATTGGAAAATCAAGGGATTGAAATGAATTTATAAAAAGTGTTTATAAACAAAGTGGAAAAATTATCATTTGATAATTTGATTATTTAAATTCAAATGTTAATTTAAAAATAGAAATGTAGCAATCGTTTTAAAGAAATAAACGATGGAATTTATTCTGATGTTCAGAATATAAATTGAACTAAAATAAATCCATAAGGATTTATGATTTGAATTCGATTAATTCAAATTCATTTAAATAGAATTTAAATTGAATATGAAAATAAATTGGGTGTTATATATATAAGTTATTATAAATAGAAATATCCAAAATAAGATTTTGGTTTTAAATAGATTTCGAAATAGACTTGTTTAAGTATAAAACAAGGAAATTTATAAAATCGTGTTTATAAATATAATGAATTAATTATCAAGAGATAATTTGAATATTTAAATTCAAATATGAATTTAAAAATAGAATTTGAAATCATTCGAAAGGGAACAACGGTTTTTATTCCATAATTCAGAATATCAAAGGGATGGAGTTTCAAATAGAAATTTGAAAAGGGAACTTGTTTAAATATATGAAACAAGGAAGTTGAATTTATAAATAGTGTTATAAATTTGGTGAAATAAATTATCATTTGGATAATTTAAACCATTTAAATTCAAATAGGAAATTAAAAATAAATTGGGAAGTGTTTTAAAACAAAACGATTGATTATATTTCGGAAAATAAGCTGAATTAATAAAAATTCAACGGTTTTATAATTGAAATTTCAATTATATCGAATTTTATAAATAATTTATTTATCAAAGGAATTGGAATTTAATATAGAAGATCGAAGTATAAATAAATATATTACCGAGTAAGGAAAAATCGACAATTATAGATAATCAAAAATATTATATTGAAATTGGGAAACTAATTTGATATATATTAAAAATGTATCAGAATGGAGTTGAATTTATTATAAACGAAGTTTAAACGTTTATATATATATATATATATTAATATAGTTAAAACGAACTCGCCGCAATGCTACAGTTTGTGAATTGGCGTTTCGAATTTCAATTGAGTAAATAGAACCCAGTTTAAGTCGGAATTTTTTAAACAAGAATTGTCAGTACCGATTTGATAATAGCTTTATAATGGAAGAGAAAAATCTGGATTTCGTCTTATAGATTTTGAGTTATGTAAAAATCCAATTTTCTGAGAGAACCCGTAACTTCCCCTTGAAGGCAAGCACGAATACTTTGAGAACAACACACAAATGAGCGCATACGGAAGAACATTTCATTGTTATTACAACAATTCCATCAGATACAAGAATATACAGAGTATAAATGAATAAATTACATTGGATAAATATCAGAGATTACAATAAATTACATAGCAGCGGAAAATAATACAAAATACAACTGAAAGTGATACACGGATACAGAGCTTTCCGAGCATCGTTCCAGCTGTTAATCAGGACCCTGTGATTATAAATCTGCAAAACCAAAACTACTAGCTGCCCGTGTGGAAAATAGGGGCACCCAGAGTTTAGGTTAAAACTATAAACTCCGAGTCAGTCATGGGACTGGTGTGAGAACTAAAACAGTTATTTAAAACTTTACTTTATAGATAGTAATTCAAGGGACCACGCCGTATAACACGGAACGGGTTTCCTCCCAAGAATACTAGTGCATATAACAAAACAACGCAATGCTTTTTGGAAAAAAATGAAGCTATTATAAGACCCAGGTCCCATCACACAATGCAACGCAAGCCGGAGGATAGGGTTTTCCCTTATAATAGCCAAATAATGCTTGATACGTTTAAAACAAATCATTTGATACTATCATAGGTGTATATAGTGTCAAAACAATTTCAATCATAAATATCAATCATAGGCGACATGGGTACCATATATCATGTCGCCATACTAGTTCTACAATTAAAACCGCAATATCACGTATTGGAAATTGGATTCCGTCATGAGCCGAGGCAAGGGGCAAGCTCCTCTCCGCGTTCGAGACACTCTAGCAAATGCCTCGGGACCGCACACAGCAATCCCTGGATCCTCCAAGGCGGTTCCTCTCTTACTTTTGAGGATTGGCAATTCCTGAACACACGTTTCCCGGTCCTTACAGACCTATATCCGAGGCGCCTCGTATCCAACAACCACACAGGTGAAAAGTATATAAATGTCAGGGCTGGTAGGTCACTGACACCACCCTAGCTAGAAAGAAACGTCGTGCACTCCTTGGGTCCGTATCCCGTTTTTGACTCATACCGAGGTGTGAGGCTCGCGAATTCACGTTATACACAAAGCTACGCCACACAGGCCGTGCTTTGATCATCAACCACAAGACTTTGCTTTTCAACAGAAGCCTTGATCAATTGCCACTTACGCATGCCACATTGGCAATTCACTCCATGCGACTGATGTCCATCGATATACAACCTCTGAGCTCGTACGTCTCAGAGAAGGGCGTTAAGCAAGAGAATAAATTCTCCGCCGCCAAACAGATGTATATTTAATAGAGATCAATCAACACAGAATAAAATCCAATGTCAGACACACAATCCATTTACAAGTTCTTTCTGGGTCTGAACGAAACCAGAGGCACTTTCCTCGCATATCCATCCATCTCCAAGTACGTCTGGACGATCACCGACTGTTTCCCTCATCTTGGGTGTACAGCCCAATCAAGATCATTAGTAATCACCCAAACGATGTGAAGACTTCCGGTCTTCAACCACCGTCTTCGTCTTCGACATCTCGTCGAATCGGTTATTCAGAATGGGTATAAACCCGGCCTTTCTGAATAACCCACGTATATAATAAACAAATGTTACACAAACACAATGAACGCCTCATTCCAATTCAGAATATTCTTTTATTCACAAAATCACATTCTTAGGGAAAGGTTCCCATTAATTTTATCAAAGATAAATTCTTCTAAATTTATTCTTCAATCCTCCTTTGGATATCATTTCTAACTAGTCGGGATTAACGAACCACACCGAAGTAATTATTTATTTTATTTCCCAATCCCAACCTATATATCCCATGGAGCAAAACTGGTGATACTCCATTCCTAACACCACGGTGTTATCGGTAAAATTAATTACCATTTCACGTTCAAATCTAATTAAAGATTTAACTATCGCTTTGGAGCAAAACTGGTGATACTCCACTCTCGATCACTTTTCAGATTTGATAATTTAAATTATCAATTCACATTTTAATCTAATTAAAGATTCATTAAAACTCCACTTAGTTTTAATCTTTTCAGAAATCGATATCTTGCCTTTAACTGGGTTAAAGAACCAATGTTATCTAAAACACGATTCACGATAAACCCAAATCACATTTGATATTAAATACAAGGCTCTGAATAGAAAATATACCGGCTTATATTCAATATCAAATTCTGAAACCAACAAATATCGTATTGGAAATAACGATATAAAATATATCTTTCAAATTCCCATAACAATATCTGTATAGTCACGAAATCCAACATCGAAATATTCCGAAGATAATTTCGATTCAACTCCAGTCCAATTCACGTATTGGAAATATTGATTATTTTCAAAATCACTTTCAAATTCAATTTATTTATTTCAAAAATAAATTGATTTTAATTCTAGTTCAACACTAGTTCATTTCGATAGAAATCTATTTTTACCTATTCAAATGTGGAATTTTCCAGCCCACTTCTTTCCAATTCACATATTATAATTTTACACAAATTATAGATATTTTTAATAATTTTATCAAGGCCCGTACAATCGATTTCCATCAACGGCCATCGAACTGCACTTACAACGACCTTTTCTGAAATTGATTTGGACATAATTCCAAATCCAACCGTTAGATTTCAAATTTCTAATATTCATTGGAAAGCTCTTTTCGATACGAACCCAACGGTTCCGGTTTTAGGAGAATCCGACGGTCGGATCTCCCGCAACGTCCGTTTGAAATAAATGGTCGAAATTCATGAACTGCCGCGGCGCGGCGCGTTCTATTCAGGCCATTATATTATATATATAATATATATTTCGTCGATTTCTATTTAAAACGAATTTTATAAATCGTTTTAAATTCGTTTCTAAAACAATTCAACTTCTATATTCAATTTCAAAGCGATTTGATTTCAATTCAATTCGAATTCTAATTCGTTTCAATTCAATTCAATTTGAATTCATTTTAAATTGATTTCTATTCAATTTCAGTTCGTTTTAAATTTCAATTTCAATTTAATTCAATTTGAATTCATCTCTATTTTATTCAAATTCAAATTCACTTTCTATTCAATTCGAATCGAATTCATTTTCTATTCGATTCGAATTCATTTCAAATTGATTCAATAAAATTTCCATTTGAATTTTAATCTAATTCAATTTGAATTTCCTTTCAAAATATTAAATTTTGAAATCACTTTTCAATATTCATTATAAAACGAATAAAATCGATATAAACATCGTTCGCGTCAAAATAATGCATCTCTAATCAACACGGCTTTATATTTCAATAATTCGTTATTCTATTCAACAAATGAATATTTGTTCTATTCAACACATGAATCTATATTTCTATCAACACACGACTAATTTCAACACATGAGTACTGTCAACACCTCACTATTTTTGTTATGTAAAATATTTTATAAAACTAAGGTATCTATCGTTTGATTTTTAATAAGACTTCTACTGAGAAGTAGTTCTAATTTTAAATATGATAAAGATGTAAATTTCATTGTATAAAATATTTCACTCAACACATGAACATCGTCAACACATGACTATTTTTATATTCAACACATGAATTTTCTTTTATAATATTCCTTATTTTCCCGATTGGAATGAGGCCCAATCAATCACCATATAATGTTAATTATATGGATTTTCATACATCACACGTATATAATAGCATTGAAAAATAATCAACCATCAACCAAAGTGCACTACACTGTATAAGCATCAAATATAGATATCTTACGCTTATAACAGCCTGTTAATCGATCGATCGACATATTTAATCAATCAGGATGAGTGAACTTCAAATTTCATCCCAACACCCGTGTGGGGTTTCAAACAATCCAACGCATATTTTATTTGTGCAGTTGGGCGATGTGTAAAATTTATCGTCCCAATCCATATCAGTCAAATGGGTGTACATCAACAAATCGTTTTGATTTGTAAATGAATATGTTATTTTATTCATTCCTAATAAAAATGATATTTTTATTTTTCTAACTTATTTTAGAAAATTTCGGCGGCATAACGGCACGATACTAGAAACGGGATAAGGCCTAGCCTTGTCCCCGGTCTAATAATGGCCACCGCCATACCCATATCAATCAAATCACTTTCGTTATGCAAACCACAAAATTTGGAGTAAGAGTCTAACCTAGCCTTACTCCTTCGCCTTATAACGGCGCACATCTAATCCTAACCAATTTATCGATTCGATTTTCCACACCACAAACCACATTCAAACCAATATCGCAATCAATCACCAAACAGCCAAACAAACAAGTCCATAGTCTGTGGACGATTGTGTCGGGTGCTACTAAACACCGTCTGCATCCTAGTATATATATATAACTAGAAAATAAATTGAAGAGTGAGAAATTCTCACCTCAAGCTATCCAACTTCACGACACTCCTATTGTAGAGATCCTCGTCGTTCTCGCCCTTTTTTGTCAGCTTCGTTGTCGTAGCCACTACATATGTAAAAATCGAATTTTTACTTCGCTATTCAATATATAAAAATCGAATTTTTACTTCGAAGTTCAATATATAAAAATCACATTTTACTTCGATGTTCCATATATAAAAATCGAATTTTTATTGCGATGCCATATAGATAAAAATTCCATTTCACAAATATAGACTTCGCCTTTATAAAAACAAAGATTCCACCTTTTCAAATAAAAAGTTTTCGCCTTTTCTAATAAAAAGTTTTCGCCTTTTCTAAAAAAAAAATCCAAACTTTTAGATATTAAAAATCCGAACTTCACGAAAGCAAAAATCATATTTTTTTCCTCTAAAAATATACTCTTTCCTATTTAAGCAAAAATCATATTTCTACATTTTCTATATAATAAAGATTATATTTTTAATACTTTAAAAATATAAAAATCATATTTTTAATACTTTAAAAATATAAAAATCATATTTTTAATACTGCTACTCTCTTTTTATTTATTTTAAAGGCCTAACCCTTTTTATTTTAAAATAAAAATCAGTTTTACCATGATAATAATTAAAAAAATAAAAAAATAAGAACTTACATTGTTTTGAAAGGAGGGGGTGGCTTCGCTGTTGAGCTTCGAAGGGGGGGGGGGAAGATGTGCTTGCGGCGGCAGCAGTCATCGGGGGCGATGCGGTCGATTCTTGGTGGCAGGGCTTCGCGGAAGGTCGCAGGAGGAGGGGAAGGTGGCGACGGGAAGGGAGGGCTAGGGTTAGGGTTTTCCTGGGGGTGCGGTGCTCGATTGCCGACTGGGGGGGGGGGGTGCTGCGCGTTGCGGTCGAGGTGGAAGAGGGGGGGGGGTCTTCGACGAGGCGCGATGGTCCTTGGGGAGGGCGGCGGCTCCTCTCCGCCCTCGTTGCCTCCTTCTCCTTTTTCTTTTTTTTTTCTGTAATGAATCGGGGGGGGGGGGGTATAAAGGAGAGATTGAAATTTTTTTTTAATTAATTTAATTATTTTATTTTGCAAAATGTTGACTTTCACATACGACCTCGAAACGAGGCCCACCGCCTGTCGTCCATAGCGTTTTACCCCCATTCCGAACACAATGGGACATGTTTCGTATGTTGATTCGATCGTTTCGATCAGTTTCCGTTTAATTTACATTTAAATCACTATATTGAATTTTAAACGTACATTTCAAATTACCGGGGTCACATACTAACTCTAAAAATTCTCGAAAAATATTTTCTAGCTTCGTATTGACGATACGGTCCTACCAAAACTAGTTTCGTCGAATTCTGAGACCGTTAGAAAAATGGCCATTTTCCAGTCGATTAAAATCAACTGAAACTGGTCAAACGCGTTTTCCTTTGCCACGCTCACATACTGATTCGAAAAATTATGAAATTTGAAATCTAGCAATAACTTGACATCACGGACCCAACAAAAGTGGTTTCGTCGAAATCCGAGGTCATTTGCAAAATGTCCATTTTTAAGGGCCTGAATTCCATAGCGACTATTCAGAATTTTCAACTGGACATATCTTTCGATTCCCGCTATGAAATCTTGATTCTTCGGATTCGTTGGAAAGATATCACCAATTAGATCCTAATGTTTTTGGTTTCACTAAAATCCGGATTGTTTTGCACCCGGTACATTCAATTGAAGTTTGAAATCGAATTATCGAACTACCGCGCCATTTTCAATTCTATTTATAATTATATATAATTATTTATATTCTAACGACGACGCGTATAATATATACGTTCGAATTATATTCAAAATAAATTTCTCGTCGATATTATTTAAAATAATCCATTTTAAATATTCAAAATTCGCTAAAATTGCCCAAATAAAAATTTTAAACTGGCCCAGAATTTCGGGTTATTACAATCTCTCCCACTTAAAACTTTTCGTCCTCGAAAAGGAACAAAGTCGGAAGTGGTTTGATTAATAAGCTCTACATTCGATCTGGCTTCCATTCTCCAACTTTTCAGTTTCTGAGAATTTTCAAATTTTCTAAAAATTTGGCTAACACCCTAAATTTTTGAAAAATTTCGCCATAACCTCCCCTGCACCGGGAGCATCGGGGAATTTCAAATAGCTTCCCCGGTCCTTCAGATCTCAAAAAGAAAAAGAAAAAGCCAAGCGGCTAGCCAATAGGCTCATAAAATCATCATCACCCAAACAAAACAGTAAATTATGTAGTAAACATGTACCTATTTGTCGGGCAAACAAATTTTATTCTTCGGCTCTAGCCTCCTTGCTATGACCTGTTCAATGTAAGTATATGTATATACAAGCAGTTGCGACCAATTATCAATATAGTTCAATATTTGATTATATTAGGCTAAATGGTTAAAAATTAGCAAACAAATAAACAAACAACACAAACATCAATCAATTAGTGAATTAACATTTCAAATTCATAATTTTGATACATATATATACGGAAAATCTTGTTTTTGATGCCAATTCACAACAATGTGTCCTAACTATATAAGTTTTGGTTCTCACACCAGTCTAATGGAAATATATCGATATCACACCTTCGTTACTCGAACATGAATACTAATGACGACTAGTCAATCATCAGAATCATCTTCGGGCCACTAGAGTATGATTCTATATCTATCCAGTATATTAAAACTTCGACCATACGTTCATGACGCGTATACGCGAAATCTTTATATACTCGATTGTCCATATTCAAAATAAATAAATAATAAAATACGTTTTAAAATGGTTTAAATTTCAAAACAAAATGATTTTCATTTGAAAAATATACTCTTCACACTCGTTCTAGGATACTACTGATCCTATCTCTAACGAGTCATTCTAATTGGATATTATTAATCCAATATCTGATGAATTCTTTCGTATGGTTCTAATGTGTCTTGTTCTCGAGCTCTGTAAACCAAAGCTCTGATACCAACTGAGAGAACCCGTAACTTCCCCGTGAAGGCAAGCACGAATACTTTGAGAACAACACACAAATGAGCGCATACGGAAGAACATTTCATTGTTATTACAACAATTCCATCAGATACAAGAATATACAGAGTATAAATGAATAAATTACATTGGATAAATATCAGAGATTACAATAAATTACATAGCAGCGGAAAATAATACAAAATACAACTGAAAGTGATACACGGATACAGAGCTTTCCGAGCATCGTTCCAGCTGTTAATCAGGACCCTGTGATTATAAATCTGCAAAACCAAAACTACTAGCTGCCCGTGTGGAAAATAGGGGCACCCAGAGTTTAGGTTAAAACAATAAACTCCGAGTCAGTCATGGGACTGGTGTGAGAACTAAAACAGTTATTTAAAACTTTACTTTATAGATAGTAATTCAAGGGACCACGCCGTATAACACGGAACGGGTTTCCTCCCAAGAATACTAGTGCATATAACAAAACAACGCAATGCTTTTTGGAAAAAAATGAAGCTATTATAAGACCCAGGTCCCATCACACAATGCAACGCAAGCCGGAGGATAGGGTTTTCCCTTATAATAGCCAAATAATGCTTGATACGTTTAAAACAAATCATTTGATACTATCATAGGTGTATATAGTGTCAAAATAATTTCAATCATAAATATCAATCATATGCGACATAGGTACCATATATCATGTCGCCATACTAGTTCTACAATTAAAACCGCAATATCACGTATTGGAAATTGGATTCCGTCATGAGCCGAGGCAAGGGGCAAGCTCCTCTCCGCGTTCGAGACACTCTAGCAAATGCCTCGGGACCGCACACAGCAATCCCTGGATCCTCCAAGGCCGGTCCTCTCTTACTTTTGAGGATTGGCAATTCCTGAACACACGTTTCCCGGTCCTTACAGACCTATATCCGAGGTGCCTCATATCCAACAACCACACAGGTGAAAAGTATATAAATGTCAGGGCTGGTAGGTCACTGACACCACCCTAGCTAGAAAGAAACGTCGTGCACTCCTTGGGTCCGTATCCCGTTTTTGACTCATACCGAGGTGTGAGGCTCGCGAATTCACGTTATACACAAAGCTACGCCACACAGGCCGTGCTTTGATCATCAACCACAAGACTTTGCTTTTCAACAGAAGCCTTGATCAATTGCCACTTACGCATGCCACATTGGCAATTCACTCCATGCGACTGATGTCCATCGATATACAACCTCTGAGCTCGTACGTCTCAGAGAAGGGCGTTAAGCAAGAGAATAAATTCTCCGCCGCCAAACAGATGTATATTTAATAGAGATCAATCAACACAGAATAAAATCCAATGTCAGACACACAATCCATTTACAAGTTCGTTCTGGGTCTGAACGAAACCGGAGGCACTTTCCTCGCATATCCATCCATCTCCAAGTACGTCTGGACGATCACCGACTGTTTCCCTCATCTTGGGTGTACAGCCCAATCAAGATCATCAGTAATCACCCAAACGATGTGAAGACTTCCGGTCTTCAACCACCGTCTTCGTCTTCGACATCTCGTCGAATCGGTTATTCAGAATGGGTATAAACCCGGCCTTTCTGTATAACCCACGTATATAATAAACACATGTTACACAAACACAATGAACGCCTCATTCCAATTCAGAATATTCTTTTATTCACAAAATCACATTCTTAGGGAAAGGTTCCCATTAATTTTATCAAAGATAAATTCTTCTAAATTTATTCTTCAATCCTCCTTTGGATATCATTTCTAACTAGTCGGGATTAACGAACCACACCGAAGTAATTATTTATTTTATTTCCCAATCCCAACCTATATATCCCATGGAGCAAAACTGGTGATACTCCATTCCTAACACCACGGTGTTATCGGTAAAATTAATTACCATTTCACGTTCAAATCTAATTAAAGATTTAACTATCGCTTTGGAGCAAAACTGGTGATACTCCACTCTCGATCACTTTTCAGATTTGATAATTTAAATTATCGATTCACATTTTAATCTAATTAAAGATTCATTAAAACTCCACTTAGTTTTAATCTTTTTAGAAATCGATATCTTGCCTTTAACTGGGTTAAAGAACCAATGTTATCTAAAACACGATTCACGATAAACCCAAATCACATTTGATATTAAATACAAGGCTCTGAATAGAAAATATACCGGCTTATATTCAATATCAAATTCTGAAACCAACAAATATCGTATTGGAAATAACGATATAAAATATATCTTTCAAATTCCCATAACAATATCTGTATAGTCACGAAATCCAACATCGAAATATTCCGAAGATAATTTCGATTCAACTCCAGTCCAATTCACGTATTGGAAATATTGATTATTTTCAAAATCACTTTCAAATTCAATTTATTTATTTCAAAAATAAATTGATTTTAATTCTAGTTCAACACTAGTTCATTTCGATAGAAATCTATTTTTACCTATTCAAATGTGGAATTTTCCAGCCCACTTCTTTCCAATTCACATATTATAATTTTACACAAATTATAGATATTTTTAATAATTTTATCAAGGCCCGTACAGTCGATTTCCATCAACGGCCATCGAACTGCACTTACAGCGACCTTTTCTGAAATTGATTTGGACATAATTCCAAATCCAACCGTTAGATTTCAAATTTCTAATATTCATTGGAAAGCTCTTTTCGATACGAACCCAACGGTTCCGGTTTTAGGAGAATCCGACGGTCGGATCTCCCGCAACGTCCGTTTGAAATAAATGGTCGAAATTCACGAACTGCCGCGGCGCGGCGCGTTCTATTCAGGCCATTATATTATATATATAATATATATAATATATATTTCGTCGATTTCTATTTAAAACGAATTTTATAAATCGTTTTAAATTCGTTTCTAAAACAATTCAACTTCTATATTCAATTTCAAAGCGATTTGATTTCAATTCAATTCGAATTCTAATTCGTTTCAATTCAATTCAATTTGAATTCGTTTTAAATTGATTTCTATTCAATTTCAGTTCGTTTTAAATTTCAATTTCAATTTAATTCAATTTGAATTCATCTCTATTTTATTCGAATTCAAATTCACTTTCTATTCAATTCGAATCGAATTCATTTTCTATTCGATTCGAATTCATTTCAAATTGATTCAATAAAATTTCCATTTGAATTTTAATCTAATTCAATTTGAATTTCCTTTCAAAATATTAAATTTTGAAATCACTTTTCAATATTCATTATAAAACGAATAAAATCGATATAAACATCGTTCGCGTCAAAATAACGCATCTCTAATCAACACGGCTTTATATTTCAATAATTCGTTATTCTATTCAACAAATGAATATTTGTTCTATTCAACACATGAATCTATATTTCTATCAATACACGACTAATCTCAACACATGAGTACTGTCAACACCTCACTATTTTTGTTATGTAAAATATTTTATAAAACTAAGGTATCTATCGTTTGATTTTTAATTAGACTTCTACTGAGAAGTAGTTCTAATTTTAAATATGATAAAGATGTAAATTTCATTGTATAAAATATTTCACTCAACACATGAACATCGTCAACACATGACTATTTTTATATTCAACACATGAATTTTCTTTTATAATATTCCTTATTTTCCCGATTGGAATGAGGCCCAATCAATCACCATATAATGTTAATTATATGGATTTTCATACATCACACGTATATAATAGCATTGAAAAATAATCAACCATCAACCAAAGTGCACTACACTGTATAAGCATCAAATATAGATATCTTACGCTTATAACAGCCTGTCAATCGATCGATCGACATATTTAATCAATCAGGATGAGTGAACTTCAAATTTCATCCCAACACCCGTGTGGGGTTTCAAACAATCCAACGCATATTTTATTTGTGCAGTTGGGCGATGTGTAAAATTTATCGTCCCAATCCATATCAGTCAAATGGGTGTACATCAACAAATCGTTTTGATTTGTAAATGAATATGTTATTTTATTCATTCCTAATAAAAATGATATTTTTATTTTTCTAACTTATTTTCGAAAATTTCGGCGGCATAACGGCACGATACTAGAAACGGGATAAGGCCTAGCCTTGTCCCCGGTCTAATAATGGCCACCGCCATACCCATATCAATCAAATCACTTTCGTTATGCAAACCACAAAATTTGGAGTAAGAGTCTAACCTAGCCTTACTCCTTCGCCTTATAACGGCGCACGTCTAATCCTAACCAATTTATCGATTCGATTTTCTACACCACAAACCACATTCAAACCAATATCGCAATCAATCACCAAACAGCCAAACAAACAAGTCCATGGTCTGTGGACGATTGTGTCGGGTGCTACTAAACACCGTCTGCATCCTAGTATATATATATAACTAGAAAATAAATTGAAGAGTGAGAAATTATCACCTCAAGCTATCCAACTTCACGACACTCCTATTGTAGAGATCCTCGTCGTTCTCGCCCTTTTTTGTCAGCTTCGTTGTCGTAGCCACTACATATGTAAAAATCGAATTTTTACTTCGCTATTCAATATATAAAAATCGAATTTTTACTTCGAAGTTCAATATATAAAAATCACATTTTACTTCGATGTTCCATATATAAAAATCGAATTTTTATTGCGATGCCATATAGATAAAAATTCCATTTCACAAATATAGACTTCGCCTTTATAAAAACAAAGATTCCACCTTTTCAAATAAAAAGTTTTCGCCTTTTCTAATAAAAAGTTTTCGCCTTTTCTAATAAAAAGTTTTCGCCTTTTCTAAAAAAAAAAATCCAAACTTTTAGATATTAAAAATCCGAACTTCACGAAAGCAAAAATCATATTTTTTTTCCTCTAAAAATATACTCTTTCCTATTTAAGCAAAAATCATATTTCTACATCTTCTATATAATAAAGATTATATTTTTAATACTTTAAAAATATAAAAATCATATTTTTAATACTTTAAAAATATAAAAATCATATTTTTAATACTGCTACTCTCTTTTTATTTATTTTAAAGGCCTAACCCTTTTTATTTTAAAATAAAAATCAGTTTTACCATGATAATAATTAAATAAATAAAAAAATAAGAACTTACATTGTTTTGAAAGGAGGGGGTGGCTTCGCTGTTGAGCTTCGAAGGGGGGGGGGAAGATGTGCTTACGGCGGCAGCAGTCATCGGGGGCGATGCGGTCGATTCTTGGTGGCAGGGCTTCGCGGAAGGTCGCAGGAGGAGGGGAAGGTGGCGACGGGAAGGGAGGGCTAGGGTTAGGGTTTTCCTGGGGGTGCGGTGCTCGATTGCCGACTGGGGGGGGGGGGGGGTGCTGCGCGTTGCGGTCGAGGTGGAAGAGGGGGGGGTCTTCGACGAGGCGCGATGGTCCTTGGGGAGGGCGGCGGCTCCTCTCCGCCCTCGTCGCCTCCTTCTCCTTTTTTTTTCTGTAATGAATCGGGGGGGGGGGGGTATAAAGGAGAGATTTTTTTTTTAATTAATTTAATTATTTTATTTTGCAAAATGTTGACTTTCACATACGACCTCGAAACGAGGCCCACCGCCTGTCGTCCATAGCGTTTTACCCCCATTCCGAACACAATGGGACATGTTTCGTATGTTGATTCGATCGTTTCGATCAGTTTCCGTTTAATTTACATTTAAATCACTATATTGAATTTTAAACGTACATTTCAAATTACCGGGGTCACATACTAACTCTAAAAATTCTCGAAAAATATTTTCTAGCTTCGTATTGACGATACGGTCCTACCAAAACTAGTTTCGTCGAATTCTGAGACCGTTAGAAAAATGGCCATTTTCCAGTCGATTAAAATCAACTAAAACTGGTCAAACGCGTTTTCCTTCGCCACACTCACATACTGATTCGAAAAATTATGAAATTTGAAATCTAGCAATAACTTGACATCACGGACCCAACAAAAGTGGTTTCGTCGAAATCCGAGGTCATTTGCAAAATGTCCATTTTTAAGGGCCTGAATTCCATAGCGACTATTCAGAATTTTCAGCTGGACATATCTTTCGATTCCCGCTATGAAATCTTGATTCTTCGGATTCGTTGGAAAGATATCACCAATTAGATCCTAATGTTTTTGGTTTCACTAAAATCCGGATTGTTTTGCACCCGGTACATTCAATTGAAGTTTGAAATCGAATTATCGAACTACCGCGCCATTTTCAATTCTATTTATAATTATATATAATTATTTATATTCTAACGACGACGCGTATAATATATACGTTCAAATTATATTCAAAATAAATTTCTCGTCGATATTATTTAAAATAATCCATTTTAAATATTCAAAATTCGCTAAAATTGCCCAAATAAAAATTTTAAACTGGCCCAGAATTTCGGGTTATTACATTTTCAGAAAAGCAATGCCAGGACCATTTGAAAACCATAATGGTTTATTTAAATAAATAAAAGGATTTTAAGTAAATAAAATCCGAATTTCATTTAGAAAAATCCAGATTTGAATTATAAAGTATATCTGAACTCAAGTGGAGTAAGTGAACTAATTTTTGGAACAAAAAACCAGATTTTTAATTATTGAATAGATTTAACTAATTTGAAAAATAATTAGTTAATTGACTTTGAATCGAAATTGTGCATTGGATAAATAAATGGGGTTTATGAATTCATATTCGAAATCGAATATGAAACTTGAATTGAAAATGGAAATCAATTGATTTATAAGTAAATAAATACGAACGTGATATGTTCAAATTAAATAGTGGAATATGCAAAGAAGCTAATTAAAAAAGAAAATAGCGAACTGAGTTAAAAATAATCGGATTGAGTTGGAATAAATTTGAAATGGAAGTATATGGGTTAGACAGGTATGGGATGAAGTGTGTGAAGGTTATAATTCGTATGCCCAACAAAAATGTACACATTTAAATTCCATATGAGGTTTTATGCGCCAAATCGGCAAGCCACTTGGCTTTTTGATTTTCTTTTTGAATGGAAAGGGCCTAGAGAGGCGAGCAAATGTTTGAACTATCGACCGGTACAAAGGAGGTTATGGCGAAATTTTCAGGGAATTTAAGGAGTTAGAATATTTTTAAGAAATTTTGATAGTTAGAAATCAATATATCGATATATATAGAATTCGATAAGGAAACGAACTTGAAAATAGAATACTATAAACAAAAAGGAAAATCTATAATTATATCTGGTAATAGAAAGAGAAATATATATATACGTTTTAAAAATGAATAAGTGGTTTTTATGGTGGTGATGATTTGAGATAAGTGGTCTTGTTTATTTTGAAGTTAAAGATGTTTTCAATCAAGATCTGAGAGGTAATTGTACCCCAACTTGATTTGTAATAACCCGGAAATTTGAGCCAATTTAAAATTTTTATTTTGGCAATTTTAGTGAATTTTAAATGTTTAAAATGAATTATTTTAAATAATTATGACGAGAAATTTATTTTGAATAAAATTAGAACGTATATATTGATATACGTCATTGTTAGAATATAAATATTTATTTATATTAATAAAAGGAATTGAAAATGGCGCGGTAGTTCGATAATTCGATTTCAAAGTTCAAATGAATGTACCAGGTGCAGAATAAACCGGATTTTGGCGGAACCAAAAATATTTGAATCTAATTGGGAATATCTTTCCAACTAATCTGAAAAATTGAAATTTCATAGCGGGAATCAAAAGTTGCGTCCGGTTGAAAATTCTGAATAGTCGTTATGGAATTCAGGCCCTTAAAAATGGAAATTTTGCAAATGACCTCGGTTTTTTGACGAAACCACTTTTGTTGGATTCGCGATGCCAAATTATTGCTAGGTTTCAAATTTCATAATTTTTCGAATCAATATGTGAGCGTGGCAAAGGAAAATGCGTTTGACCAGCTTTAGTTGATTTTAATCGACTGGAAAATGGCCATTTTTCAAACGTTCTTAGAATTTGACGAAACTGGTTTTGTTAGGACCGTATCGTCAATACGAAGCTAGAAAATATTTTTTGGGAATCTTTCTAGTTAGTATGTGGCTCCGGTAAATTGAAATGTGCGTTCAAATTCAATATATAGAGTTATATTTTGATTTTGATGGAAACTGATCGAAACAGTCGAATCGGCCTATGATACATATCACATTGTGTTCGGAATGGGGGTAATTAGCTATAGATGACAATTGTTGGGCTTGATTCCGAAGTCGAAATAAAAAGTTAACTTTATGGATTTTAAAATTAATAAAATAAATATAAATTTATAGAGAGCCCCCCTTTTTTCTCTCCCTTCCTACCACGACACTTCTCAGTCAACAAATAAAAAAAAGGGTGGAGCCCTAAATCGCATCGCTAGCCAACGACGACCCCGCCACCGCCGGTGCGAGGCGCGCCCCCCTATTCCCTCCAGAAACCCTAAAACCACCGCTTCCTCTCAAATACGCTTAGGCGATTCTGCCGCTACCCCCTCGCCCTCGTCGCGTGCGCCACCACCCACGACCGCGACCCCCCCTCCGGTGCTCCTCCACCTCGCCTCCGTTCCCTCTCGCTTTCAAACCCCCAAAACCCCATCCCATAAAATCGAGCGCCAGAAAACCCTAGCCGCGCCACCTGGAAGCCGTCGCCCCACCTGAGCCCAACCTCGCCACCTCCCCTCCACCCAGTACTCCCGCAAGCCCCCTCCTTCCTCCAATTCGCGTGCAAACATCCTCCTCCTCCGATTGAAGCGGGACAAGGACTGCATTCAAATTTCAAACAAATCCAGACGGTTCGGCAGTTCAAAAGTAAAGCACGGCGGAGTGGAACCCTCTGTGAGAACTCCTCACCTTTAATCTAAAATTCTAGTTAAAAATATGTACTAGGATGCAGACGGTGTTTAGTAGCACCCGACACCCGTCGTCCACAGACCATGGACGGCTTGTATGCTTGTTTGTTTGATTTTTATGTGTAGTTGATTGTGTGATGTGAAATGAAATAAAATATTTATATAGTTAAAAATATTTTATAGTTGAAAATAGAATTTTTAACGTGAATTTAAAATGAAATAAATATAAACAAATTGGGCGATTTGTTTATATACGCACATTTGATTGATATTGATTGGGACGATAAATTTTACACATCGCCCAACTGCACAAATAAAATCTGTGTTTGTTGTTTTGAAACCCCACATGGGTATTGGGATGATATTTGACGTACACTAATCCTGATTGTTCAGTTGTATGTCAATCGATGGATTGACAGACTGTGTAAGCGCTAATTATTTATATTTAATGCTTGTGCAGTGGTGTGGTGCACTCTGGATGACGGTTGATTATTTATCTTTGTTATTTTATACATGTGTTGTAGAAAATCCATATAATTAACATTATATGGTAATTGATTGGTCCTCATTCCATATTTGAAATAGAAATATTTGAAATGGAAATATTTGAAAAAAAAATATATTGAAAAAGAAATATTTGAAATAGAAATATTTGAAAAAGAAATACTTGAAATAGAAATATTTGAAAAAGAAATATTTGAAATAGAATATTTGAAAATAGAAATATAGGAAGCCGTGTTGATTAGATTAACGCCATTTTGTTGCGAACGATATTTATATCGACTTTATTCATTTTTCAATGAATATTGGAAATGAATCAAAATTCGAATTAAAGTGAAATGAATTGAAATTTGAATTAAAGTGAAATGAATTGAAATTCGAATTAAAGTGAAATGAATTGAAACGAATTAGAATTCGAATTTAATTGAAAACAAAATGAATTCGAATCGAACTGAAACTGAATTGAAATCAATTTGAAATGAATTCGAATTGAAAATGAATTCGAATTGAAATTTAATAGAATTGAATTCGAATTGAAATTGAATAGAAATGAATTTGAATTGAAATTGAATTAAATTAAAAACGAATTGAAATTGAATTAAAAATCGATTTGAATTGAAATCAATTTGAATTGAAATCAATTTGAAATGAATTTAAAACGAGTTTATAAGGAAACATTCAATTTTGATTAGAAATTGAATATGAAGTTGAAATCGTTTTGAAAACGAATTTAGAATGATTTATAAAATACGTTTTCAAAGGAAATCGACGAAATATAATATATATATATATATATATTACATATAATGACCTGAATAGAACGCGCCGCGCTGTGGCAGTTCGCGAATTTCGACCATTGACTTCGAATTGACGTTGCGGGAGATCCGACCGTCGGATTCTCCTAAAACCGGAACCATTGGGTTCGTATCGAAAAGAGCTTTCTAACGAATATTAGAGATTTGAAATCTAATGGTTGGATTTGGAATTATGTCCAAATCAAATTTGGAAAAGGTCGAGGAAAGTGCAGTTCGATGGCCGTTGATTGAAATCGACTGTACGGGCCTCGATAAAATTATTAAAAATAGTAATAATTTGTGTAAAATCATAAGAAATGATTTGGGAAGAATTGGGATGAAAAACTCCATATTTGAAAAGATAAAAGTAGATTTTTATCGAAATGAACTAGTTTTGAACTAGAATAATAATTTAGTTATTTTTAAAATAAATAAATTGGATTTGAAATGGTTTTAAAATAACTAGAAGTTTCCGATATATGAATTGGAATGGATTTGAATCGATTCATATTCGGAATAGTTCGAAGTTGGATTTCGTGATTATACAGATGTTGTTATGGAAATTTGAAAGATATATTTATATCGTTATTTCCAATACGTTATTTATTGGTTTCAGAATTTGATATTGAATATAAGCCAATATATTTTCTATTCAGAGCCTTGTGTTTAATATCAAATGGGATTTTGGGTTGTCGTGGATGGTATCTTTAATAATACTGTTCTTAAACCCAAATGGAGTTAAGAAAATTAAGAACTAACTTGGGATCATTTAAGTTGGACGGTTTCTTGGATATTGATCTGATGTTGGTTTCGGCCTTCGGGGTTAATATTTTAGGGAACTGTCCTCTTACTAATTTACGGTTAGGGATTGATTGAAATGTGATGCGATTTTGGGTTTATCGTGAACTGTGTTTTAAATGACACTGATTCTTTAACCCAGTTAAAGATTAAAACTAAGTGGAGTTTTAATGAATCTTTAATTAGATTGAAAAGATCGAAAATGGAGTATCACCAGTTTTGCTCCAGGCGATAGTTGAATCTTTAATTAGATTTAAACGTGAAATGGTAATTGAATTTACCGATAACACCGTGGTGTTAGATATGAAGTATGACCAGTTTTACTTCATGGGATGAATAGGTTGGGATTGGGAAATAAAATAAATGATTACTTCGGTGTGGTTCGCTAATCCCGACTAGTTGAATTGATATTCAAATGAAGATTGAAGAATAAATTTAAGGAATTTATCTTTGATAAAATTAATGGGAACTTATCCCTAAGAATGTGAAATTTAGCAACTAACTGAAGATTAGTTAAGATGAATGGTTTCCTGGGTATTGATCTGATGTTTGTTTCAGCCTTCAGGGTTAATATTTGGGGAATTGTTCCCTTACTAATTTACGGTTAGTGACTGATGAATTGGAATGAGGTGTATGTTGTGTTTGTGTAACACTTATTTATTATATACGCGAGTTATTCGGAAAGACCGGGTTTATCCCATTCTGAATAACTGATACGACGATAAGTCGAAGAAGAAGACGGTGGTTGAAGACCGGAGGTCTTCACGTCGTTTGGATAATTACTGATGATCTTGATTGGCTCATACACCCAAGAGGAGAGAATCAGTTAGTGGTCGTCCAGACGTACTTGGAGATCGATGGATATGCGAGGAATAAGGCTCCTCCAGTTTTGTTCAGACCCGGAATGTACTTGTAAATGGACTGTTTGTCTGACATTGGATTTCATTCTGTGTGACTGATATAGGTTGCATAGTGTGGTTTGCCTGTGTGGCATGCTAAGATGCAAATGATCAAGGCTTCTGTTGAAAAGCAGAGTCTTGTGGTGGATGATCAAAGCATAGCCTATGTGGCATAACTTTGTGTAACGTTGATTCGCGAGCCTCACACCCCGGTTGTGAACCAGTAATGGGAGAAGGACCTCAGGGAGGACATGCATTTCTTTCTAGTAAGAAGTGGCGTCAATGGTTTTACACGCCCTGACGAGTTTGGCTTATGTGGTTGTTGCTGTTGCGAGGCGCCTCAGATATATCGGTGACTATGTGAAGCCGATGGAGTCATTTGTTGGCCCATTTAAGCGACAAAGGGCGGGGAAACACAGTGTTCAGGCATAATAATCCACATCGGTGGACCGGCCCTAACGATCCAAGGCTTTCCTGCGCGCTTGCCTGAGACTCGGGCTAGACAGTCTCAAATCGGTAGAGGACTATCTTTTGCCTCGGTTCACAGATGGAAATCCAATTTCCAAATACGTGACTTTGCTGCTTTGATTGTAGAGCCTACTATGGCGACATGATATATGGTACCCATGCCGTCTATGATTTATATTTATGATTGAAGTTGTTTTATACACTATGCAATTATTATAGTATCAAATGATTTGTTTTTAACGTATCAAGCATGCTTTGGCTGTTATAAGGTAAAACCCTATCCTCCGGCTTGCGTTACATTGCGTGATGGGACCTGGGTCTTATAATAGCTTCATTGTTCTTTATTTAGCATTGCGCTGATGTTTTATACACTGGTATTCTTGGGAGGAAACCCGTTCCGTGTTATACGGCGTGGTCCCTTGATTTACCTAACTTTAAAAAACAAAGATTAATAACTGTTTTAGTTCTCACACCAGTCACATGACTGACCTGGAGTTTATTGTTTTAACCTAAACTCTGGGTGCCCTTATTTTGACACGGGCAGCTAGTAGTTTTGGTTTGCAGATTTATATTCACAGGATCCTGGTTTACAACTGGAATGATATCCGGAAAGCTCTGTATCCGTATATCTCTTTCGGTTGTGTATTGTATTATTTTTCCACTGCGGTGTATTTAAATGCAATCTAAATCTCTGATATTTTCTGTGTAATATTTATTCATACTCCGTATATTCTTGTATTCTGATGGAATTGTTGTAATATACAATGAAACGTTCTTTGGTCTGCGTTCTGATGTGGCTTGTTCTCAACTCAATCCGTGATTTCCCGGGAGTGGGATTTCGGTCGTTTCATCGTGGTATCAGAGCTTTGGTTTACAAAGCTCAGGGAACAAGGCACGTTAGAACCACACGAAAGAATTCATCAAAAACTGGATTAGTAATATCCAACGGGAATGACTCGTTAGAGATGGGATCAGTAGTATCCTAGAACGAGTGTGAAGAGTATATTTTTAAAGTGAAAACAAATTTTGTTTTGAAAATTTAAATCAACTATTCTTATTTGATTATTTATTTTATATTATATTGAATTTGGACAATCCAGTATATAAAGACGTTGCGTATACATCTGATCCACGTGTATTCGAAGTTTTAATATACTGGATAGATATTGAATCACACTCTAGTTGCCTGGAAATGATGCTGATAATGACCATGGAATCATCAGTGTTGTGTTCGAGTTTCAAAAGTGGGATTTCTAAATATTTCCAATTGACTGGTGTGAGAACCAATACTAGATAGGGCCTATTGTTGTGATTTGGCATCAAAAATGTGATTTTTGACTATATATCAAAATTATGAATTTGAAGAGCTAATCCATTAATTGATTGCTGGTTGCGTTGTTTGATTATTAGTTGATTAATTAAAATTTTAACCATTTAGCCAAATTGAACCAAATAGTGAATTGTATTGGAAAATTCATCGCACTTGCATGCATGTACATGACCTTACCTTGAACAGGTTATTACAAGGAGGCTAGAGCAGAAGAGTAAAATTGTTTGCCCGACAAATAGGTACATGTTTACCATAATTTACTGTTTTGTTTGGGTGATGATGATTTTATGAGCCGATTGGATTTTTCCTTTTCTTTTGGATTGAAGAAGGCCATGAGAGGCTATATGAAATATCCCGAAGTCCCCGGTGCAGGGGAGGTTATGGCAAAAAAATTCGAAAATTTAGGGTGTTAGCCAAATTTTCGAAAAATTTGAAAAGTTCTTAGAAACTGAAAAGTTGAAGAACTTAAGCCGTGATGAAAATAATGAAAGTTGAGTTGGTTTGTGAAACAACTTTCGGCTTCGTTCCTTTTCGGGGACGAAAAGTTTTAAGTGGGGGAGATTGTAATAACCCGAAAATCTGAGCCAATTTAAAATTTTTATTTTGGCAATTCTAGTGAATTTTAAATGTTTAAAATGAATTATTTTAAATAATTACAACGAGAAATTTATTTTGAATAGAATTAGAACGTATATTGATATTCGTCGTTGTTAGAATATAAATATTTATTTATATTTATAAAAGGAATTGAAAATGGCGCGGCAGTTCGATAATTCGATTTCAAAGTTCAAATGAATGTACCGGGTGCAGAATAAACCGGATTTCGGCAAAACCAAAAATATTTGAATCTAATTGGGAATATCTTTACAACGAATCCGAAAAATTGAAATTTCATAGCGGGAATCAAAAGTTGCGTGCGGTTGAAAATTCTAAATAGTCGCTATGGAATTCAGGCCCTTAAAAATAGAAATTTTGCAAACGACCTCGGTTTTCGACGAAACCACTTTTGTTGGATCCAGATGTCAAATTATTGCTAGGTTTCAAATTTCATAATTTTTTGAATCAATATGTGAGCGCGACAAAGGAAAATGTGTTTGACCAGTTTCATTTGATTTTAATCGACTGGAAAACGACCATTTTTCAAACGATCTCAGAATTTGACGAAACTGGTTTTGTTAGGACCGTATCGTCAATACGAAGCTAGAAAATATTTTTTGGGAATTTTTCTAGTTAGTATGTGGCTCTGGTAAATTAAAATGTGCGTTCAAATTCAATATATAAAGTTATATTTTGATTTTGACGGAAACTGATCAAAACAGTCGAATCGGCCTACGATACATATCCCTTGTGTTCAGAAAGGGGGTAATTAGCTATGGACAACAGTCGGTGGGCTTGATTCCGAGGTTAAAATAAAAGGTTAACTTTATGGATTTTAAAATTAATAAAATAAATATAAATTTATAGAGAGCCCCCTTCCTACCACGACACTTCTCAGTCAACAAAAAAAAAAAAGGGGCGGAGCCTTAAATCGCGTCGTTGGCCAACGACGACCCCGCCACCGCCGGCGCGAGGCGCGCCCCCTACTCCCTCCAGAAACCCTAAAACTACCGCTCCCTCTCAAATACACTCAGGAGATTCCGCCGCTACCCCCCTCGCTGTAACACCCCACCTCCGCCAGGGTGGCTCTTGCAAGCACTCTTACTTTGGAGGGGCGTTTGAATCAGGTAAACATGCATAATGATATATCAAGGCAGAACAAGAACATATGTATATATGTAAACAGAGTAAATAAGATAAGTAAAACAGCGGAAGATTTCAAACTATTTCAAAACAAGTCTGGTACAACATAATGTCAATTTTCCAAATAAACAAGTCTAGATAAAAACAACATCAACTGAAAAACTGAAATACATAAGTACTATCCCCAAAATAAGTGATAACCATAGCTAGCTTCATGTCGAAACCGTACATGAGCTGAAATCCCACAAGTAAGCGATCAGAAATCCAAGCTAAGCTCCAATATTCCCACCCTGAGAACCTGGGGGGGGGGAACGGAAGAAAAGAGGCGAAAGAAAACAGGTCAGTCAAAAAGACTGAGTAAGCCCTACTAAAATCAATGTAAACTGATAAAGTTAACTGACATGAGAAGCAGGGATGAACATAAGGATAACAACATACTAGCATGATGATTAACTAACAAGGTAGATAAAGGTGTCATCGCATAATCAGGTTTAAGGTTTTTGCACCACAGGTGTACTAGCAAACTAACATGACTTGAATAAACAAGTATTGATCCCTTGGCCCAAGCTTTGGCCCAATAACATGAAATGACCCTAATACGAGGTCCAATAATATGAAGTGACCCTAATACGAGGTCCAATAATATGAAGTGACCCTAATACGAGGTCCAACCAAACGGTCTAGTCGATCGGCTCCCTATAAGCCTAACTCGTCACGTGTTGGTGTCAATACGGCCCAAACATAATTGTAGTCAGACTGTGCAGGGTCTCCCGTCGGGTGTATCAAGCCTTAGGGTGTCAACCCCTGGACACCATAAACATAAGTGCACAGTCTCGATCTACTGGTACCCGTGCATGTTTCCCCCGGCTATGGACTATGTGCACGACCATAGTCCGCCCGGAACTACACCGGCGTACCACTCTGCCATCGTTTTTGGTCACTTACCTCAAGTCCAGTAATCGTGCCCCCTCCCTAGCCTAGTCCCTAGGGTCTTAATGATACAAACTTGGGATTACTGCTGGAGTGGACCCCCATTGCTAGGATTTTTCTAGTGGGTTAAGTACGGTTTAACCCTTTTACTAATCATGGATTAACTTGGTTAAGTGTAACGATGGGTTCACGACTTAACCCCGATTAATCCACCAAGCCCAAATTGGTTAAGTATTAAGTGGACCATGACTTAACCCTAATCATGAGGCATTAATTAATTTAATGTGCCTTAACCTCTCACATTAGACCTTGTTGTGGTTACTAGTTAAGCCGGGCGGGTCCGGGTAGCTTTACACCACAACTTGGTCTAACCTCGGGTTCAAGGTACAACATGACCAACTTCTCACATTGGGTCCTATTGTTTGTAGCAACTAGTTAAGCCGGTCGGTTCCGGGTAGTTTTACGCTACAAACTCAACCCAACCTCGAGTTGGTCACACTTATATTTTCTAAGTGTCATGTCCATCATGTTTCCAAAACATATTACAAGTTTTCAAGCATTTGGGTAGACCTACTTAATAGGTAAATTCCCAATGGGTAGACCTAACTTAATAGGTAAATTCCCAATCTTATGTTTTTATGTCTTTTAAGTTTACCCAACCCCAAACGCAATCCCATCGCTTACATATCGCAATAGCGCATAAAGGATAGAAAGAGGGAACTTGGCATAATCATGACATAAAGGTGTTGAAGCCACAAGTTTAACATGGTGGCATATGAAATGTACATATATTCATATACTTGCACATTACATTTTTAGGCCTCAAAAGCATGCATAAAACCAAACTTAGCATATAAGTGATACATGGTGATAAATGACATGTAGAAGTTGCCATAAGTTCGCATTTAGCCTCACATGCAAGTTATCATAAGGGATATGATAACTTACATGTTGCCAGAATGCAACCTTTAGCATAAAGCTTGAAGCTTTAAGCTCATAAGCCCAAGATAAGCTTGCTTAACATGGTAACATGAACAAAATGATCAACCCAAACTTGCATAACATAACTTGCATATCATATGACAAACTTGCATATCAAACTTGCATAACATAACATGATAAACTTGCATATCACAACATGGCAAACTTGCATAACATAACATGATAAACTTGCATATAATGGCCAACCAAACTTGCATCATTCATTTAACTTTAGAGTTTAAATATGAAAGTAGAAAAGGGCTTACAAATTCTTATGAAGACACAAATATATTAATAGATTGAGCCAAGCCCTTATGAAATCAAATAAACCCAATATGAAAGCTCCAAATCAATAAAAACCCTTGCTTTATGATGTAAATATGGAAACTTGACTTGAATGCAAGCTAATGACACTCATACAAGCTTGAAAACACTTGTATGCATGGAAAATCTCTCATAGAAATGACTTAGAAATTTTATGAAGAGAGTGGAGGCCATGAGAGGAATGATTTTGCCATAGTTTAGTTATATGAGTGAATAATGTTGATTTAGGCTTAGGTTAGGGTCTTATTTATAGAGATTAGGATTAGTTCTAGCCTTAGGATTAAACCCTAGTTCCAATCTCAGCCCTCAAAACCGAATCTGGCCCCCAAACTCAACACAACTCCAAAATGGTGCACCAGGCAAAACTGCCCGGCTGAACCAAGTCGACAGCCAAGTCGACAGGGCTGTCGACTTGGTTCCAACCAAGTCGACTCCCAAGTCGACAGGGCTGTCGACTTGGGTGCTCTGGCGGGAATTTTCCCACCTGGCCCAATCTGACCCTAATTTCCAAATTCAAACTTGAATTTGAAATCTGTTTTGAACTTGCAATTTTCTGAAAACTTCATTGGGCCTTAATCAGGTCATACGGACTCCGATTTTCGAAAACTCGGACTCTATTTCGTGTATTTTTCCGAGACGAACGCAATGGCATAGCCCGTTTCCCTTGATTCAGATTTATAAATTAAATTCTGCCTCGATTTACGTTATAATGGGTTATTGAAAATACGGGTTGTTACATTCTCCCCTCCTTAAAGGATTTCGTCCCCGAAATCTTCAAGTTTGGAAGAACGTATCCTACCATCCAACATCCATCTACTCAAAACATCATCCACGAGCAATCATTGTCCTTACAAGATTCTAAATGTTACATGAACATATGCAAAGGTGTGTGTATATGTACTTATCTAATGCAAATATCATCAATGCAAATTATGTTAGTGAAATGAATCCATATGTATGCAATTCCTAACATAATATATAACATCTACATGTGTGCACATAACATACATCCATATGCAACATCCATGTGATAACACAAAAATTTTCATCCATGAATAAGCGTAAACACTCATGCATATGCAATATGAGGAGTGTGTGAGCCGATCTAGTGCCTAACGTGTATAATGCATCCACGACTAACCACTTGCAAACACTTGCAACCACTTGCAAACATCAAGCATAACATGTTTCAAACACATGTTTCATCCAAAGGGTTTCTACCTAAGGTTCTCATGACAAGATTAACACGATATAGATAGCAAAAGAAAGATATGCTACAAAAAGATCGGGAAGATAAGCAAGATATACTCCTTTTGGATTACAAGAAATCCCTTCCTAACCCAACCCCAATCCTATAAAAGCCCAAAAGGTTTAGTCAACCTAACGGACCCCTTCAAACCCTGACATGTATTACTAGCCAATAAGTCATACCTCCCGACAGAAATAGGACCGAGAATGGGACCGAGAGGATATACGTAAAAAGATAACATGCGAGTAAGTTCCACAGGAAAACAAGGATCAAGGATATGCTCTTAAAAAGAGATATGATGCGCGTATCTAGCCTTCAGTCTTCTAAGTCACGTTTCCTTGAGCTTAACTCCACTGTGCTTTGACCGTCTTTTACCTCATGATTTCTTCGCTTCTTAACTCTTATTTCCAAATATGAGTTGGAACCCATTTCATTGTCGCCTCTCGTCTTCCTCTTTCACTTACTCTTCTATCATTCTTGGCTTAAACATAACTATGACCTCATGGTTTCATGCAAGCTCTCCAAAATTCACCAGTGAATCCTGGATCTCGTTTACTTACTATAAAGTATTCCACGCAGCAGAACTTTTCTTGGAAATACCAATCCACGTTGCCAATTGCTCTTACTAATGTGATTTTCTATAACTCATGCTTGAATGAAATGAACCATTCGCCTGTGAATGATAGGACGTACTTAGATTCAGTCGCTTGCCCATGACTTCCCGTAGACTATTCCCGAAACTGGCTAGTGAAAATTGAGTCATGGTTACTAACTATCCTTTAGGGAACCCCGTGCAACCGCTTTATTTCTTGAAAGTAAACTGTCGCTAGCTATGATGCAGTCCTTTCGCTCTTTACCGGAGTGAAATGAGCACTCTTCGTGAGTCTACTTACTATGACCCACAGGCTCTTATTCCCTTTCTTGATCTAGGCAGTCCATCCATGAAATCCTTCGTGATGCTTTTCCCTCTTCCATTGCGGGGACCTCCAATGGATATAATAGCCCACCGGGCTTCTATGACTCGGCCTTTAACCTGTTGGCACAACATGCACCTTGGGACAAACTCGGCCACTTCCTCGGATGATGTGCATCTTCAAGAACCTTCTTTCTCTAATCGTGTCTTAGCCATCCCTTGTCATCTATAGCGAGGTGACTTACAATCTCGCCTCGAATCAACTTGTCCATGATCTCGACTAACTGCGGGTCTTCTTTCTGTGAAGTCCCTACTTGATCCAGAAGGGTAGGTCTAAGCTCAAGGGACGCTAACTAACTAACTAAACTGAGAGAACTTCTTACTTCGGTTGCATTCCTTGGAGTCTTCCAATCCTGAACTGCAACTACCTTAGCGGGATCCACCGCTAAGCCTTGCTTAGATACTATATGCCCAAGAAATCTAACTTCTTTTCTCCAAAATGACATTTGGGGGACTTGGCTTTCAACTGATGGGCTCTAAGCGCATCCATCACCTCCTTGAGATGTCTAGCATGTTCTTCCTCGTTCTTTAAGAAAGTCAGGATATCGTCTACAAGGACTACCACAAACTCGTTCAGGAATTCCCTAGACACCCTACTCATTAAGTCCACGAAGTAGGCGGGTGCATTAGTCAAACCGAATGGCATGACCAGCCATTCTAAGAATCCATCTGGAGTTCTGAACGCAGTTTTGTCTATACTATCCTCAGCTACTCTGAGCTGATGGAATCCAGTAGCAAGATCAAGAGAAAACAGATGTTCCTACAAGCTGATCAAACAAATCATCGATCCTTGGCAATGGTTGTCTATTCTCTTTGTTTAACTCACGATAATCAACACAAAGTCGAAGAGAACCATCTGCCTTGGTAGTAAATACTACAGGCGCTCCCCATTTAGATATACTTCGTCTAATGAAGTTCTTCTCAAGCAACTCCTTGACTTGCTTTCTTAACTCTCATCTTGCGGGGCCATGTGCCTAACCGGCCACGAAACTATCTTGGCATTATCAACCAGATAAATGCGGAAATCTATCTCTCGTTTAAGGGTAACCCCCTCCACTTTACCCAAGATATCAGGATATTCTCGGACCACCCTCACCGATTGCAAACTATCGATAGACGGGTTGAGGGATTCAAGATAACACAACATGACGGGACTCATAGGGTTACAAGAAATTTTTAGGGTATTACCGAGGCGACTCATGAGCCTCACAACCCTATGCTCAAAAATCAAGGATGGCTCCAAAACTGGACAACCCATCCATGCCCAAAAATCAACCCATACCCCATGAAACCGAGAATATAAGCATCACACGAGAATTCTACACTCAAGATAGAAATTTTCAAATCCACGCAGATCTTAGACAAATGGGCGGAACCCCTAATTGGATTTGAAACACACACGGGATCATTAACTAGACTAGTACTTAGGTGCAAACTTTCAACTAGATCAGACGAAATAAACTATGCGATGCGCCAGAATCAAACAAAGTACGAACAGGAAAATCAGAAATGTAAACAGGGCTTTTAACAGAAACACTACCTCGATCATGAGCTGGAAGAACGATGTTGAGGGGATGAATTCGCCCTCCAGATGGTCTTGCACACTGAGTCTGACCTTGCCCTTGCTTCTTCGGGCAATCTTTGCTGAAATGTCCAAACTCACCACAATGAAAGCATTCACCACTCTTCCTTTTTCTCTTCCTACAATCCTTAATAAGATGCCCAACTGAACCACAATAATGGCACTTCCTCTTGTCGTTATTGCCCTTGCTATTATTCCCCTTGTTGCCTTGACTCTTGTCCTTGTTCTGATTACCTTGACTGCTCTGACCACTTGGATTACCCTGATTTCCTTTCCACTAGGAATCAGTCTTCTTGGCTTGAGTATCATTCATCTTGATCTCTTTCTTGTCACTCCTATTCTCTTCATTGAGTAGGGCCATATTCACCAAACTCTCGAATGTTGCCCCCAAGGGTATATGAGTCATGGCTAAATCATGTAATGGCTCGTTTAATCCTAGAGCAAAGTATAGGGCCTTCTTCTGAGCTATGTTAACCAAGTCTAAACCGACCCGAGCCAGTTGATTAAATGTAACACCCCGCCTCCGCTAGGGTCACTCGCAAAGTAATGCACTAGCTTTAGAGGGGCATTATTGGTAAACATGCACAGAAATATCACAAGACAGAACATATAAAATAGCGGAAGTAAAATCAAACTTTCATAAACATTAATAATTAAGGTCTAAAGCCTTTTTACATCAGAGTACATCAAAACCTGTCTTGCAATAATAAAGAAGCATAAAGACTTTTTAATAAATTATTCCCCAAGAAAAAGCAGTAAAGTAGCCATAGCCAAGAAAAGTCCAAGCCATCCATGATGACCTTCAAGCAGAAGAAGTCCGAACTAAACAACAGTATTTCCTCCCTGTAACCTGGGGGGGGGGAAACGGAAGAAAAGAGGCGAAACAAAACGGGTCAGTCAAAAAGACTGAGTAAGCCCTATCTACTATTAGTATAAAAACTAGTAAAGTTAACTGACATGAGAAACTGAGATGAACATAAGCATGATGACAAGATAGATAAGCTAAATCAAAATAACAGGATGAACTACTGAACTCAGATAAACTAAGGTGTCATGATAAATTATGATGTCAAGATAAAACAAGGTATCACATCGTCAGGTTTTCTATCAAGTATAATATCCCCAAGATATCTATCACGTATAACGTCCCATGGTATCTATCCTGTATGCCCGCTCTGCACCTACCGTACTAGTATCCCAACAGTATCATGTGTTATCCGCGAATGACCCTCACTCAAAAGTCGTGTAATGGTCCATGTCAACCTAATATGCCGCATATATAGGTTACTCAACTAATATGTTTTATTACATGTAAATGTTCAGTCCCTTGCCGTAGACCATACGGGCTTTCCCATGAGATTCTATATTACTTTAACATAGTTCCATGATCCTTAAGATCGGTTTGGACTGTTACCCTGAACCTAGCTATGTTTCCTTACCATGAACTATCGCGCGTTCACTTAGGATTTATGCCACCTAGGACCACTAGGGATTATGCTACCTAATGAACGTTTCCGTGTCTTGGTTTTGGTTCAGCCACCTAGGGCCACTAGGGATTACGCTAACCGCCAACCGCGCCCTTTTTCCCACGCATTCGTCGTGAATCGTTTTTCCATGACTGTATGCACATGTATCACATCGTGCCATCCGAGTCCTGTCACAGGGCAGACCAGGAAATACAGGACTCGGTCGGGAGCTTACAATATATCTGTCGATGCAGATGCTAAGGTCTGTTTTTCTATACGTGGCTATGGTCCCATGCGACCCCTCCCTCAACTAGCGAAAGACAAGACAAGATAAATCCTGTACGAGAACACACTACTGGCCAACCCCCAATCCGAGCCTTACCGCACCCATAATTAGATAGCAATTATGGTCTATTGGGTGTTCTCTGCCTTTCCGTACGTACACGCTTGACCAAAAATGGAAGGTAGCCTGAAGAGAAAAATGCTATCTAGGGTACGACCGTGTCTCGTCGACTATGCCCTATCCATCCCCGTCTTTAGGTCGCTCGTATAGCAACCAAGGCACACTCTTGGTTCTTCTAACGCAGACCTTAACCTCTCATGAGCCTAGTATAATTACCTGGCAGCCCACAGAGGGATCCCAAGAATATCCTCACGTTCCCCGAAGCCGCTGCTTCGTTACCCAGTTCGCTGGAGCCTTTATCTAAATCAGATACTTGCTCCTACCCGTATACTTAAACGATGACCTACCGTATCAGGTTACTCATCTATCTTTGAACTGGTCTAAATTTCCTTGACTGAGAATCATTACTTAGTTATCCTTCAACTAAGGTTTACCACTTAGCCTTATTTCCGTTATCCTTGTTAATTACGGTTACCCACCTAATTCTCCGAATTAGGGTTTATATAACAGATTAAGTGTCACTTAAGTTCATGACTTAATCCCGTCTACAAATCACGTCCAAATTGGCCAAGTATCCAAGTTCAAGACTTAACCATACAAACCATGCTCAAGTTGGTTAAGTATATATTAACTTGACCCTATCAAATTTCTTAGTCAAACCGGTCAAGTGTATTCAAGCGATTCGTGACTTAGCCTTATAATGTTTTCACGCTACATTGATTAAGTATGGGTTAACTTAACCTCAATAAATTAACGAGTTAGATTGGTTAAGTTTAGGTCACTTAACCACATCAAATTAACGGGTTAGATTGGTTAAGTATAGGTCACTTAACCACATCAAATTAACGAGTTAGATTGGTTAAGTGTTTAACTTAACCCCATTAAAATACCAAGTGGGATTAATTAAGTTTAGGTTAACTTAACCCCCTCCGATTACCATGTTTTAGACTAATTGAGTCTAATCTTAACCCCATCCATTAACTGTATCTTTCGGTTAAGTGTCATTAAGGAAACTTACTTAACCTTACCAAGCTATCGTGTTGGATTGATTAAGTGTTGATTACTTAACCCCGTCCACTAGTCGTATAAAAATGGTTAAGTGTCATTAGGCAAATCAAGTTACTTAACCTACCCAACTTTGTCATGTTTTGTTAAGTATCATTAGCCCAATCTAATTACTTAACCCACTTGTCCATGTCATATTTGGTTAAGAGTCATTAATCCAATTTTGACTTAACCCTATTATGTGGCATTAATTACTTAATGCACCTTCACCTCTCACATTAGACTTTGTTGTGGTTACTAGTTAAGCCGGTCGGTTCCGGGTAGCTTTACACCACAACTTGGTCTAACCTCGGGTTCAAGCACAACATGACCAACTTCTCACATTGGGTCCTATTGTTTGCAACTACTAGTTAGGCCGGTCGGTTCCGGGTAGTTTTACGTTGCAAACTCAACCCAACCTCGAGTTGGCCACTTTCTTGTTTAGTCTAGTGTCATGTTCATAATCAAGTTTTCAAGCAATTGGGTAGACCTAACTTAATAGGTAAATTCCCAATGGGTAGACCTAACTTAATAGGTAAATTCCCAAGCTTATGTTTTTATGCACACTTACATGTCAACTTCCATGTTATATTTCAAATCATGTTCTCAAGTTGTATTTTCATGTCATTAGAAATTACCCATAACATAACCCAACGCTTTTAAACTCGCATATACGTTCGCAACAACGTAATGGACTAAAAGAAGAGACTTGACAAAGGCATGACAAAAATGGATATTAAGCCACAAGTTAATCATGGTGGCAAATGAGGCACAAATGTGTTCATTAGCTTGCATATTACATTCATAAGCCTCAAAACATGCATAAAACCGAAACTTGGCACATAAGCGAATCATGGTGACAAAAGACATGGAATGATGACTAGAAACTCGCATATATCATCATATAAGGGTTATGATTTCATATGCAAGTAGACATAATGATTATGAAGGTTCTCATGTTGCATAATGCAACATTTCAACATAAAGGTTGTAGCTTTTAGCTCATAAGATCAAGATAATGACTTCATAAACTTGCATAACATGATAGCATATATCATTCTCAATGATCAAACCCAAACTTGCAACATAAACATTTAACTTCATAGTTAATATCTAAGAGTAGGGAAAGGGCTTACTTTGCTATGAAGGCCTAAATCGATTAAACTAGAGCTTGTGATGAAGCCTATGCATGCCATTACCCAAAACCCCAAAGATGAACCCTCCAAATCAACAAAAGCACTCTCTTTATGAACAAAGATCAAAGCTTTTGCCTTGAAATCAACTTGAGAAGCTCTCATACTAACATAGGGACTCTCTAACACTCTCATGATTATGAAACCTTTCATAGAAATGAAGTGGAGGCTAGGATAGTTGAGTGGAGGCCATGAGAGTAGAAATTTTGCCATAGTTTAGTTACATGAGTGAATAATGAGGGTTTAGGGGAGGGTTAGGGGCTTATTTATAGAAGATTAGGCTAGTTAGGACCCTTAGATTAACCCTAGGACCAACCTGAACCGTCAGATTTCAAACCAGGCCCAAAAACCTAGCCAAGATAGAAAATAGGTGCACCAGGCAAGATTGCTCGTCTGAGCCAAGTCGACAGCCAAGTCGACAGGGCTGTCGACTTGGTCAGACCAAGTCGACTCCCAAGTCGACAGGGCTGTCTACTTGGGTACTGTGGCGGGAATTTTTCCCGCCTGGCCCAACTGGCCCAATTTTCCAAATTCAAGTTTGAATTTGAAATCCGTTTTTACTTAGGAATTTTCTGGAAACTTCGTTGGGCCTTAATCGGGTCATACGGACTCCGATTTTCGAAAACTCGGACTCTATTTTGCGTATTTTTCCGAGACGAACGCAATGGCATAGCCCGTTTAACTTGATTCAGAATTTAAAATTAAATTCTGCCTTGATTCTTGTCTTAACACGTTATCGAAAAATACGGGTTGTTACATTCTCCCCACCTTTTAGGATTTCGTCCCCGAAATCTCCAAGTTAGGAAGAACATATCCTACCATCCATCATCCATCTACTCAAAACATCATCCACAAGCAACCATTGTCCTTAGATGATTTCTAATGATGTATGAATATATGCAAAACGTGTGTGTACATGTTCCTTAGCTAATGCTAATGATCAGGCCTAAATAATCTTTCTAGTGCAAAATATGTATAGTGCCATGAATCCAACATGTATGCAAATAGTCCTAGTCATATAGATACTATATGCGTGCACAATCATTCATTCATATGCAACAACCGCATGATAATACATTCGATTTCATCCATAAACAAGTATAAATACTCGTGCATATGCAATATGAAATGTGACCGAGTCGAGCTAGTATCTAATGTGTATTCGCGCATCCATGAGCAACCACTTACAACCATATCAATCATAACATGTTTCAAATACATGTTTACATCCATAGGGTTCTACCTAGAATTCCCTGAAACAGGGTCGAGAAGATAAACAGGACAAACTCCTTACAGGGTTTGTAACAGAAAATAGGACCAAGAAGATGTCCACAAAAGATAGCCTACAAGTAAGCTCTACAGAAAACAGGGATCAAGGATATACTCCCAAAAAGAGATATCATGCGCGTATCTAGTCTTTGACCATCAAAGTCATATTTCCTCGAGCTTAATTCCATTGTACCTTGACCGTCTTTTAACTTCGTGATTTCGTAGCTTCTTATTTCCTGTTTCCATAACATGAGCTGGAACTCATTTCTTCGTCGCCTCTCGTTCCACTTGCACTTATCCTTTTCCTAGAATACTTGGCGCAAACATGACTGCGTACTCATGATCTCATGCAAGCTTTCCAAAATTCACTAGTGAATCTTGGATCTCGTTTATATACTATAAGGCATTCCATGTAGAAGAACTTTCTCTTGAAAGTAAACAGATGTCAATCAGGTTATCATGCGCACTTACTAGGGTGATCTCTATAACCCATGCATAAATGAAGTAAACCATCCGTCTTATTGGCGAACACCACTCGATCGGGCTTCAAATTTCCAATAAAGGCATCAAGGGATTCTAAGTAACTAGTCATGACAGAACCTCAAAAAGGTTACCCGATACTTCGAGGGCATTACCAAGGCTAGTCAAAAGGTCTAACTACCCTCCTATCAAAACCGAGAGTGGCACCCCCTACTGGATAACCACTTCATCCCTAGAATCCATCCATAGCTTATAAACATAAGCATTATTTCCAAACTCAACACTTGGCATAGACATTCCCAAATCCAAAAAAGTCATGTATAAATGGACTGATTCTCCAATAGGACTTTGAGACAAAAATGGGATTCTCTATTACGTTAGTACTTAAGGTGCAGAGACTCTACTATTGAGGCAGACTTAAATGATACGATGATCAAACCAAAGTCCTAAAGGGATGACAGAGGAGAAAAGTTAATCCTTTAACAAGATCGTTACCCTCCTTCCGAGGTACCCTAGAAATGAGAGCATACTACTGCCCTCCCGATGATCTTGTCCTTGTCCTATGATACTTAACTATCCGTCCCGTTTTTACCATGCCAAAGGTACTCTCTCGTCATGGGTTTCATTGTTCATCTTTCTCCCTCCTTTGAGGGCTAAGCCATACCAACAAGTTGTTCATCCTTAAACTCGTATACTTTTATTCTCTTTCCCATTATCCTTTCTCATAACGCGGCCACTGGTCTTTCGAGAACCACCTCCATCGCATGGAAAGCACTTTCGTAGATAGAAAAGACTAGTCGCAGTTAAAGCCACTGTGACTACAGATGGAGGAAAGAAAGGAAAAGAGATTCAATCAAGGAAACAAGGATAGTGCTAATGGCCTTTGGGGAATAGCCTTTTTCTTTTAAAAGAAAATTTTCTTGAAAAAATGCTTCTTTGTAAACGATTTTCAAATAGTTTTCAGAAGGTCTTTAAAAACTTTTGCCCAGTCTGGTAACCTTCTGCTCTGATACCAAATGTAACACCCCGCCTACGCTAGGGTCACTCGCAAAGGAATGCACTAGCTTTAGAGGGGCATTATTGGTAAACATGCACAGAAATATCACAAGACAGAACATATAAAATAGCGGAAGTAAAATCGAACTTTCATAAACATTAATAATTAAGGTCTAAAGCCTTTTTACATCAGAGTACATCAAAACCTGTCTTGCAATAATAAAGAAGCATAAAGACTTTTTAATAAATTATTCCCCAAGAAAAAGCAGTAAAGTAGCCATAGCCAAGAAAAGTCCAAGCCATCCATGATGACCTTCAAGCAGAAGAAGTCCGAACTAAACAACAGTATTTCCTCCCTGTAACCTGGGGGGGGGAACGGAAGAAAAGAGGCGAAACAAAACGGGTCAGTCAAAAAGACTGAGTAAGCCCTATCTACTATTAGTATAAAAACTAGTAAAGTTAACTGACATGAGAAACTGAGATGAACATAAGCATGATGACAAGATAGATAAGCTAAATCAAAATAACAGGATGAACTACTGAACTCAGATAAACTAAGGTGTCATGATAAATTACGATGTCAAGATAAAACAAGGTATCACATCGTCAGGTTTTCTATCAAGTATAATATCCCCAAGATATCTATCACGTATAACGTCCCATGGTATCTATCCTGTATGCCCGCTCTGCACCTACCGTACTAGTATCCCAACAGTATCATGTGTTATCCGCGAATGACCCTCACTCAAAAGTCGTGTAATGGTCCATGTCAACCTAATATGCCGCATATATAGGTTACTCAACTCATATGTTTTATTACATGTAAATGTTCAGTCCCTTGCCGTAGACCATACGGGCTTTCCCATGAGATTCTATATTACTTTAACATAGTTCCATGATCCTTAAGATCGGTTTGGACTGTTACCCTGAACCTAGCTAAGTTTCCTTACCATGAACTATCGCGCGTTCACTTAGGATTTATGCCACCTAGGACCACTAGGGATTATGCTACCTAATGAACGTTTCCGTGTCTTGGTTTGGGTTCAGCCACCTAGGGCCACTAGGGATTACGCTAACCGCCAACCGCGCCCTTTTTCCCACGCATTCGTCGTGAATCGTTTTTCCATGACTGTATGCACATGTATCACATCGTGCCATCCGAGTCCTGTCACAGGGCAGACCAGGAAATACAGGACTCGGTTGGGAGCTTACAATATATCTGCCGATGCAGATGCTAAGGTCTGTTTTTCTATACGTGGCTATGGTCCCACGCGACCCCTCCCTCAACTAGCGAAAGACAAGACAGGATAAAAACTGTACGAGAACACACTACTGGCCAACCCCCAATCCGAGCCTTACCGCACCCATAATTAGATAGCAATTATGGTCTATTGGGTGTTCTCTGCCTTTCCGTACGTACACGCTTGACCAAAAATGGAAGGTAGCCTGACGAGAAAAATGCTATCTAGGGTACGACCGTGTCTCGTCGACTATGCCCTATCCATCCCCGTCTTTAGGTCGCTCGTATAGCAACCAAGGCACACTCTTGGTTCTTCTAACGCAGACCTTAACCTCTCATGAGCCTAGTATAATTACCTGGCAGCCCACAGAGGGATCCCAAGAATATCCTCACGTTCCCCGAAGCCGCTGCTTCGTTATCCAGTTCGCTGGAGCCTTTATCTAAATCAGATACTTGCTCCTACCCGTATACTTAAACGATGACCTACCGTATCAGGTTACTCATCTATCTATGAACTGGTCTAAATTTCCTTGACTGAGAATCATTACTTAGTTATCCTTCAACTAAGGTTTACCACTTAGCCTTATTTCCGTTATCCTTGTTAATTACGGTTACCCACCTAATTCTCCGAATTAGGGTTTATATAACAGATTAAGTGTCACTTAAGTTCATGACTTAATCCAGTCTACAAATCATGTCCAAATTGGCCAAGTATCCAAGTTCAAGACTTAACCCTACCAACCATGCTCAAGTTGGTTAAGTATATATTAACTTGACCCTATCAAATTTCTTAGTCAAACCGGTCAAGTGTATTCAAGCGATTCGTGACTTAGCCTTATCATGTTTTCACGCTACATTGGTTAAGTATGGGTTAACTTAACCTCAATAAATTAACGAGTTAGATTGGTTAAGTTTAGGTCACTTAACCACATCAAATTAACGGGTTAGATTGGTTAAGTATAGGTCACTTAACCACATCAAATTAACGAGTTAGATTGGTTAAGTGTTTAACTTAACCCCATTAAACTACCAAGTGGGATTAATTAAGTTTAGGTTAACTTAACCCCCTCCGATTACCATGTTTTAGACTAATTGAGTCTAATCTTAACCCCATCCATTAACTGTATCTTTCGGTTAAGTGTCATTAAGGAAACTTACTTAACCTTACCAAGTTATCGTGTTGGATTGATTAAGTGTTGATTACTTAACCCCGTCCACTAGTCGTATAAAAATGGTTAAGTGTCATTAGGCAAATCAAGTTACTTAACCTACCCAACTTTGTCATGTTTTGTTAAGTATCATTAGCCCAATCTAATTACTTAACCCACTTGTCCATGTCATATTTGGTTAAGAGTCATTAATCCAATTTTGACTTAACCCTATTATGTGGCATTAATTACTTAATGCACCTTCACCTCTCACATTAGACTTTGTTGTGGTTACTAGTTAAGCCGATCGGTTCCGGGTAGCTTTACACCACAACTTGGTCTAACCTCGGGTTCAAGCACAACATGACCAGCTTCTCACATTGGGTCCTATTGTTTGCAACTACTAGTTAGGCCGGTCGGTTCCGGGTAGTTTTACGTTGCAAACTCAACCCAACCTCGAGTTGGCCACTTTCTTGTTTAGTCTAGTGTCATGTTCATAATCAAGTTTTCAAGCAATTGGGTAGACCTAACTTAATAGGTAAATTCCCAATGGGTAGACCTAACTTAATAGGTAAATTCCCAAGCTTATGTTTTTATGCACACTTACATGTCAACTTCCATGTTATATTTCAAATCATGTTCTCAAGTTGTATTTTCATGTCATTAGAAATTACCCATAACATAACCCAACGCTTTTAAACTCGCATATACGTTCGCAACAACGTAATGGACTAAAAGAAGAGACTTGACAAAGGCATGACAAAAATGGATATTAAGCCACAAGTTAATCATGGTGGCAAATGAGGCACAAATGTGTTCATTAGCTTGCATATTACATTCTTAAGCCTCAAAACATGCATAAAACCGAAACTTGGCACATAAGCGAATCATGGTGACAAAAGACATGAAATGATGACTAGAAACTCGCATATATCATCATATAAGGGTTATGACTTCATATGCAAGTAGACATAATGATTATGAAGGTTCTCATGTTGCATAATGCAACATTTCAACATAAAGGTTGTAGCTTTTAGCTCATAAGATCAAGATAATGACTTCATAAACTTGCATAACATGATAGCATATATCATTCTCAATGATCAAACCCAAACTTGCAACATGAACAATTAACTTCATAGTTAATATCTAAGAGTAGGGAAAGGGCTTACTTTGCTATGAAGGCCTAAATCGATTAAACTAGAGCTTGTGATGAAGCCTATGCATGCCATTACCCAAAACCCCAAAGATGAACCCTCCAAATCAACAAAAGCACTCTCTTTATGAACAAAGATCAAAGCTTTTGCCTTGAAATCAACTTGAGAAGCTCTCATACTAACATAAGGACTCTCTAACACTCTCATGATTATGAAACCTTTCATAGAAATGAAGTGGAGGCTAGGATAGTTGAGTGGAGGCCATGAGAGTAGAAATTTTGCCATAGTTTAGTTACATGAGTGAATAATGAGGGTTTAGGGGAGGGTTAGGGGCTTATTTATAGAAGATTAGGCTAGTTAGGACCCTTAGATTAACCCTAGGACCAACCTGAACCGTCAGATTTCAAACCAGGCCCAAAAACCTAGCCAAGATAGAAAATAGGTGCACCAGGCAAGACTGCTCGTCTGAGCCAAGTCGACAGCCAAGTCGACAGGGCTGTCGACTTGGTCAGACCAAGTCGACAGGGCTGTCGACTTGGGTACTGTGGCGGGAATTTTTCCCGCCTGGTCCAACTGGCCCAATTTTCCAAATTCAAGTTTGAATTTGAAATCCGTTTTTACTTAGGAATTTTCTGAAAACTTCGTTGGGCCTTAATCGGGTCATACGGACTCCAATTTTCGAAAACTCGGACTCTATTTCGCGTATTTTTCCGAGACGAACGCAATGGCATAGCCTGTTTAACTTGATTCAGAATTTAAAATTAAATTCTGCCTTGATTCTCGTCTTAACACGTTATTGAAAAATACGGGTTGTTACATTAAACTTATCTATGTATTCCCTAATAGTCATGTCCCCTTGCTTCAGTGATAGGAACCTTAGTCCAAACTTTCCCCGAAAGTCATCCCAAGTCTCAATTGGCCTAGTAGCGGTGGTGACCACCCAACAACGTGCAGCTTCTTCCTTTAGCAACCACACTGCCAATAAAACCTTCCTACGGTCATCTATATCAAAGAAGGCAAAAAGATCTTCGGTTTCTTTCAACCAATTCCTTGCCTCTACATAAGTCTCAGTGCCTTGAAAGTTCTTGCCACCCATTGCTTTGAAATCTTTGCAAATCTTTGCGAAGTCAGCTTGAGGATGCTAAGGGGGAGGAGGAAGAGGAACCTCAGCGACAGGAGGAGGAGGAACATTATCTACTGGAGGAGGAGGAACATTAACTACCGGAGGAGGAGGAGGAACATCTGTGGGGCCGGCTTCGGTCGCCCTAGCCTCCAAAAGTCTCCTATACCAAACAGGTACGTGTACTCCCTCCGGAATAGCAAAGCTATCGGCCATACTGAAAACGAAGAAAAAGACAGATTCAGAATGGAGAAAAACGAAGGAATTTTGCTAATGGCTTTTTTTGGGGAATAGCCTTTAAAATAAACTAGACTTTTCTTTGGAAAATACTTTAAACTTGGTTTTGAAAATAGTTTTCCAAAAGTTTTCTAAAAACCTTTTTGTTCCTTCTCGTAAACCATATGCTCTGATACCAAATGTAACACCCCACCTCCGCCAGGGTGGCTCTTGCAAGCACTCTGACTTTGGAGGGGCGTTTGAATCAGGTAAATATGCATAATGATATATCAAGGCAGAACAAGAACATATGTATATATGTAAACAGAGTAAATAAGATAAGTAAAACAGCGGAAAATTTCAAACTATTTCAAAACAAGTCTGGTACAACATAATGTCAACTTTCCAAATAAACAAGTCTAGATAAAAACAACATCAACTGAAAAACTGAAATACATAAGTACTATCCCCAAAATAAGTGATAACCATAGCTAGCTTCATGTCGAAACCGTACATGAGCTGAAATCCCATAAGCAAGCGATCAGAAATCCAAGCTAAGCTCCAATATTCCCACCCTGAGAACCTGGGGGGGGGGACGGAAGAAAAGAGGCAAAAGAAAACAGGTCAGTCAAAAAGACTGAGTAAGTCCTACTACAATCAATGTAAACCGATAAAGTTAACTGACATGAGAAGCAGGGATGAACATAAGGATAACAACATACTAGCATGATGATTAACTAACAAGGTAGATAAAGGTGTCATCGCATAATCAGGTTTAAGGTTTTTGCACCACAGGTGTACTAGCAAACTAACATGACTTGAATAAACAAGTATTGATCCCTTGGCCCAAGCTTTGGCCCAATAACATGAAATGACCCTAATACGAGGTCCAATAATATGAAGTGACCCTAATACGAGGTCCAATAATATGAAGTGACCCTAATACGAGGTCCAACCAAACGGTCTAGTCGATCGGCTCCCTATAAGCCTAACTCGTCACGTGTTGGTGTCAATACGGCCCAAACATAATTGTAGTCAGACTGTGCAGGGTCTCCCGTCGGGTGTATCAAGCCCTAGGGTGTCAACCCCTGGACACCATAAACATAAGTGCACAGTCTCGATCTACTGGTACCCGTGCATGTTTTCCCCGGCTTCGGACTATGTGCACGACCATAGTCCGCCCGGAACTACACCAGCGTACCACTCTGCCGTCGTTTTTGGTCACTTACCTCAAGTCCAGTAATCGTGCCCCCTCCCTAGCCTAGTCCCTAGGGTCTTAATGATACAAACTTGGGATTACTGCTGGAGTGGACCCCCATTGCTAGGATTTTTCTAGTGGGTTAAGTACGGTTTAACCCTTTTACTAATCATGGATTAACTTGGTTAAGTGTAACGATGGGTTCACGACTTAACCCCGATTAATCCACCAAGCCCAAATTGGTTAAGTATTAAGTGGACCATGACTTAACCCTAATCATGAGGCATTAATTAATTTAATGTGCCTTAACCTCTCACATTAGACCTTGTTGTGGTTACTAGTTAAGCCGGGCGGGTCCGGGTAGCTTTACACCACAACTTGGTCTAACCTCGGGTTCAAGGTACAACATGACCAACTTCTCACATTGGGTCCTATTGTTTGTAGCAACTAGTTAAGCCGGTCGGTTCCGGGTAGTTTTACGCTACAAACTCAACCCAACCTCGAGTTGGTCACACTTATATTTTCTAAGTGTCATGTCCATCATGTTTCCAAAACATATTACAAGTTTTCAAGCATTTGGGTAGACCTAACTTAATAGGTAAATTCCAAATGGGTAGACCTAACTTAATAGGTAAATTCCCAATCTTATGTTTTTATGTCTTTTAAGTTTACCCAACCCCAAACGCAATCCCATCGCTTACATATCGCAATAGCGCATAAATGATAGAAAGAGGGAACTTGGCATAATCATGACATAAAGGTGTTGAAGCCACAAGTTTAACATGGTGGCATATGAAATGTACATATGTTCATATACTTGCACATTACATTTTTAGGCCTCAAAAGCATGCATAAAACCAAACTTAGCATATAAGTGATACATGGTGATAAATGACATGTAGAAGTTGCCATAAGTTCGCATTTAGCCTCACATGCAAGTTATCATAAGGGATATGATAACTTACAAGTTGCCAAAATGCAACCTTTAGCATAAAGCTTGAAGCTTTAAGCTCATAAGCCCAATATAAGCTTGCATAACTTGGTAACATGAACAAAATGATCAACCCAAACTTGCATATCATATGACAAACTTGCATATCAAACTTGCATAACATAACATGATAAACTTGCATATCACAACATGGCAAACTTGCATAACATAACATGATAAACTTGCATATAATGGCCAACCAAACTTGCATCATTCATTTAACTTTAGAGTTTAAATATGAAAGTAGAAAAGGGCTTACAAATTCTTATGAAGACACAAATATATTAATAGATTGAGCCAAGCCCTTATGAAATCAAATAGACCCAATATGAAAGCTCCAAATCAATAAAAACCCTTGCTTTATGATGTAAATATGGAAACTTGACTTGAATGCAAGCTAATGACACTCATACAAGCTTGAAAACACTTGTATGCATGGAAAATCTCTCATAGAAATGACTTAGAAATTTTATGAAGAGAGTGGAGGCCATGAGAGGAATGATTTTGCCATAGTTTAGTTATATGAGTGAATGATGTTGATTTAGGCTTAGGTTAGGGTCTTATTTATAGAGATTAGGATTAGTTCTAGCCTTAGAATTAAACCCTAGTTCCAATCTCAGCCCTCAAAACCGAATCTGGCCCACAAACTCAACACAACTCCAAAATGGTGCACCAGGCAAAACTGCCCTGCTGAACCAAGTCGACAACCAAGTCGACAGGGCTGTCGACTTGGGTCCAACCAAGTTGACTCCCAAGTCGACAGGGCTGTCGACTTGGGTGCTCTGGCGGGAATTTTCCCGCCTGGCCCAATCTGGCCCTAATTTCCAAATTCAAACTTGAATTTGAAATCTGTTTTGAACTTGCAATTTTCTGAAAACTTCATTGGGCCTTAATCGGGTCATACGGACTCCGATTTTCGAAAACTCGGACTCTATTTCGCGTATTTTTCCGAGACGAACGCAATGGCATAGCCCGTTTCCCTTGATTCAGATTTATAAATTAAATTCTGCCTCGATTTACGTTATAACAGGTTATTGAAAATACGGGTTGTTACACTCGCCCTCGTCGCGCGCGCCACCACCCACGGCCGTGACCCCCGCTCCGGTGCTCCTCCACCTCGCCTCCGTTCCCTCTCGCTTTCAAACCCCCAAAACCCCATCCCATAAAATCGAGCGCCAGGAAACCCTAACTGCGCCACTTGGAAGCCGTGCCCAACCTAAGCCCGACTTCGCCACCTCCCCTCCACCCAGTACTCCCTCAAGCACCCATTCTTCCTCCAATCCGCGAGCAAACATCCTCCTCCTCCGATTGAAGCGGGACAAGGACTGCATTCGAATTTCAAACAAATCAAGACGGTTCACCAGTTCAAAAGTAAAGCACGACGGAGTGGAACCCTCTGTGAGAACTCCTCACCTTTAATCTAAATTTCTAGTTAAAATTATATACTAGGATGGAGACAGTGTTTAGTAGCACCCGACACCCGTCGTCCACAGACCATGGACGGCTTGTATGCTTGTTTGTTTGATTTTGATGTGTAGTTGATTGTGTGATGTGAAATGAAATAAAATATTTATATAGTTAAAAATATTTTATAGTTGAAAATAGAATTTTTAACGTGAATTTAAAATGAAATAAATATAAACAAATCGGACGATTTGTTTATATATGCACATTTGACTGATATTGACTGGGACGATAAATTTTACACATCGCCCAACTGCACAAATAAAATCTGTGTTTGTTGTTTTGAAACCCCACACGGGTATTGGGATGATATTTAACGTACACTAATCCCGATTCTTTAGTTGTATGTCAATCGATGGATTGACAGACTATGTAAGCGCTAATTATTTATATTTAATGCTTATGCAGTGGTGTGGTGCACTCTGGATGATGGTTGATTATTTATCGTTGTTATTTTATACATGTGTTGTAGAAAATCCATATAATTAACATTATATGGTAATTGATTGGGCCTCATTCCATATTTGAAATAGAAATATTTGAAAAAGAAATATTTGAAAAAGAAATATTTGAAATAGAAATATTTGAAATAGAAATATTTGAAAAAGAAATACCTGAAATAGAAATATTTGAAAAAGAATATTTGATATAGAATATTTAAAAATAGAAATATAGGAAGCCGTGTTGATTAGATTGACGCCATTTTGACGTGAACGATATTTATATCGACTTTATTCATTTTTCAATGAATATTGGAAAATGAATCAAAATTCGAATTAAAGTGAAATGAATTGAAATTCGAATTAATGTGAAATGAATTGAAATTCGAATTAAAGTGAAATGAATTGAATTGAATTAGAATTCGAATTTAATTGAAAATAAAATGAATTCGAATTGAATTGAAATTGAATTGAAATCAATTTGAAATGAATTCGAATTGAAAATGAATTCGAATTGAAATTGAATAGAATTGAATTCGAATTGAAATTGAATAGAAATGAATTTGAATTGAATTGAAAACGAACTGAAATTGAATTAAAAATCGATTTGAATTGAAATCAATTTGAAATGAATTTAAAACGAATTTATAAGGAAATATTCAATTTTGATTAGAAATTGAATATGGAGTTGAAATCATTTTGAAAACGAATTTAAAACGATTTATAAAATACGTTTTCAAAGGAAATCAACGATATATATATATATATATATTATATAATGGCCTGAATAGATCGCGCTGCGCTGTGGCAGTTCGCGAATTTCGACCATTGACTTCGAATTGACGTTGCGGGAGATCCGACCGTCGGATTCTCCTAAAACCGAAACCATTGGGTTTGTGTCGAAAAGAGCTTTCTAAAGAATATTAGAGATTTGAAATCTAACGGTTGGATTTGGAATTATGTCCAAATCAAATTTGGAAAAGGTCGCTGTAACTGCAGTTCGATGGCCGTTGATGGAAATCGACTGTACGGGCCTTGATAAAATTGTTAAAAACAGTAATAATTTTTGTAAAATCATAAGAAATGATTTGGGAAGAATTGGGATGAAAAACTCCATATTTGAAAAGATAAAAGTAGATTTTTATCGAAACGAACTAGTTTTGAACTAGAATAATAATTTATTTATTTTTAAAATAAATAAATTGGATTTGAAATGGTTTTAAAATAACCAGAAGTTTCTGATATATGAATTGGAATGGATTTGAATCAAAATCATCTTCGGAATAGTTCGATGTTGGATTTCGTGATTATACAGATGTTGTTATGGAAATTTGAAAGATATATTTATATCGTTATTTCCAATACGATATTTGTTGGTTTCAGAATTTGATATTGAATATAAGCCAAATATTTTTCTATTCAGAGCCTTGTGTTTAATATCAAATGGGATTTTGCGTTGTCGTGAACGATATCTTTAATAATACTGTTCTTAAACCCAAATGGAGTTAAGAAAATTAGGAACTAACTGGGACCAGTTAAGTTGGGCGGTTTCTTGGATATTGATCTAATGTTGGTTTCGGCCTTCGGGGTTAATATTTTAGGGAACTGTCCTCTTACTAATTTACGGTTAGGGACTGATTGAAATGTTATGTGATTCTGGGTTTATCGTGAACCGTGTTTTAAATGACATTGATTCTTTAACCCAGTTAAAAATTAAAACTAAGTGGAGTTTTTAATGAATCTTTAATTAGATTAAAATGATCGAGAATGGAGTATCACCAGTTTTGCTCCAGGCGATAGTTGAATCTTTAATTAGATTTAAACGTGAAATGGTGATTGAATTTACCGATAACACCGTTGTGTTAGATATGAAGTATGACCAGTTTTACTTCATGGGATGAATATTTTGGGATTGGGAAATAAAATAAATGATTACTTCGGTGTGGTTCGCTAATCCCGACTAGTTGAATTGATATTCAAAAGAAGATTAAAGAATAAATTTAAGGAATTTATCCTTGATAAAATTAATGGGAACTTATCCCTAAGAATGTGAAATTTAGCAACTAACTGAAGATTAGTTAAGATGAATGGTTTCCTAGGTATTGATCTGATGTTGGTTTTGGCCTTCGGGGTTAATATTTGGGGAATTGTTCCCTTATTAATTTACGGTTAGTGACTGATGAATTGGAATGAGGCGTATGTTGTGTTTCTGTAACAATTATTTATTATATACGCGAGTTATTCGGAAAGACCCTGGTTTATCCCATTCTGAATAATTGATACGACAATAAGTCGAAGAAGAAGACGGTGGTTGAAGACAGGAGGTCTTCACGTCGTTTGGATAATTACTGATGATCTTGATTGGGCCGTACACCCAAGAGGAGAGAATCACTTAGTGGTCATTTAGACGTACTTGGAGATCGATGGATATGCAAGGAATAAGGTTCCTCCGGTTTCGTTCAGACCCAGAACAAACTTGTAAATGGACTGTGTGTCTGACATTGGATTTCATTCTGTGTGACTGATATAGGTTGCATGGAGTGGTTTGCCTGTGTGGCATGCTAAGATGCAAATGATCAAGGCTTCTGTTGAAAAGCAGAGTCTTGTGGTGGATGATCAAAGCACAGCCTGTGTGGCATAGCTTTGTGTAACGTTGATTCGCGAGCCTCACACCCCGGTTGTGAACCAGAAACGGGAGAAGGACCTCAGGGAGGACATGCGTTTCTTTCTAGTTAGAAGTGGCGCCAGTGGTTTTACACACCCTAACGAGTTTGACTTATGTGGTTGTTGCTGTTGGGAGGCGCCTCAGATATATCGGTGACTATGTGAAGCCGATGGAGTCATTTGTTGGCTCATTTACGCCCCCAAAGGGCGGGGAAACGCAGTGTTCAGACATAATAATCCACATCGGTGGACCGACTCTGATGATCCAAGGCTTGCCTGCGCGCTTGCCTGAGACTCGGGCTAGACAGTCTCGAATCGGTTGAGGACTATCTTTTGCATCGGTTCACAGATGAAAATCCAATTTCCAAATACTTGACTTTGCAGTTTTGATTGTAGAGCCTAGTATGGCGACATGATATATGGTACCCATGCCGTCTATGATTGATATTTATCATTGAAGTTGTTTTATACACTATGCACTTATAATAGTATCAAATGATTTGTTTTTAACGTATCAAGCATGCTTTGGCTATTATAATGTAAAACCCTATCCTCCGGCTTGCGTTGCATTGTGTGATGGGACCTGGGTCTAATAATAGCTTCATTGTTCTTTATTTAGCATTGCGTTGTTGTTTTATGTACTGGTATTCTTGGGAGGAAACCCGTTCCGTGTTATACGGCGTAGTCCCTTGATTTACCTAACTTTAAAAATAAAGATTAGTAACTGTTTTAGTTCTCACACCAGTCACATGACTGACCTGGAGTTTATTGTTTTAACCTAAACTCTGGGTGCCCTTATTTTGACACGGGCAGCTAGTAGTTTTGGTTTGCAGATTTATATTCACAGGATCCTGGTTTACAGCTGGAATGATATCTGGAAAGCTCTGTATCCGTATATCTCTTTCAGTTGTGTATTGTATTATTTTTCCACAACGATGTATTTAAATGTAATTTAAATCTCTGATATTTTCTGTGTAATATTTATTCATACTCTGTATATTCCTGTATTCTGATGGAATTGTTGTAATATACAATGAAACGTTCTTCGGTTCGCGTTCTGATGTGGCTTGTTCTCAACTCAATCCGTGATTTCCCGTGAGGGGGATTTTGGGTCATTTCGTGATTGATTTCATTACTAATTGATAAACAACAAGATTTAGTCTCAAAGAGAGATGTTTAAAGAGTTTAGTTGAATGCAGTATTTTTGGTTATTGTAACGATGTTTTATACAACATTCTTTTTAACCCAAGTAACTGGAAATTTGGAAATATAATAATAAATATTTCCTATGTATAGAAATGAATGGTCGTGAAACGGAGAAGTAATTGAAATATTTTCCAATTATTAATAAAAGATATTTTCTAAGTATAGAAAATAAAAGATGGCGAAATATGGAAATGTTTTCCAAACCGCGTAAGAGACCAAGATGATTATTAAAAATATTTGGTTAATAAATATTTGTAAGGAAATGAAGAAGTGATTTAATTAATGAAATATTTATTAAGAGGCCCAGTGATTTGTTTGATGGTTGGAATGTTTTTTTTCTTTGATAGTTAAATAACCGACTATCAAAGTATTTGCCAATATCGTTGTCAATATGGAGAGACCGGTTGGATTGTTATCTGAGAACCACTCCGTATTGGCAGTAGCATTGCGAATCAGATTATATGAAGATAATCGAAGACGGAGTAAAGTGAAAGGACTTTTTCTATTAATAGAAATTGTGCCTTTGGTTTCGTTCAGTCCCAGAATGAACATATATGGACGAGTGTCTGACAGAGTATTTCCAGTGATTGCATATGTTAGTCTGTGTAAATAAATATAGTGGCGGAGTATTTATTCTCTTAGCATAATATCAAGGATATATTTGTGCAAATCAATTAGTGATTAACGGATCTAACAATATGGCATTCAGTGTGATTGTGCTATCAATGAATGATAAGAAATCGTAGCCTCAGGCCTCAACAACCGGGAAATGACAAAAATCGGGCAGGCAGCATGCTATGTGGGTTGCTCCCATTAGGGTGTATAATCACCTATCTAGAGAAATTCCTTTCACTTCTTTAATCTATCGATGTTGTCCCTTTTCGGGAAACGGTTGCTGATCCTAACCGTTGGTGATATACATTCGATACACTCAAGAAAAATGAGTGGTCGGTCCTGTGTGGGCCGGGTTGCAAGATGTTCTTGTTGAACCCAGTGTATTCCTCTCTAGAGATACACTATCGGAAGGTGGTTCCATACCTTATTATGTTGGAAATCCAGTCTCCAATAAGCGCTATGCGGTTTTAGATTTTATACTATATATGGAGCGTGAGATGCAAGCATTCCGCTAGATTGTTATTTATTTGATTTAGACACTATTATAATATCACTGGATTTTCGTATCAAAGTGTTTTGGGTTATAGTAAGGTAAAAACCGTCCATGTTAATGTGTGGGCTGATCTTACTATTATCCTTTATTTTGAAAAGATTTTGAAAGTTAAACAAATGATTGGAGTTTACTCACACCAGTCCCATGACTGACACAGAGTTTATTCTGTTTGTTTTCCCTAAACTCTTGGGTGCCCAAATTTGTACGGGAAGTCAAGTAGTCGGGATTTTACAGATTCACTTGGAGGAGTTTGAAGCAGGAGGCTTCACAGTTAGTTATAGACTATCATATATTCTGCTGTGTACCATGTTTATATCTAGAAACATGTGTTTATAACTGTTCCAGAAATAGATGTTATGCTCTGATGATGGTATGTATATAAAGTTACTGAATTGTATTTCAAAGTTTATGTTACCTAATATACTTTATTCGTTCCGCTGTGAGTTTATGATCTTTGTTTGCTTCTATTCTAATATTTCTTTCTTTCTATTTCTCATCCTCTAACTTCTTTCTTATAATGATTCGTATTTCTGTGCAATTTGGGTTGGACGTGTGGTGTTATTAGTCAACTCAGATAGTACGGATTTGCGGGTCGTTACAGTTGGTATCAGAGCTTAGGTTGAGCGAATACCTAGGATTTAGTGGGATTGTTCTCATTAGAGATTGGGTCAGTAGTACCCTAGAATGAGTTGAGCGTATATATATGAGAGCGCGTATTTGTTAATTGATATAAAAACTATTTTATATTGTATTGGCTAGTCTATTGGGTGGTTTATGAATTCTGTTCAAATTGTGGGACGCCACGAAGTCGATAAGAAGTTCTAAACACTTGAATAGAGAATTCGACATAGTATTGTTTTAATTGGGTAAATGAAACAATTTTACCCAAATTTCTATTTTTCATATAAAATGAATAATTTTCTGAAATTATTATAATATATGGATGTGTTGGTTGTTATTAGAATCAAATAAGATTATAGAATTGAAATGGCTATTTGTAACCAAATATAATTTGTATATGAAGTATATACAAATGAGATGAATTAAAATTTAATTCAAACTAGAATTTGAATTAAATCCTGGGTGTTTGGAAAAATATTTTCTGAAGTATATTAAAATAATATAGCTTTGTTTTGGAAGGATTTTAAATAAAAAATCATTTTGAATGGATTTTGAAAGTGATAAAGCACCAAACTCAATTCAGTGGCTAGTAAATAATTCTGATGATGATCGCGACACCATCAGTATTCATTTTCGAGTTTCTAAGTGATGGATAGCTACCTTAGGAAAGTTTGATGAAAATTTGTTTGAAAGAAAACAAGTTGGTTTGGAAAACAAATCAAGTGTTTTGAATTTGTGATGGAAATAATCATATGTATATATTTATATTATTTCAAAAAGAGATTTGAAATAAAAACCCAGGGATTTGAATTCTGGAATTTAAATTTCACTTAAGCAAGTTAAGAGGATCGAGGCAAAAAAAATCAATTTGAATGAATCTGAAATGAATATGAATTGGATATGAATATATTTAATTCAAATCGTTTAGATTATATGAATAGAAACCAAAATTTTATGGGAAATTAAATTTGTAGAAATTTGAAATGTTGAGTTTCAACATAGATGGATTTTGAAAAATAAATGGGTTTGTAACACTTTTCCTACCTTGGTAATTTCGGGGACGAAATTCCTTTATGGGGGAAAGATTGTAACGACCCGGGTTTTTTGATCAATTTATTTTGAATATTTAATATTTTTTTAAATATTGTGTTGATTATATAAATGAATTTTTATTTTGAGCTATTGATTTAATAATTGATATACGATTTATTTCGAATAAATATCGTAAATACGAAAATCTAAAATAACTCAATTCGAAATTCTAACTGAGTCAGAATGATTCAAATGATTTAGAGAAATAGTATTTGAATATAAACTATAATAGTAAATTATTTATTATCAAAGAATTAACGGTTTCTGAATTTAAATTATATTATATTAAATTAGTATGGTGCATACGTTCAAATTAAATTCCGTAGTATATTATGTTGAGTTCAGTATAACGCTATTATATTTCAACGTTGGTCGGTGCATTAAAATAGCGGTTCACAGTTTCAAGTTGCGAACCCCGTAATATTTGATTAATGGTTAAGATCGAAATCAAATCAAAAATAAAATCGATATCTATTTAAAAAGAAATAAAAATCTCTTTAAATCTAATCGAATTATAAACAAATCAAATTAGATTTAAATCAAAGATCAAATCACACTAAAATTATACATACCCTACCTAACACCTATAACTTAAAAGTGAAGTATTCTCAAATTATATAAACGCGACCCTCCTCTGTAAATTTCCTTTGCAAACAGAAAATCCAAATTGCTCCGTACAAATGAAAAGGGGTTTCGCTCCTTAATACGTTTTTCCTCAAACCAAAAACTCTGCTACTAATTCAAAACCGTTCCTCAAAGCCAAATCGAAGCCGCTGCTTCGTATAACAAAAAGATGGAGAATTTGAAATCATAAAATCGCGAGTTGTGATCAGTTCCGCAAGAAGCCTGAAACTCGACTCTAAGTTGGAGACGATCGTGAGTGCGAAAATGGTTTTAATGGATTCTGTTAAAGGGGATTTTGGCCTCGACGTGGTTCGCTAGTGTTTAAGGGTTATTGCGATTCTTAGTTTAGGGGGGAGGTGACCTTGTCAACGGTACAAGTTACGACAGGGGTTCATCGCGATTTGGGATTTGGAGGCTGTGAGGGTTCTTCAAAGAAAGATGCGATTGATTTTCCTAAAAGACGGTTTGAACTGGTGCGAGATAGAATCCATACTTCTGGGGTTTGGAAATGGAATGTCTGGGAGATCGTTCAGTATTGGGTTTGGAGATGTGCCAGTGAGGCCATGGCAGAGCAGTAGGTGATGGCCAGGAATTTGTACTGGAAGAGGAGGAAGCCAAATAAGCTAATTCAAGAAGGGAACGATTTTACTAATATTGATTTGGGAAGATGCTGTGTAAATAACATCATTTGAATTCATCAACGATGCTTGGGATTTTTGGGGGATGGTAGGGCTGGCGTGACCAGAAAATGGTTTGGTAATGGTAGGAAGAAGCATAGTTTGAACTTGGAAGAAGAGTATTCAAACAATGGATTAACGTAAAGGGTTTAATTAATTAAATTACTTAAGGATGTTGAGGTAATTTATTTATATTTAATTAGAATTTTAAAGTAAAAGTTTATAATCCTAAATCTTATAAATCGTACATCTTGTCTATACAAGGATATATCTGCACGAGACGGTTACACTGAATTCATGTTAACATCAACTTGGCAAATGGAATTAAAAATTGGAATCGGGATAAATCGAAATGAAAAATCAAGGTGAGTAATCCCCACTCAATAATTTATTTAACTTTATTTTTATCGTTAAAAATAAATTGTTGACTGCTTCAATGCGTTTATAATTGTTTATCAGTGTTGGCTATTTTGTATGTATATATATTAGTTATTTAGGATTGGTGTTTGTGGTTATTATATATATTGGTGGTTGGATTCCCGTAGTACCATTAGCGGATGCCTGCAGTATCATTAGCGGATGACCCTATACGCCCTACGCTATGATAGCGGATGACCTTCTATACCGCGATATCCTGCCTTGAAGCCAGATGGGTATTATTTCTGTTGGCTAACGTCTATAGATGCAGGAAAAACAGGTTGGAGGAATCCAACTGGATTGCTCAAAAATATTATTATTTGTTTGTTTTCATAATATTATCATATATGATATGTTGATTGATAATTGGGTGGTTTGATTGTTTAATTATCACTGGGGCCAGAATGTTGATCTATAAAAAAAAATTAAAAGAGATTTTGAGATTTTAAATGGGAAATTCTTTTTTTCTAAAATAGAATTTGAAATTCGAATGGATTAAAAATATTGACTTGTTTTTGATTAAATAAAACAAGTACTGAAATTTATAAACGATGTTTATAAATTAAAATATACAGGAAATTGAAGTGATGAATTTATAAATGGTATTTATAAATAAAATGAAATGATTTTCATTGGAAAATCAGGGGATTGAAATAAATTTATAAACGGTGTTTATAAATAAAGAGGAAAAATTATCATTTGATAATTTGAATATTTAAATTCAAATGTGAATTTAAAAATAGAAATGGGAAATCGTTTTAAAGAATTAAACGATGGAATTTATTCTGATGTTCAGAATATAAATTGAACTAAAATAAATCCATAAGGACTTATGATTTGAATTCGATTAATTCGAATTTATTTAAATAGAAGTTAAATTGAATATGAAAATAAATTGGGTGATATATATATAAGTTATTATAAATAGAAATATCCAAAATAAGATTTTGGGTTTAAATAGATTTCGAAATAGACTTGTTTAAATATAAAACAAGGAAATTTATAAAATGGTGTTTATAAATATAATGAATTAATTATCAAGTGATAATTTGAATATTCCATTCAAATATGAATTTAAAAATAGAATTTGAAATCATTCAAAAGGAAACAATGGTTTTTATTCCACAATTCGGAATATCAAAGGGATGGAATTCCAAATAGAAATTTGAAAAGGGAACTTGTTTAAATATATGAAAGAAGTAAGTTGAATTTATAAATAGTTTTATAAATTTGGTGAAATAAATTATCATTTGGATAATTTAAACCATTTAAATTCAAATAGGAATTTAAAAGTAGATTGGGAAATGTTTTGAAACAAAACGATTGATTATATTTTGGAATTCGGAATATAAGATGAATTTAGAAAAATTCAATGGGTTTATAATTGAAATTTCAATTATATCGAATTTTATAAATAATTTATTTATAAAAGGAATTGGAATTTAATATAGAAGATCGAAGTATAAATAAATATATTACCGAATAAGGAAAAATGGACAATTATAGATAATCGAAAATATTATGTTGAATTGGGAAACATTTTTGATATATATTAAAAATATATCAGAATGGAGTTGAATTTATTATAAATGAAGTTTAAACGTTTATATATATATATATATATATATATATATATATATATATATAAGTATAATTAAAACGAACTCGCCGCAGCGCTGCAGTTCATGAATTTACGTTTCGAACTTCAATTGAGTATATAGAACTCAGTTTAAGTCGGAATTCTTTGAAGCAAGAATTGTCAGTACCGATTTGATAATAGCTTTCTAATGGAAGAGAAAAATCTGGATTTCGTCCTATAGATTTTGAGTTATGTAAAAATCAAATTTTCAAAAAAACAGCGCCAAGACCATTTGAAAACCATAACGGTTTATTTAAATAAATAAAAGGATTTTAAGTAAATAAAATTCGAATTTCATTTAGTAAAATCCAGATTTGAATAAAAAAGTATATCTTAACTCAAGCGGAGTAAGTGAACTAATTTTTGGAACAAAAAACCTGATTATTGAATAGATTTAACTAATTTGAAAAATAATTAGTTAATTGACTTTGAATCGAAATTGAGCGTTGGATAAATAAATGGGGTTTATGAATTCATATTCGAAATCGAATATGAAACTTGAATTGAAATTGGAATTCAATTGGTTTATAAGTAAATAAATACGAACGTGATATGTTCAAATTAAATAGTGGAATATGCAAAGAAGCTAATTAAAGAAGAAAATAATGAACTGAGTTAAAAATGATCGGATTGAGTTGGAATAAATTTGAAATGGAAGTATATGGGTTAGACAGATATGGGATGAAGTGTATGAAAGTTATAATTCGTATGTCCGATAAAAAGGTACACGTTTAAATTCCATATGAGGTTTTATGCACCGAGTCGGCAAGCCACTTGGCTTTTTGATTTTCTTTTTGAATGGAAAGGGCCTAGAGAGGCGACTTGAGGTTTGAACTATCGACCAGTACAAAGGAGGTTATGGCGAAATTTTCCAGGAATTTAAGGATTTAGAATATTTTTAAGAAATTTTGATAGTTAGAAATCAATATATCGATATATATAGAATTCGATAAGGAAACGAACTTGGAAATAGAATACTGTAAACAAAAAAGAAAATCTATCATTATATCTGGTAATAGAAAGATATATATATATATATATATATACGTTTTAAAAATGAATAAGTGGTTTTCATGGTGTTGATGGTTTGAGATAGTGGTCTTGTTTGTTTTGAAGTTAAAGATGTTTTCAGTCAAGGTCTAAGAGGTAATTATACCCCAACTTGACTGATTTCATTACTAACTGATAAACAACAAGATTTAGTCTCAAAGAGAGATGTTTAAAGAGTTTAGTTGAATGTAGTATTTTTGGTTAATGTAACGATGTTTTATACAACGTTTGTTTTGACCCAAGTAAGTGGAAATTTGGAAATATAATAATAAATATTTCCTATGTATAGAAATGAATGGTCGTGAAACGGAGAAGTAATTGAATATTTTTTAGTTATTAATAAAAGATATTTTCTAAGTATAGAAAATAAAAGATGGCGAAATATGGAAATGTTTTCCAAACAGCGTAAGAGACCAAGATGATAAGTGAAAATATTTGGTTAACAAATATTTGTAAGGAAATGAAGAAGTGATTTAGTTAATGAAATATTTATTAAGAGGCCCAGTGATTTGTTTGATGGTTGGAATGTTTGTTTATTTTTCTTCAATAGTTAAATAACCGACTATCGAAGTATTTGCCAATATCGTTGTCAATATGGAGAGACCTGTTGGATTGTTATCCAAGAACCACTCCGTATTGGCAGTAGCATTGCGAATCAGATTGTATGAAGATAATCGAAGACGGAGTAAAGTGAAAGGACTATTTATATTAATAGAAATTGTTCCTTTGGTTTCGTTCAGTCCCAGAACGAACATATATGGACGAGTGTCTAACAGAGTATTTCCAGTGATCGCATATGTTGGTCTGTGTAAATATATATGGTGGCGAAGAATTTATTCTCTTAGCATAATATCCAAAATATATTTGTGCAAATCAATTAGTGATTAATGGATCTGACAAAGTGGCATTCAAAGTGATTGTGCTATCAATGAATGATAAGAAATCGTAGCCTCAGGCATCAACAACCAGGAAATGACAAGAATCGGGCAGGCAGCATGGCTATGTGGGTCGCTCCCATTAGGATGTATAATTACCTATCTAGAGAAATTCCTTTTACTTCTTTAATCTATCGATGCTGTCCCTTTTCGGGAAATGGTTGCTGATCCCAACTGTTGGTGATATACATTCGATACACTCAAGCGAAATGAGTGGTTGTTCATGTGTGGGCCGGGTTGTAAGATGTTCTTGTTGAACCCAATGTATTCCTCTCTAGAGATACACTATCGGAAGGTGGTTCCATACCTTGTCATGTTGGAAATCCAATCTCCAATAAGCGCCATGCGGTTTTTGATTTTATATTATATATGGAGCGTGAGATGCAAGCGTTCCGTTAGATTGTTATTTATTTGATTTAGACACTATTATAATATCACTGGATTTTCGTATCAAAGTGTTTTGGGTTATAGTAAGGTAAAAACCGTCCATGTTTATGTGTGGGCCGATCTTACTATTATCCTTTCTTTCGAAAGGATTTTGAAAGTTAAACAAATGATTGGAGTTTACTCACACGAGTCCCATGACTGAACCTAAGTTTATTTTGTTTGTTTTCCCTAAACTCTTGGGCGCCCAAATTTGTGCGGGCAGTCAAGTAGTCGGGATTTTACAGATTCACTTAGAGGAATTTGAAGAAGGAGGCTTCACCAGTTAGTTATAGGCTATCATATATTCCACTGTGTACCATGTTTGTATCTGGAAACAGGTGTTTATAACTGTTCCAGTAATAGTAGTTGTGCTCTGATGATGGTATGTATATAAAGTTACCGAATTGTATTTCAAAGTTTTTGTTACCGAATATACTTTATTCGTTACGTTGTGTGTTTATGATCTTCGTTTTCTTCTATTATTATATTTATTTCTTTTTATTCCTCATCCTCTAACTTCTTTCTAATAATGATTCATATTCCTGTGCAATTTTGGTTGGACGTGTGGTGTTATTAGTCAATTCAGATAGTACGGATTTGCAGGCCATTACAAAATTTAAAAGAATTTATATTTGATAAAATTAATGGTAACCTTTCCCAAAGGATTTGAATATTTGAATAAAATAATATTCAGAATTGGAATGAGGCTTTTGTTTTTTTATAGCACTTGATTAGAAGATACGTGAATTATTCAGAAAGGCCGGCTTTATACCCAATCTTAATAATTGATTCGACGATAAGTTGATGATGAAGACGATGGTTGAAGACCAGAGTTCTTTACATCGTTTGGATGATTACTGAGGTCTCGATTTGGTTGTACACCCCAGACAAGGTAATAAGTGGTGATCATCCAGAAGTACTTGGAGATCGACCAGATGTGCGTTGACCTCTCTCCTATATTGGGCATATGTGACGAGGAATAAGGGGCCTCCGGTTTCATTCAGACCCAAAACGAACTGGTAAATGGATGTGTGTCTGACATTGGATTTGATTCTGTGTTGATTGATTTCTATTAAATATATATATTTTAGTGGCGGAGAATTTATTCTCTTTCTTAACACCCTTCTTTGAGATGTACGAGGTTAGAGGTTATATATTGATAGACATCAGTTGCATGGCGTAAATTGTCAGTGTGGCATGCTGAGATGCAAATGATCAACGCTTTTGTTGAAAAGCAGAGTATTGTGGTTGATGATCAAAGCACGGCTTTAAATAGCATAGCTTTGTGTATAGCATTAATTCGCGAGCCTCACACCCTGGTAAGAGTCTAAAACGGGATCAGGGACGCAGGGAGAACACGATGTTTCTTTCTAGCTATGGGTGGTGTCATGGTATGGAGCCCAGACATTTATATTTTTACCTACATGGATGATGGATTGCGAGGCGCCTCTGATATATCAGTTACTATGGAGCCTATGGATAGGCCCTATAGGACTGGGAAACGTGTGTTCAGGAATAGCTAATCCACAAACATAACTATGGACCGGCCCCGCAGGAACCAAGGGTCCATTACGGGGGATCCTGAGGCATTTGCTAGAGTGTCTCGAATCGGAAGGAGCCATCGCTAGCCTTGACTCACGACGGAAATCCAATTTCCAATATGTGACATTTCGATTTTAATTGCAGAACTAGTATGGCGACATAGTAGGATGGGGTACTATGCCGTCTATGATTGATAAATTTATATTTGAAGTTGTTTTTGACATTATACACTTATGGTAATATCAAAAATGATTTGTTTTAAACGTACCAAGCATATTTGGCTATTATAAGGTAAAACTCTATCCTCCGGCTTGCATTGCATTGTGTGATGGGACCTGAGTCTTATAATAGCTTCATTTTTCCAAAAAGCATTGCGTTGTTTGTTATATGCACTGGTATTCTCGGGAGAAAACTCGTTCAGTGTTATATGGCATGGTCCCTTGATTCACTTTATTTTTAAAACAAAGTTTTAAATAACTGTTTTAGTTCTCACACCAGTCCCATGACCGACCTGGTGTTTATTGTTTTACCCTAAACTCTGGGTGCCCATATTTTCCACAAGGGCAGCTAGTTGTGGTTTTCGTAGATATTATTTTTGCAGGATCCTGGATTTACAACTGGAACTATATTCGGAAAGCTCTGTATCCGTGTATTTCTTTCAGTTGTGTTACGTATTATTTTTCCGCTGCTATGTATTTAAATGTAATTTAAATCTCTGATATTTTCTGCTGTATATTATTTACTCATACTCTGTTATATTGTTGTACTGTGATGTAATTGTTGTAATAGCAATGAAATGTTTTGTTGTTCGTGTTTTGATTGGTCTTGTCCTCAACTCAATCCGTTATTTCCCTTCTCTTCAAAGATCAGGGGATTTCGGGTCGTTATAAAAGAATTCAAGGCTACATGTACAAATTAGTTTATAACGTCAAACCATCTATAAATTTACAAAAGTAAAGCCAAATTACGTTCAAATAAATAAATTCCACATCCAAGTATAAATATTTATTTCAACATTAACCTTAATTTAATTTATAATTTAATTATTCTAATAAATTCAAATTATCTAACACATGTTTCTTTTAACAACATTCATATTGAAAATTGGATCTACAAAAGGAATTTTCCTTTATAAGTTTATTCAAATACATTAAAAACCAAAATTTAAAGTCCAAATTCTAAACTGAATCAAATATAAATATATTCAACTATGAATAAAATTTCAACTTCTATATCAAATCCAAACTATAAATGCTTTAACAATACTCTTAATTAAATTTAAATTTCAAATGCCGAAAATTTTGGGTTGTTACAATCTCCTCCACTTAAATCTTTTTGTCCTAAAAAAGGAGAGTTGTAAACTTTATACCTAAGTAAAACAAATCTTACTTATAAACTTATTGAAGCCAAATATTTACAATTTCTACTAAGTCAGAAAACAAAATACTAAAATTTTTACTTAGCTTGAAAATCTACCAATTAATTCGTAGAAATTTAAACACACAATTTCCATATAATCTAAAGCCTTTATTAAATCAAACGGTTCATAAAATTTATGTTTATAGGTTTGTCAAATCAAATAACCACAGATTGTAATTTTATCAAATAGTTCACATGAATTTAAATACAAAACTTTATATAATTAAATATGTAAAATTTCTTTTTTCAAAACTATTATTTAAGCAAATTAAATCACAAAATACGGATATTTGCTATATAATGCAAAACAAAGCTATGTTCAATGTACAGAATCATTCAAGTAAAAGTAATTCATAATGGTAAAGTTATTTTGAAATAAGTCAATTTGATCAAAAGTAGGTTTAACAAAATTCAAAAAGTTTAATATAAGGTTGCCTTAAAAAGCTAAAATAAAATGGTTAAATATAAGCAATTTAGAAAACTTGGTAGAAAATAGGTAATACAGTAAAATAGTAAAATAATATAAGTAGAAAGAACTTGAAAGGATAAATCGTAGGTACAAACGTAAAATATAATAGTTAGTGAGATGATAAGCTAAGTAAAATGAACAAATTAGATAAGTTAAATGAAATTACTATATAAATTGTTGTATTTATAAATTTTAAAACATTTGAAAGCCTCAAAATGATTAATCTGAACTTAGAATCCCATTTTCATTTTCAAACCATTGAAGTGCTTTACATTTCTTTCATATAGAATTATACTTCACTTCAGGATTTCAAAACTAGAATAGCTTTCAAAACTTCAAACATATTATGATAAAATCAGTATCAACATATATGTTCCATTTCCTTAAGAAGTTTTCCCCAGTGTCAAGGCCTAGGGACGGCCTATCGCACGCAATAATATAGATAAATGAGGTCGCTCTGGACACCTAAAGCATACCATCATCGAGGATTCTCAAGCAAAGTGCATCTCACAGTTTTCATCCAGATGCGGACACCAACTAATAATCGTGAGGTTAATCACCGGTTTTCGTCCAAACTCGGACACCAAACATACCCAATCCCAAATCGCACATCATCGAGGGTTCTTAAGTGAAGTATATCTCACGGTTTTCATCCAGACTCGGACACCGACTAAAATCACGGGGTAAATCACCGGTTTTCGTCCAGACTCGGACACCGAACACACCCACCCCAGGGTTTACAACCCTAAATCACACACCCTTTATTTAGTCATGGGTTACCTGAATCCATTGAAACATATCAAATCATTTCACATCCTGAAGTTACAAATAATTCACAAATACTTTCAATCATAGTATTGTCAAACTTTTCAAATATCAGGATTCAAGTGAATGAAATTTCTTTTGTTTATAAACTACCTATATAAACTATTTCATCATATCAAAATAATTGGAAACAAATTCGATCAATTGAAAATACAATTTCAACTTCCAAACGTACAACCTATGTTTCATATTTCGAAATCAATGATCTTATTCAAATATTTCAAATCTTTCAAATTTTCTAAATCAAAGACTAAGAATCATATCTAACTTCATGAAAATAAATTTCAATTTATTTTGACACATCCTTGGGATAAGATTTCCAAAAATTATACAGTTGATATTTTCACAAGAGATTCATGTCGCCACAAAATTTTCCTTTCAACAATTGAAAATCAAATTTGATCAATATGATTTTCCTATTGTTCTTCCAAATCAAATAAGCTTTTTTTTCAAATTTTAAAAGCTTTAGAAAATAATTTATCATTTATACAATTCCATTTTTGAATAGTTTCAAAATACTTCTAATGTAATAACTCGGAAATCTGAGCCAATTTAAAATTTTTATTTTGGCAATTTTAGCGAATTTTGATTATTTAAAATGAGTTATTTTAAATAATAATGACGAGAAATTTATTTTGAATAGAATTCAAACGTATATATTTTTATAGATCATCGTTAGAATATAAATATTTATTTTAAATTATAAAAGGAATTGAAAATGGCAGCGTAGTTCGATAATTCGATTTCAAAGTTCAAACGAATGTACAGGATTCTAAATAAATTGGATTTTAGCGAAACCAAAAATATTAGAATATAATTGAGAATATCTTTCCAACGAATCCGAAAAATCAAAATTTCATAGCGGGAATCAAAAGATATGCCCAGTTGAAAATTCAGAATAGTAGCTATGGAATTCTGGCCCTTAAAAATGGAAATTTTGCAAATGACCTCGGAATTCGACGAAACCACTTTTGTTGGATCCGTGATGTGAAATTATTGCTAGTTTTCAAAATTCATAATTTTCTGAATCAATATGTGAGCGTGGCAAAGGAAAATGCGTTTGACCAGTTTTAGTTGATTTTAATCGGCTGGAAAATGACCATTTTTCAAACGGTCTCAGAATTTGACGAAATTAGTTTCATTAGAACCGTATCGTCAATACGAAGCTAAAAAATACTTTTCAGGAATTTTTTAGAGTTAGTATGTGGCCCATTAAATTGAAATGCGCGTTTAAAATTCGATATATAGATTTATATTTTAATTTCAACGAATACTGATCGAAACGATCGAATCAGCTTATGATACATATCCCATTGTGTTCGGAATGGGGGTATTACGCTAGGAACGACAGTCATTGGGTCCGATCTGGTGTTCGGAGAAGAAAATAACTTTATAGATATTGAATAAAATAATTAAATAAATATTATATAAAACTATCTCCCTCCCTCTCTTCCCTTATATCGTTCTAAGAAGAAAATCGAATTAGAGAAAAAAACCTAACTAAACCCGTAACCCGCTGCCCTCCTTTTTCCTTCGATCGCCCCCTCCCCCCGGCAAGGGCCGCCGTCGCCGGCGAGATGGAACCCACCTCCTCCTTCGCAATCAATGCGAACCCCTTCTCGCAGACCCGAAACCACCCCCCTCCGCCCCGCACCCCATTCGAGTTCGCACCGCCTGCTGAGCGCGCCACCCACCTACGGCGACCACAATCGCCACCTCCGCCTCCTCCAGTTGTCCAGCACCGCCGACACCCCCTGCGAGCCGCGAGCAGCCACCCTCCTCCACTGTTCACACCCAGAAACCCCCTTCTATTCCAACGATGCAATGTAAGTTTTTATTTGTTTATTTATTTCCTATTTCAAAATCAAAATTAAGATTTTTACGTGTAAAATAGAAAAGAAAATTAGGATTTTTATATTTGAAAATAGAAAAGAAAGGTCGGATTTTTATATTTGAAAATAGAAAAGAAAGGTTGGATTTTTATATATTTGAAAATAGAAAAGAAAGGTCGGATTTTTATATTTGAAAACAGAAAGGAAAGGTCGGATTTTTATGTTAGAAAATTGAAAAGAAAGGTCGGATTTTTTTATATATATGTGAAAGCGAGGTAAAATATGATTTTTATATAAGGGATTTGAAATAAAGATAAGATCTTTATCATGAAGTTAGATTTATAAAAATATAATTTTTATCTATATAGTAGTGGTATAAAAATAGAATTTTTATCTATATAGTAGTGGTATAAAAATAGAATTTTTATCTATATATTAGTGGTATAAAAATAGAATTTTTATCTATATAGTAGTGGTACAAAAATAGAATTTTTATCTATATAGTAGTGGTATAAAAATAGAATTTTTATCTATATAGTAGTAGTATAAAAATAGAATTTTTATCTATATAATAGTAGTGTAAAAATGTTATTTTTATATATGTAGTGGCTACAGACGATAAAATTGACAAAAGGCGAGCACGACGAAGAATTCTAGAGAAGAAGAGTCGTGGCGTTCGGTTTAGCTAATCTGTGAGAATTCCTCACCTTTAATTTATTTCTAGTTTGAAATATATATTAGGGTAAACACTGTGTTTTGTAGCACCCGACACTCATCGTCCACAGACCATGGATGACTTGTTTGTTTGATTGCTGTGTTGTGAAATTTGATTGTGTGATGTGAAATAAAATATTTTATAGTTAAAAATATAATTTTTAACGTATATATAAAGTAAATATTTATAAACAAATCGGACGATTTGTTTATATACATTGATTTGACTAATATTGATTGGGACGATAAATTTTACACATCGCCCAGCTGTACAAATAAAATCAATGTTTGATTGTTTGAAACCCCACACGGGTATTGGGATGATATTTGACGTACACTAATCCCGATTGTTTAGTTGTATGTCAATCGATGGGTTGACAGACTGTGTAAGCATTAATTATTTATATTTAATGCTTATGCAGTTGTGTGGTGCACTCTGGATGATGGTTGATTATTTATCGTTGCTATTATATACATGTGCTGTAGAAAATCCATATAATTAACATTATATGGTAATTTATTGGGCCTCATTCCAATATAGAAAATAAGTTCATGTGTTGAATAGAATAAATTCATGTGTTTAATAGAAATAAATTCATGTGTTGAATAGAATAAATATTCATGTGTTGAATAGAATAAACATTCATGTGTTGAATAAAAGCCGTGTAGATTAGATTGACGCCATTTTGACGTGAATGGTATATATATCGATTTTATTCATTTTTACAATGAATATAGAAAAGAAAGTGATTTCAAAATATAACGTTTTGAAAATATTATCATTTGTATATCAATGATGTGAAACATTCAATTTTGATTCGAAATTGAATATAAAGTTGAAATTGTTTCAAAAACGAATTTAAACCAATTTATAAAATACATTTTAAAAGGAAATCGACGAAGTATATATTATATATTTTATATATATAATATAATGGCCTGAATAGAATGCGCCGCGCCGCGGCAGTTCGCGAATTTCGGCCATTGACTTTGAATTGACGTTGCGGGAGATCCGACCGTCGGATTCTCCGAAAACCGGAATCGTTGGGTTCGTATCAAAAAGAGCTTTCTAACGAATATTAGAGATTTGAAATCTAACAGTTGGATTCGGAATTATGTCCAAATCAAATTTGGGAAAGGTCGCTGTAAGTGCAGTTCGATGGCCGTTGATGGAAATCGACTGTACGGGCCTTGTTAAAATTATTAAAAATAGTAATGATTTGTGTAAAATCATAAGAAATGATTTAGGAAGAATTGGGATGGAAAACTCCATATTTGAAAAGATAAAAATTGATTTTATCGAAATGAACTAGTTTTGAACTAGAATTATAATTCTATTTATTTTTAAAATAAATAAAGTGGATTAGAAATGTTTTGAAAATAACCAAAATTTCTTATAATTGAATTGGAATGGATTTGAATCAAAATTATCTTTGGAACATTTCGATGTTGGATTTCGGGATTATACAGATATTGTTATGGAAATTTGAAAGATATATTTATATTGTTATTTGCAATACGATATTTATTGGTCGTAGAATTTGATATTGAATATAAGTCGATATATTTTCTATTCAGAGCCTTGTATTTAATATCAAATGTGATTTGGGTTTGTCGTGAATGGTGTCTTCATTAACACTATTCTTAAGCCCAGTTGAGAAAAAGATTAAATCTTTTTATCTAGATTTAATGAAGTGTACCAATTAAATAGTATTTAATTGGAATTGAATTTGAATTGATTTTTGGGTTTATAGTGAACCGTGTTTTAAATGATACTTGTTCTTTAACCCGATAATTAATGGGATGTGATTTTGGGTTTATAGTGAACCGTGTTTTAAATGACATTGGTTCTTTAACCCGGTTAAAGACAGGATATTGATTTCTGTGAAGATTAAAACTAAGTGGGGTTTTAATGAATCTTTAATTAGATTGAAGTGATTGAGAATGGAGTATCACCAGTTTTGCTCCAGGCGATAGTCAAATCTTTTATTAGATTTGAACGTGAAATGGTAATTTAATTTACCGATAACACCGTGGTGTTAGATATGAAGTATGACCAGTTTTACTTCATGGGATGAATAGGTTGGGATTGGGAAATAAAATGAATGATTACTTCGGTATGGTTCGTTAATCCCGACTAGTTTGAATTGATATTCAAAAGGAGATTAAAGAATAAATTGAAAGAATTTATCTTTGATAAAATTAATGGGAACCTTTCCCAAAGTATAAGAATATTTGAATAAAAGAATATTCTGAATTGGAATGAGGCGTATGTTGTGTTTGTGTAACACTTGTTTATTATATACATGAGTTATTCAGAAAGACCGGGTTTATCCCATTTTGAATAACTGATTCGACGTGGGGTCGAGGATGAAGATGGTGGTCGAATACTGGAGGCCTTCACATCATTTGGGTGATTACTGATGATCTTGTTTGGGCCGTACACCCAAGAGGAGGGAATCAGTTGGTGATCGTCCAGACGTACTTGGAGATCGATGGATATGCGAGGTACTAGGTGCCTCCGGTTTTGTTCAGACCCGGAACGGACTTGTAAATGGATTGTGTGTCTGACATTGGATTCTATTCCGTGTGATTGATTTCTATTAAATATATATCTGTTTGGCGGCGGAGAATTAATTCTCTTACTTAACGCCCTTCTCTAAGACGTACGAGCTCAGAGGTTATATATTGATGGATATCAAACGCATGGAGTGAATTGCCTGTGTGGCATGCCTAAGTGACAATATGATCAAGGCTTCCGTTGAAAAGCAGAGTCTTGTAGTTGATGATCAAAGCACGACCTGTGTGGCATATCTTTGTGTAGCGTTGATTCGCAAGCCTTACACCCCTGTTGTGAACCAAAAACGGGAGAGGACATCAGGGAGGGCATGCGTTTCCTTCTAGCTAGAAGTGGCGTCAGTGGTTTTACACGCCCTGAGGAGTTTGATTTATGTGGTTGTTGCTGTTGCGAGGTGCCTCAGATATATCGGTGACTGTGTGGAGCCGATGGAGCCATTTGGCTCATTTACGCCCCAAAGGGCGGGGAAACGTAGTGTTCAGGCATTTTAATCTACATCGGTGGACCGGCCATGACGATCCAAGGGACGATGCGTTCTGTTCCTGAGACTCGGGCTAGACAGTCTTGAATCGGTGAGGACTATCTTTTGCCTCGGTTCATAGATGGAAATCCAACTTCCAATACGTGACTTTGCTTTTTTATTTGTAGAGCCTAGTATGGTGACATAGTGGGATGGGGCACTTATGCCGTCTATGATTGATACTTATGATTTGAAATTGTTTTGACACTATACACTTATAGTAATAATAAAACATGGGATTTCACGTACCAAGCATTCTTGGCTATTACAAGGTAAAAACCCTATCCTCCGGCTTGCGTTGCATTGTGTGATGGGACCTGGGACTTATAATAGCTTCATTTTTTCTTTATTTAGCATTGCGCTGTATATGTTTGTTTTATGCACTGGTATTCTTGGGAGGAAAACCGTTCCGTGTTATACGGCGTGGTCCCTTGATTTGCCTAAACTTAAAATAAAGATTAATAACTGTTTTAGTTCTCACACCGGTCCCATGACTAACCTGGAGTTTATGGTTTTAACCTAAACTCTGGATGCCCTTATTTTGACATGGGCAGCTAGTAGTTTTGGTTTTGTAGATTTATATTCACAGGATCATGATTTACAGCTGGAACGATACTCGGAAAGCTCTGTATCCGTGTATTACTTCTAGTTGTGTTTTGTATTATTTTCCGCTGCGATGTATTTAAATGTAATTTAAATCTCTGATATTTTCTGTATAATATTTATTCATACACTGTATATTCTTGTATTCTGATGGAATTGTTGTAATATACAATGAAATGTTCTTCTGTTTGCGTTCTGATTTGTGTTGTTCTCAAAGCGATTCGTGCTTCCCTTGCCGGGGAAGTCACGGGTTATCACAGTGGTATCAGAGCTTTGGTTTACAAAGCTCGAGAACAAGACACGTTAGAACCAAACGAAAGAATTCATCAGAGATTGGATTAGTAATATCCAATGGGAATGACTTGTTAGAGATGGGATCAGTAGTATCCTAAAACGAGTGTGAAGAGTATATTTTTAAAATGAAAACAGATTTTGTTTTGAAATTTAAATCAATTATACGTATTTGAATATTTATTTTAAATTAATTTGGACAATCCAATATATAAATATTTTGCATATACGCCTTGCAAACGTTTATTCGAAGTTTTAATATACTGGATAGATATAGAATCACACTGTAGTCGCCCAGAGATGATTCTGATGATTGATCGATCATCATCAGAATTTATGTTCGAGTGACGAAAGTGGGATTTCTATATATTTCCTATCGACTGGTGTGAGAACCAAAATTTGATAGGGCCTATTGTTGTGATTTGGCACCAAAAATGTGATTTCTGACTATATATCAAAATTATGAATTTGAAAAGCTAATTCACTAATTGATTGATGGTTGTGTTGTATGATTATTCCTTTGAACCATTATGTGAATGAACGGTAAATTTAGGCCAAATTGAACCAAATAGTGAATTGTATTGAAAATTAGTCGCATTTGCATGCATATACATGTACTTACATTGAACAGGTCATAGCAGGGAGGCTAGAGCAGAAGAATAAAATTGTTTGCCCGACAAATAGGTACATGTTTATTGTATTTCTTTGGGTTTGGATGATTTTATGAGCCGATTGGCTAGCCACTTGGCTGTTTCTTTTTCCTTTTGGATTGAAGAAGGCCATGGGAGGCTATATGAAATATCCCGAAGTCCCCGGTGTGGGGGAGGTTATGGCGAAATTTTTCGAAAATTTAGGGTATTAGCCAAATTTTTGAAAAATTTGAAAAGTTCTTATAAACTGAAAAGTTGAAGAACTTAAGCCGTAATGAAAATAATGAAAGTTGAGTTGATTAGTTAAACAACTTTCAGCTTCGTTCCTTTTCGGGGACAAAAAGTTTTAAGTGGGGGAGATTGTAATAACCCGGAAATCTGAGCCAATTTAAATTTTTTATTTTGGCAATTTTAGCGAATTTTGATTATTTAAAATGAATTTTTTTAAATAATAACGAAGAGAAATTTATTTTGAATAGAATTCGAATGTATATATTTATATAGATCGTCGTTAGAATATAAATATTTATTTCAAATTATAAAAGGAATTGAAAATGGCACGGTAGTTCGATAATTCGATTTCAAAGTTCAAATGAAAGTACAAGATTCTAAATAAATCGGATTTTAGCGAAACCAAAAGTATTAGAATCTAATTGAGAATATCTTTACAACGAATTCGAAAAATCAAAATTTGATAACGGGAATCAAAAGATATGCCAGTTGAAAATTCAGAATAGTCGCCATGGAATTCTGGCCCTTAAAAATGGAAATTTTGCAAACGACCTTGGAATTCGACGAAACCACTTTTGTTGGATCCGTGATGTCAAATTATTGCTAGGTTTCAAAATTCTTAATTTTCTGAATCAATATGTGAGCGTGGCAAAGGAAAACGCGTTTGACCAGTTTTAGTTGATTTTAATCGACTGGAAAATGACCATTTTTCAAACGGTCTCAGAATTTGACGAAATTAGTTTCATTAGAACCGTATCGTCAATACGAAGCTAGAAAATATTTTTGGGAATTTTTAGAGTTAGTATGTGGATCCAGTAAATTGAAATGCGCGTTTAAAATTCAATATATAGATTTATATTTTAATTTCAACGAAGCTGATCGAAACGATCGAATCAGCTTACGATACATATCCCATTGTGTTTGGAATGGGGATATTATGCTAGGAACGACAGTCATTGGGTCCGATCTGGTGTTCGGAGAAGAAAATAACTTTATAGATATTAAATAAAATAATTAAATAAATATTATATAAAACTATCTCCCTCTCTCTTCCCTTATATCGTTCTAAGCACAAAATCGAATTATAGAAGAAAAAAACCTACCTGTAACTGTAACACCCCACGTCCATTAATGTCACTCATGAAGTGAATGCATTAACTTCCATGGAGGTTATAAGGGAGTATAGAACAGAAAAATTACAACAAGACAGATAGTAAATAGTACTTGGAAATCTAAAACTTCATTTTATTGCATCGGAAATTAAACATGTTTGTTACATCATAAAACCATAGATCATAACCAAGTACAATATCCATCTTCATAAAAACAAAATACATAATCCCATTACATAAATAGCCATTAAAAAAAGATAACAAGCTGGACTTTACTTCAACGGTCCAAGCTTTCGAAAGAGAGATGAAGCAATTCAATCAAACTCCACTAGAGCTGGGCCCAACCTGAGGACCTGGAGGGGGAAAAAGAATAGAAATAGAGGGGGTCAGACATAAAGTCTGGCGAGTATGATAATTCTAACAATACTATTATCAAAATAACTAGACTAAGGCATAAGCTGGAAGACAAGTAAATGTCTATGAACTCTTAGGAAGATAAAGATAGCGTTTAAGATAATGTTAAAGATAACGGTAAAGGCACACCTAATTACTAACGAATGATTACTACACTGCACCGCACATTACTACACTGCACCACACCAGTCACCCTATTGTTTGATCCCACTTGCTTCACACGGAAACTTTATAAATAGCCTTACGTACCCCTAGCTGACTACATAGGTGTCGTCTGCCCCTATCTCCACTAGGTGTACCCCACTACCCACTTTCGATCGGCTCCCTACTCGTAGATACCCGTGCTGGCCCCACAGTGGGGTGTATCACTCCCCTAAAGTGGCAACCCGATACAACTTGAGAATGCACGGCTTATACCTACACGATGCAACAACGTCTTACCTACCAGCCCGGGTCCACACATGCATACGAAACCCGTTGGACTTGCGATGCCACCGCTCCCCGTTTTGGCCTCTTACAGTCAAACACAGCATGCGTGTCCCGTCCTCGACTTGGGTCGAGCCCACAAAGATACGTTTGGGATACCGGTCGAAATGGACCCCCACAAGCTACCCACCTAAGCTTATCACTAGTATATCCCACTTAACCCTCTTAGTCATGTTCATTTACATGTGTGTTTGGTTAAGTCTTACTAATCGTATTTCACATGCCACTATGGGCACCCCCTAGATTCCTCGTGCCACCCAAGGCACCCACTTAACCCCTATGTCTGTATTTCTTAATTCATTCAGGCCATAACGTCATAAAGACCTCTCACATTAGACTGGCATTTATGGCAGCTGGATTTGCCGGGCGGGTCCGGGCAGTCTTACACCATAAAAGAGTCTAACCTCGTGTCTTTACAACTGTTATGCTTTAGTTTAGGCCTAGGACCTCTCACATTGGGCTGACATTTGTGACCACTGGATTTGCCGGGCGGGTCCGGGCAGGTTTACGTCACAAACGAGTCCAATCTCGTGTCCTAAGCATTGATTAACACTTAAAATCTTTTACCCCAGTTTTAATAATTCCCTATTCAAATTATTAATTAAGTCAACTTTTAATGATGTCCATAATTGACTCAATTATGGCCATCCACTTATGGCATGCAAAATCATATCAATTGCACCCCAACTTTTATGGCCATCTACTCATAATCCATTCATAACTCAACCTAATTAAAATGATAACAATCTTGTTAAGATCATCATACTCACAATTTAGAGAAGAAAAGAGAGAGTTTTGCTTTAGGGTTGAGAGAATTAGAGTTGAATTTGCTTTTCTTCTTTCTTAGTTGGCGGCGGCTCCATTGATTTCCATGGCGACGGTAACTATTCTATTTTAATTAGGTTTAGGGTTAGCATTAGGATGTATTTATAGGTGTAGGAAGTTATTTAGGACCATTAGATTAACCCTGAACCATGAGAACCAATCAAATGCAAAATCTGCATTTGAGCGAATCGGCCCAAGGGTTGACAGCCAAACACACTGGATTAATCCCTAGTCGACCCAGCGGAGCTCGGGTCGACCTCAAAAATGGGCCGGTTCGGTTATTTCCCCTCCCAATTCGCTGTTTTGAACTTTTTCGCATATTTATTTATTAAATTTTCAATTTATATATATATATATATATCAATATATATATATATATATATATATTTCTCTGCGCAACCCGTTTCACTTAATTCTTTTCTACAAACTAAGTATACTTTAATTTGTGAATTTTAATGTCATAAAATTACGGGGTGTTACATTCTCCCCTCCTTAAAGGATTTCGTCCCCGAAATATCCAAGTCAAGAAGAATGTATATCCTACCATCTAATCGTCCATCTACTCAACCATCGTACACCAGCATCCATTGTCCTTAAAAGACTTCTAATGCTTTAATGTTTATATGCACAGTGTGTGTATATGTCCATATCTAATGCAAAATTAGGCAGTCTACTGATTCGGTCGACCTCGTTAGTGCAATTCATGATAGTGCCATGCGTCCAATATGTATGCAAAAGATTCCTAATGATACATATTAATTCTATATGCGTGCACAATCATCCACCCGAATGCAGCAACTATATGATAATACAACCATTATACATCCATTTTACTAAATACATCCATATATATGCAATATGCAATATGAAGTGACTGAGCCAATCTAGTGCCTAATAGTGTGTGTATATGCATCCACGGGCAACCACTATCAAACACTTGCATCCACTTTGCATCCTCCATACATAACATGTCTCAAACACATGTTTCAACCATAGGATTATCCTAACTAAAGGTCAAAGATACCAGCGAGAGGATATACTAAAGATAAGATAAGTACAAGCTAAGCGATAAAGGAGAAATTAAAGGACATACCCTCAAAAAGAAAAGGGTATCGTGAACGCATCTTCTCTTCCGTCTCCCAAGTAGAGTTGCTCTCATCATCTCCCCATTGCACTTTGACTAGTCTGACCTCTCGATTCCTCAACCTCTTGATCTCCGACCCAAGAATGCGCGTAGGAGCTCGTCGAATTGTCGCATCATGCTCTATCTCCACCTCTCTAAGCAAGCTCGACTCTACCACTTCCGCGGTCTCGTGCAAGCACTTCCTCAAATGTGACACATGGAATACGTCATGTACACCACTAAGTCTCTCGGGCAACTCCACTCTATACGCCATCCATCCAATCCTCTCCTTAATAGGAAACGACCCTACAAACCTTGGTGCTAATTTCCCAACGGACCCAAAGCGAACAACGTTTCGTAATGGAGACACTTTGACAAAGACCATGTCCCCAACTTCAAACTCGAGATCTGTCCTCCTCTTATCCGCATAAGATTTCTGCCTATCTTGCGCTGCTTTCATCCTCCTTCGAATCAAGTCGATCTTCTCCGAAGTCTCCCTAATCATATCGGGCCCAAGTAAGATCTTATCCGTAGATTCCCACCAACATGTAGGTGAACGACAAGGTCGTCCATAAAGTGCTTCGAATGGTGCCATACCAATGCAGGACTGAAAGCTATTATTATATGCGAACTCAACCAATGGAAGATGCTCTTCCCATGTACCACCAAAGTCTAGGATACATAGCCTCAACAGATCCTCTAGAATGCGATTCACCCTCTCAGTCTGGGCGTCTGTCTGAGGATGATATGCGGTGCTCAAACATAACCGAGTCCCTACCGCCTCTTGTAAGCTTCTCCAAAATTCGCTAGTGAAAATAGGATCGTGGTCGCTCACTATGCTAGAAGGAACACCGTGCAAACGAACTATTTCTCGGACATATACAGAATCTAACCTGGAGCAGTCCTCTTACTCTTCACGGGAATGAAATGGGCGCTCTTAGTAAGTCTATCTGCTATAACCCAAATCCCCGTATTACCCCTCCTCGATCACGGTAATCCATCCACAAAATCCATCGAGACATTCTCCCACTTCCATAGTGAAACCTCCAATGGGTGAAGCAACCCACCGGGTTTCTTTTGCTCCGCTTTTACTTGTTGGCATACCAAGCATCTAGCGACATACTCAGCCACGTCTTTCTTCATGCCGGCCTAAAAGTAAACTCTCTTCATGTCTTTGTACATCTTGTCCCCGCCGGGATGAATGGTCATCTTCGAATGATGTGCTTCGTCAAGAATAGTCTTCCTTAGGTCATCGTCTTTTGGTAAACAAAGTCAACCGTCCCTACGTAACCAAAGGGTATACCCACGAAGATAGCTTGATGACTCCCCTCCTTTGAGCTTTTCTACTAACTCAACTAACCGTGGGTCGTCTCGCTGTGCCTTGCCAATCCGTCCCAAAAGCGTAGGTCTGACCTCCAAGGATGCTAGCAAACGGGTACAAATTCAACGGAAGGTCTAAAGTCAAACATCGAAATGAATTCTAAACTTCGCCGCTCAACAAACAAAGGACTTAAGGATAATCTTTTTCTACTTAAGGCGTCTGCCACCACGTTACCCTTGCCAGGGGTATAGGCTATTTCGAAGTCGTAGGACGCTAAGAACTCCATCCACCTTTGCTGCCTTAAGTTCAAGTCCTTTTGAGAGAATATGTATTTTAAAGACTTGTGGTCAGTGAATAATTCGAATTTTTCACCAAGAAGATAATGACGCCAAGACTTAAGCGCGAAAACAATAGCGGCCAACTCTAGGTCATGTGTGGGGTAATTCTTCTCATGCGCTCTCAACTGCCTTCCACCATAGGCTATTACCCTGCCCTCTTGCATTAAGACTGCGCCTAGTCATGTCCCACAAGCGTCAGTATAAACGGTAAACGGCTTACTCCCGTTTGGCAATACTAAGACTGGGGCTGAAGTCAAAGCTCTCTTCAAATGTTGGAACGCATCATCACAATCTACGTCCCATGTGAAAACTAGGTTCTTCTTCGTCAAGCGTTTCAATGGAGCTGATATCTTTGCGAAGTCTTTGATAAACTTCCTATAGTAGCCAGCCAACCCCAAGAAACTTCTCACTTCGGTAGCATTTTTAGGAACCTTCCAATCTTGGATGGCCACCACCTTCGCGGGATCTACAGCTATTCCTTCTTTGGAAACCACATGTCCTAAGAACCGTACTTCCTTCCTCCAAAATTGACACTTAGAAAATTTAGCTTTAAGCTTATGCGCTCGAAGAGTCTCCAACACTTCCCTAAGATGTAGGGCATGCTCTTCTTCATCCTTAGAAAAGATCAAGATGTCATCTACAAAGACTACCACAAATTTGTTAAGGTACTCCCTAAACACCCAACTCATCAAATCAACAAAGTATGTGGGGGCGTTTGTCAAACCGAAGGGCATCACTAGCCATTCACAGAAACCGTCCGGAGTCCTAAAGGCAGTCTTGTCAATGCTATCCTCAGCCACTCTCAACTGATGGAAACAAGTGGCTAAGTCCAACTGCGAAAACACTGAGGCGCCAACTAACTGATCAAAGAGATCGTCAATCCTCGGCAGTGGGTGTCTGTTCTTCTTAGTAAGCTTATTAAGTTCTCTATAGTCCACACAAAGTCTAAGGGACCCATCCGCCTTCGTGGCAAATACTACTGGAGCACCCCACTCCGATATACTTCGTATTATGAACCCCTTCTCAAGCAACTCCTTCACTTGCTTACCGAGTTCCCTCCTTTCACGTGGAGCCATGTGGCGTACTGGCAAAGATACTGGTTTCGCATTATCCACAAGATATATTCGAAAATCTATCTCCCGCTTCGGAGGCAAGCCCTTCACCTCCTCAAACACATCCGAGTATTCTCGGACCACTCTAACAGATCGTAGATTTTCCTCAGACGCGTCAAGCGATTCTAGATAACTTAGCATAACCGAATTTATGGGATTACAAAAGATTTCGAGAGTGTTGCCAAGGCGAGTCACGAGCCTAACTACTCTCCTTTCACAATCAAGAACGAACCCATTTCTGAATAACCAATCCATTCCAAAAATTAGCCCATAGCCCGTGAAGCCCAACACATAAGCATCACATCTAAATTCAACGCTAAGTATGAAAATTTTCAAATCCAAACACATCATAGACAAATAAGCTGAGCCCCCAATTGGATTCGAAACAACTAAGGGATCCGCTACTAAACTGGTGTTTAAGTGCAGTGATTCAACTAATGATGTAGAGATAAACGAATGTGATGCGCCCGAATCGAATAAGGTACGGACAGGATGATCAAACAGAAAAACTAAGCTTTCAACAGAAATGGTTCTACCTTGTTCTTCCAGCGGTGGGACCGCGAGAGCCTGAACTTGTCCCCTTGCCTGTCCAGGTGCTATAAGAGCCTGCACCTGTCCTCCCGAGGTAGCTCCTGCCCTTTGCCCCTTCTTTAGGCAGTCCTTCACTAAATGTCTCGCATCGCCACAATGAAAACAGCCTGTCTTCTTTTTCTTTCGGCAATCCTTGCTGAGATGGCCTGGTGTCCCACAGTTAAAACATTTCTTCTTTCCCTTGTCGTTATTGTCTTTACCACCCTTCTTGTTTTGATGTTGTGGTTTCTTCTGATCCCCTTTCTTCTCGGATGCCTTATCAGCTTTAGCGCTTTTCTCCTCATGCATAAGCGCCATTTCTACTAACTTCTCAAAGGTGGCCCCCATAGGGATGTGGGTCATAGCCAACCCTTGCAATGGTTCATTCAAGCCATTCATGAACTTAGAGCCTTCTTCTCCGGCGTGTTTACTAAGTCCAAGCCAAACCTTTCTAACTGATTAAATTTATTGACATATTCTTTCACTGATGAGCTTCCTTGCTTCAATGTCAAGAACCTTTCCATATATAGATTTTCTTCCGCCCTTGAGAGAAACTTCGCCTCGAACCTACGTCTGAAATCCGCCCAAGAGTCAACAGGACGCTCCCCATTAGTGACCTCCCACCAAAACGAGGCCTCTCCCTTCATCAACCAAGCTGCTAATCGAACTCTCCTCCCTTCTTCTACTTCAAAGATTTCTAGCAATTCTTCCACCTCCTTAAGCCAATCTCTAGCTTCCACAAACGTTTCTGACCCTTGAAATGGTTTTCCACCCATAGCCTTGAATTCCTTGCACGTCTTTGCAAAAGTATCTACGCGAGGAGGAGGAGGAACGGGTGCAACTGGTGGTGGAGGAACATTGGCTGGACCTGCAGCGGCCCTAGCCTCTAATAACCTCCTATACCATCCTGGTATCGTTACACCGTCGGGTAGATTAAGATCTTCAGCCATGCTGAAACGAAAAAGGAAAGATTCAAAATGGAGAATTCGAAAGATAAAGATATGGGGTATTGGGGATTATGTTTTTTTTTCTTAAAAACTTTTCTCTTTAAATTTCTCATTAAAACATGTTTTTGAAAGAACTTCTTCCAAAAATAACTATTTTTCTAAAGTATTTTTATCTGTTCTGGTAACCTTAAGCTCTGATACCACGTGTAACACCCCACGTCCATTAATGTCACTCACGAAGGGAATGCATTAACTTCCATGGAGGTTATAAGGGAATATAGAACAGAAAAATTACAACAAGACAGATAGTAAATAGTACTTGGAAATCTAAAACTTCATTTTATTGCAGCGGAAATTAAACATGTTTGTTACATCATAAAACCATAGATCATAACCAAGTACAATATCCATCTTCATAAAAACAAAATACATAATCCCATTACATAAATAGCCATTAAAAAAAGATAACAAGCTGGACTTTACTTCAACGGTCCAAGCTTTCGAAAGAGAGATGAAGCAATTCAATCAAACTCCACTAGAGCTGGGCCCAACCCGAGGACCTGGAGGGGGGAAAAGTATAGAAATAGAGGGGGTCAGACATAAAGTCTGGCGAGTATGATAATTCTAACAATACTATTATCAAAATAACTAAGCTAAGGCATAAGCTAGAAGACAAGTAAATGTCTATGAACTCTTAGGAAGATAAAGATAGCGTTTAAGATAACGTTAAAGATAACGGTAAAGGCACACCTAATTACTAACGAATGATTACTACACTGCACCGCACATTACTACACTGCACCACACCAGTCACCCTATTGTTTGATCCCACTTGCTTCACATAGAAACTTTATAAATAGCCTTACGTACCCCTAACTGACTACATAGGTGCCGTCTGCCCCTATCTCCACTAGGTGTACCCCACTACCCACTTTCGATCGGCTCCCTACTCGTAGATACCCATGCTGGCCCCACAGTGGGGTGTATCACTCCCCTAAAGTGGCAACCCGATACAACTTGAGAATGCACGGCTTATACCTACACGATGCAACAACGTCTTACCTACCAGCCCGGGTCCACACATGCATATGAAACCCGTTGGACTTGCGATGCCACCGCTCCCCGTTTTGGCCTCTTACAGTCAAACCCAGCATGTGGGTCCCGTCCTCGACTTGGGTCGAGCCCACAAAGATACGTTTGGGATACTGGTCGAAATGGGCCCCCACAAGCTACCCACCTAAGCTTATCACTAGTATATCCCACTTAACCCTCTTAGTCATGTTCATTTACATGTGTGTTGGGTTTAGTCTTAATAATCGTATTTCACATGCCACTAAGGGCACCCCCTAGATTCCTCGTGCCACCCAAGGAACCTACTTAATCCCCATGTCCCACTTTACATGTTTATCTGGTTAAGTATTTCTTAATTCATTTAGGCCATAACCTTATAAAGACCTCTCACATTAGACTGGCATTTATGGCAGCTGGATTTGCCGGGCGGGTCCGGGCAGTCTTACACCATAAAAGAGTCTAACCTCGTGTCTTTACAACTGTTATGCTTTAGTTTAGGCCTAGGACCTCTCACATTGGACTGACATTTGTGACCACTGGATTTGTCGGGCGGGTCCGGGCGGGTTTACGTCACAAACGAGTCCAACCTCGTGTCCTAAGCATTGATTAACACTTAAAATCTTTTACCCCAGTTTTAATAATTCCCTATTCAAATTATTAATTAAGTCCATAATTGACTCAATTATGGCCATCCACTTATGGCATGCAAAATCATATCAATTGCACCCCAACTTTTTAATATTAAATCCTTAATATTACCCCTACCCCACATATATACATTCGCTTATTCAACGCATAATATAGGCAAGACTTGTATAGTCTAACACCTAGCACAAAGATAAATTATCACAACATATAGACAATTAAAATAAATCTAATCATGATAGGGGTGAAACTTGCATAAACTACACATGTTAAGGATCAAAAGGCGTCAACTTGTTAAATGTCTCAATTTACATGATATGATCATAGCCCAAATATACACTTAAACTTGCATATGGGGTTTTTAGGCAACATAATGATGGTGTGAACTAGCATAGGATATCACATATGTCATAGCATAATTCTAGATGTCATAATAGATGTCTTGGCATATGTTCATATCTTTTCTAATCAATCTAACTTGCATATATGACTTGTCATATAGATCAACATAACTCAAACATGATGATTTAATTAATATGAACTAACTAGCATAGATGGCAACATCATGGCCTTTTTATCATGTATGATTTATCACAACTTAGCATAGAAACTTTCAACATACATAACATCATCATAGCATGATTTACAACATATAAGATATCATCATCACATAACATTTGATTTACAATATACATGATAGCAAAAGGGGTTTACAACAACATATATGATAATTCACATCATCTACTCATAATCCATTCATAACTCAACCTGATTAAAATGATAATAATCTTGTTAAGATCATCATACTCACAATTTAGAGAAGAAAAGAGAGAGTTTTGCTTTGCTTTTGGGTTGAGAGAATTAGAATTGAATTTGCTTTTCTTCTTTCTTAGTTGGCGGCGGCTCCATTGATTTCCATGGCGACGGTAACTATTTTATTTTAATTAGGTTTAGGGTTAGCATTAGGATGTATTTATAGGTGTAGGAAGTTATTTAGGACCATTAGATTAACCCTGAACCATGAGAACCAATCAAATGCAAAATCTGCATTTGAGCGAATCGGCCCACGGGTTGACAGCCAAACACCCTGGATTAACCCCTAGTCGACCCAGCGGGGCTTGGGTCGACCTCAAAAATGGACCGGTTCGGTTATTTCCCCTCCCAATTCGCTGTTTTGAATTTTTTCGCATATTTATTTATTTAATTTTTAATTTATATATATATATCAATATATATATATATATATATTTCTCTGCGCAACCCATTTCACTTAATTCTTTTCTACAAATTAAGTATACTTTAATTTGTGAATTTTAATGTTATAAAATTATGGGGTGTTACAGTAACCCGCTGCCTCCCTTTTTTCCTACGATCGCCCCCCCTGCACCCCATTCGAGTTCGCACCGCCTGCTGAGCGCGCCACCCACCTACGACGACCACAATCGCCACCTCCGCCTCCTCCAGTTGTCCAGCGCCACCGACACCCCCTGCGAGCTGCGAGCAGCCACCCTCCTCCACTGTTCACACCCAGAAACCCCCTTCTATTCCAACGATGCAATGTAAGTTTTTATTTATTTATTTATTTCCTATTTCAAAATCAAAATTAGGATTTTTATGTGTAAGACAGAAAAGAAAAATAGGATTTTTATATTTGAAAATAGAAAAGAAAGGTCGGATTTTCATATTTGAGAATAGAAAAGAAAGGTCGGATTTTTATATATTTGAAAATAGAAAAGAAAGGTCGGATTTTTATATTTGAAAATAGAAAAGAAAGGTCAGATTTTTATATTTGAAAATAGAAAAGAAAGGTCGGATTTTTTTTATATATGTGAAAGCGAGGTAAAATATGATTTTTATATAAGGGATTTGAAATAAAGATAAGATCTTTATCATGAAGTTAGATTTATAAAAATAGAATTTTTATCTATATAGTAGTGGTATAAAAAAGAATTTTTATCTATATAGTAGTGGTATAAAAACAAATTTTTTATCTATATAGTAGTAGTATAAAAATAGAATTTTTATCTATATAATAGTAGTGTAAAAATGTTATTTTTATATATGTAGTGGCTACAGACGATAAAATTGACAAAAGGCGAGCACGACGAAGAATTCTAGAGAAGAAGAGTCGTGGCGTTCGGTTTAGCTAATCTGTGAGAATTCCTCACCTTTAATTTATTTCTAGTTTGAAATATATACTAGGGTAAACACTGTGTTTTGTAGCACCCGACACTCATCGTCCACAGACCATGGATGACTTGTTTGTTTGATTGCTGTGTTGTGAAATTTGATTGTGTGATGTGAAATAAAATATTTTATAGTTAAAAATATAATTTTTAACGTATATATAAAGTAAATATTTATAAACAAATCGGACGATTTGTTTATATACACTGATTTGACTAATATTGATTGGGACGATAAATTTTACACATCGCCCAGCTGTACAAATAAAATCTATGTTTGATTGTTTGAAACCCCACACGGGTATTGGGATGATATTTGACGTACACTAATCCCGATTGTTTAGTTGTATGTCAATCGATGGGTTGATAGACTGTATAAGCGTTAATTATTTATATTTAATGCTTATGCAGTTGTGTGGTGCGCTCTGGATGATGGTTGATTATTTATTGTTGCTATTATACACATGTGTTGTAGAAAATCCATATAATTAACATGATATAGTAATTGATTGGGCCTAATTCCAATATAGAAAATAAGTTCATGTGTTGAATAAAATAAATTCATGTGTTGAATAGAATAAATATTCATGTGTTGAATAGAATAAACATTCATGTGTTGAATAAAAGCCATGTTGATTAGATTGACGCCATTTTGACGTGAATGATATTTATATTGATTTTATTCATTTTTATAATGAATATAGGAAAGAAAGTGATTTCAAAATATAAAGTTTTGAAAATATTATCATTTGTATATCGATGATGTGGAATATTCAATTTTGATTCGAAATTGAATATGAAGTTGAAATCGTTTCGAAAACGAATTTAAAATGATTTATAAAATACGTTTTAAAAGGAAAACGATGAAGTATTTTTTTTAATATATATATAATATAATGGCCTGAATAGAACGTGCCGCGCCGCGGCAGTTCGCTAATGTCGACCATTGACTTTGAATTGACGTCGCGGGAGATCCGACCGTCGGATTCTCCTAAAACCGGAACCGTTGGGTTCGTATCGAAAAGAGCTTTCTAATGATTATTAGAGATTTGAAATCTAACGGTTGGATTTGGAATTATGTCCAAATCAAATTTGGAAAAGGTCGTTGTAAGTGCAGTTCGATGGCCGTTGATGGAAAACGACTATACGGGCCTTGATAAAATTATTAAAAATAGTAATAATTAGTGTAAAATCATAAGAAATGATTTGGGAAGAATTGGGATGAAAAAAATCCATATTTGAAAAGATAAAAATTGATTTTTTTTAAAATGAACTTGTTTTAAACTAGAATTATAATTCTATTTATTTTTAAAATAAATAAAGTGGATTGGAAATGGTTTTGAAAATAACCAGAATTACCAATAATTGAATTGAAATGGATTTGAATCAAAATTATCTTTGGAATATTTCGATGTTGGATTTCGGGATTATACATATATTGTTATGGAAATTTGAAAGATATATTTATAGCGCTATTTCCAATACGATATTTGTTGGTCGTAGAATTTGATATTGAATATAAGCCAATATATTTTCTATTCAGAGCCTTGTATTTAATATCAAATGTGATTTGGGTTTGTCGTGAATGGTGTCTTCATTAACGCTGTTCTTTAGCCCAGTTGAGAAAAAGATTAAATCTTTTTATTTAGATTTGATGAAGTGTACCAATTAAATAGTATTTAATTGGAATTGAATTTGAATTTGAATTGATATTTGGGTTTATAGTGAACCGTGTTTTAAATGACACTTGTTCTTTAACCCGATAATTAATGGGATGTGATTTTGGGTTTGTAGTGAACCGTGTTTCAAATGACATTGGTTCTTTAACCCAGTTAAAGACAGGATATTGATTTCTGTGAAGATTAAAACTAAGTGGAGTTTTAATGAATCTTTAATTAGATTGAAGTGATTGAGAATGGAGTATCACCAATTTTGCTCCAGGCGATTGTCAAATCTTTTATTAGATTTGAACGGGAAATGGTAATTTAATTTACCGATAACACCGTGGTGTTAGATATGAAGTATGACCAGTTTTACTTCATGGGATGAATAGGTTGGGATTGGGAAATAAAATGAATGATTACTTCGGTGTGGTTCGCTAATCCCGACTAGTTTGAATTGATATTCAAAAGGATATTAAAGAATAAATTGAAAGAATTTATCTTTGATAAAATTAATGGGAACCTTTCCCAAAGTATAAGAATATTTGAATAAAAGAATATTCTGAATTGGAATGAGGCGTATGTTGTGTTTGTGTAACAATTGTTTATTATATACGCGAGTTATTCAGAAAGACCGGGTTTATCCCATTCTGAATAACTGATTCGACGTGGGGTCGAGGATGAAGACGGCGGTCGAAGACCGGAGGTCTTCACATCGTTTGGGTGATTACTGATGTTCTTGATTGGGCCGTACACCCAAGAGGAGGGAATCAGTTGGTGATCGTCCAGACGTACTTGGAGATCGATGGATATGCGAGGTAGCAGGTGCCTTCGGTTTCGTTCAGACCCAGAACGGACTTGTAAATGGACTGTGTGTCTGACATTGGATTCTATTCTGTATGATTGATTTCTATTAAATATATATCTGTTTGGCGGAGGGGAATTTATTCTCTTGCTTAACTCCCTTCTCTAAGACGTACGAGCTCAGAGGTTATATATTGATGGATATCAAACGCATGGAGTGAATTTCTTATGTGGCATGCCTATGTGGCAATATGATCAAGGCTTCCGTTGAAAAGCAGAGTCTTGTGGTTGATGATCAAAGCACGGCCTGTGTGGCATAACTTTGTGTAGCGTTGATTCGCGAGCCTCACACCCCGGTTGTGAACCAGAAATGGGAGAGGACATCAGGGAGGGCATGCATTTCCTTTTAGCTAGAAGTGGCGTCAGTGGTTTTACACGCTCTGGCGAGTTTGACTTATGTGGTTGTTGCTGTTGCGAGGCGCCTCAGATATACCGGTGACTGTGTGGAGCCGATGGAGCCATTTGGCTCATTTACGCCCAAAGGGCGGGGAAACGTAGTGTTCAGGCATTTTAATCCACATCGGTGGACCGGCCCTGACGATCCAAGGAACGATGTGTTCTGTTCCTGAGACTCGGGCTAGACAGTCTCGAATCAGTGAGGACTATCTTTTGCCTCGGTTCACAGATGGAAATCCAACTTCCAATACGTGACTTTGCGGTTTTATTTGTAGAGCCTAGTATGGTGACATAGTGGGATGAGGCACTTATGCCGTCTATGATTGATACTTATGATTTGAAATTGTTTTGACACTATACACTTATAGTAATAATAAAACTTGAGATTTCACGTACTTAGCATTCTTGGCTATTATAAGGTAAAACCCCTATCCTATGGCTTGCGTTGCATTATGTGATGGGACCTGGGTCTTATAATAGCTTCATTTTTCTTTATTTAGTATTGTGCTGTTTGTTATATGCACTGGTATTCTTAGGAGGAAACCCGTTCCGTGTTATATGGCGTGGTCCCTTGATTTACCTAACTTTAAAATAAAGATTAATAACTGTTTTAGTTCTCACAATGGTCCATTGACTGACCTAGAGTTTATTATTTTAACCTAAACTCTGGGTGCCCTTATTTTGACACGGGCAGCTAGTAGTTTTGATTTTGCAGATTTATATTCACAGGATCCTGATTTACAGCTGGAACGATACTCGGAAAGCTCTGTTTCTGTGTATTACTTCTAGTTGTGTTTTGTATTATTTTCCGCTGATGTATTTAAATGTAATTTAAATCTCTGATATTTTCTGTATAATATTTATTCATACTCTGTATATTCTTGTATTCTGATGGAATTGTTGTAATATACAATTAAATGTTCTTCTGTTTGCGTTCTGATTTGTGTTGTTCTCAAAGCCATTTGTGCTTTCCTTACCGGGGAAGTCACGGGTTATCACATCTAAGATTTCCAAATAAATTTCAAATTCTCATAAGATAATATTTTCAAGAACTTCAAATCCATATCTTGGAAATCGTTTACAATTCATATAGTCAAATTCATTCCTTTTCAAAATATTAGTTCAAAACATATCTTAATTCGAAATCCTTAACCCGACAATATATGACTTTTATTCATTCTCATTTCAATATCAAATCATGTTTGAAAAGGTCACATTTTCCTATAGTCAAAAAAATTTCTCGAAACATTTTTATCCAAAATACCATCATGCTTCCGCTGCGCTACGCTGATTAATATTCACTTGTATTGTCCGAAATATCCAAAACATTAGAAATTTATTTCAAAATCTTCATAACCAAATCCTAAAAATCAACGTTCAAAAATCCAATTTTCTTGTATAATTTGGATTCTATGTTTTAACACTTAATTATTATGTAAAGCTCATTTCTTGAGGTTCCATTAACATAATATCTTGGATAAATCAAAATTATCTGTTTGAATTCAATCTTACTTTCTTCGGTCAATCGGCACAAAGAGGTATATACACGGGTCATGTCAAATTCCATGTGCTCAAGTCAAGTAGAGATGTATAAATAGAAGTTCAATATCAAAATGATCATTATAAGGTATAATGGTTCGAATCAAGATACTTGGTCAAATTCTTAAGATACAAGGTATGAATGACATAACACAAGGACACGGATCGAATCTAAATGATATAACTATCCTAGGCCAAGATAGGAAGGTTGGATGCATATAAAGATACGAATATAAGAAGTTTAACTATGAGATACTCAAAAAAATTTCATTATATATATATGTATGTATTTATAGTTTTTTCTTGGGTAAATATTACTAAAAAATCCATTTCTTTTGCATCGTAAATGATTATTTATCAAGTAATTTCCACTCCATTTATACTTATAGTTTCAACGGTATTCTCCTCCACCTAGACATTTATTATCACTTGATTAAATACTACGGTTAAAATATGAAGTGTGAGGTGATATTCTCAACATATCATAAATATAAATTTCAATAAATAAACTCATTTACGTGCTTTTAAAAATTTCACCTTTTAATTTTTTTAAGTGAGATTCTCATCTTAAGGGTATCTTTTCCGTAATTGACAAATAGTTCAATTTTTGCTTATCGCTTATTATCCATGTTAAGTATGTATTTAACTTAACAATCATATTTGGTTCATTTAACATTCCCAAGCCTTATCAAAAATAGTTAAGTATTTCCCGATGTCTTAACTGGAATCATACATCTTCCTCACTTTCGAAACTTGAAAATAAAAGCCGATGATGTCTGGATCATCAACAGAATCATTCTCAAGTTACTAGAGTATGAATCTATATTTATTTAATACACAAAGGGTTTAATGCATACGTTACCTAAGCATATGTACAAAAATCTTCATGTACTCAACAGTCCAACTTTGGCGTCAAATAAATACTCGCAACTATTTTTATTAATCATTGATTATTTTCCAAATCTATAGTTCCGAATTAACAACATTCTTATATAAAATTTTCATATATAAGCTTCAGACAAAATTCATATCAAATGTCCATAAAATTTCCCATTCATGTTTTCAACATATTGTTCTTATATATTTTCCTTATCTAAGATTCCATCTCATATTTATTTGATTTGTAAATCGGTTCGATATTCAATGTCATTTCAAAAGTTCAAACTCATATTCTCAAATTAATTTTTTGTTATCAACATCATATTTGATTTGGATTACACATCATGACTGTGATCAATTAAATTCTCACGGTCACAATTCAGACCAAATTCGTTCGTATCTTTATCAGATAGTAGGCAAATTAGTAAGTAAGACAGTAAGTTTGAAATAAGATGAAATAATATATTAGTTATAACAAAAGCAATATTAATTTAAACCAGACCCAAGTCAAATGCAGTACCGATTCAGCACACATCTTAACCCTAGCTTTCTTCAGTCAAATAACATCAAAATTCCGCTTTTTCAAGTTCCAATTTAACCAGTTTTTTAATGTACTTTTTCAAAACTCTTACTCTAGTACTTGACTTAATTTTTCTTTGGTAAAGTCTTTTTCAAACAACCGTTCTCGAATTAATCACCGCCTTTATATAAATCTTTCATATATAGGTTTCAAAAACTTTTATTCCAATTATCTTGAAATTTTCATTTTAGTCCCAAAAAATTTCTCACAAAACCCCTTAATATTAATTGGAAATTTTCTAAATATTTGTTAAAACCAATTCATTAGTCACCTTTATCTTGGCAATTTCGAATAACTCAACGACGGATTACGAAGCTATATCACAAGGCTTTTATTTTCGAAAATATTTTATTTCCAAACCTCTTTAAAAGTTTTTTTTTTTCATTTTCAAAATCTCTTTCAGAAATTTTATTTTTCGAAATCCTCTGATTCTAACATTAATTCCGCTCATTCTAAGGTATTTCTACCTTATCTCTAATGGGTTTTATACCGAATAAGCCAAACTTTGTATGAACCAAAGCTCTGATACCAAGTACAAATCGACCTGGCATTTTTCCCGCTCCAAGTCGATATTTAAACCAACTCGAACCATTCAAAATGACAGATTGTTATTGGCTTACAGGGCTTAAACCGAATAGACATAGAATCACAGAGTACAATAATTGCAACGGAATAAAACTTAAATAAATATCCGAGTTGTATATAATATTTTTGAAACAGTGGAAGAAATTTATACATAAATTTTAATGAATTTTTTTACTAATTTGTTGAGCTTGCGCGAGCATGCATCTTTGCGTGCCTTTCCAGTTTTGCAAGCTGAAATCTTTAACCTGGAACACTTAGGACTTGACCCGAACGTTCCATGCAAAAACACAAAACACCCGAGTCAGGATTAAACTTATTTAAAGTCAGTAAATTTCGATAAAATAACGTAATACAATTAGTTTAATCCCAACAATTTAGAAAAACGAGCATAATAACCCGTGAAACTGTCACAACATGAATTAGTGAGATCAACGGTTTTGAAGTAGGCAGCGACATTTGCATAAGTCGAAACAAGATAATGGGTTCACATAGACAGCTAGGCGAAAGAACAGTATACGTGTACTTCATGTCAAAGTGAATTCCTGTACTCAAATAAGAAAATGGAGTGCATCCTAAACAAGGGCTACTGTATGTATATGGAAATGAGATCTGAACTAGAATATCAAAGAATAAGGTAGTTCATGCGTACCAACTCGATGCGTGTATATAATGTGTGCTTGGGCATGCACCGGTAGTATACTTAAATGGAAGGTGTATGTTAACAATTGCTACAACATGCATATGTGTGCCAACAGCGGAACGAACATACACTATAATAACCCAGAAATTCTGAACCAATTTAAATTTTTTATTTTAGCTATTTTAATGGATTTTGAAAATTTAAAATGATTTATTTTAAATAATAACGACTAAATCTATTTAAATCGAAGTTAGAATGTATAAATTTATTTTAATTATAAAACGAACTCGAAATGGCGCAGTAGTTTGAAAATTCGATTTAAATTTCAATTGAATTTACAGAATTCAAAATAAATCAGATTTCAGTAAAACCAGAAATTTTTGAATCTGTTTAATAATATCTTTCTAATGAAGTTAAGAAACTAAGATTCTTTATTGTATAAATTGAAAGTTATGTCCAGTTTAAAATTCAAAATAGTCGCTATGGAATTTATACATATATTAATATAATATATAGCCTTTAAAAATAGCCATTTTGCAAATGACCTCCGTTTTCGACGAAACCATTTTTGTTGGATCTGGAATATCAAATTGTTGTTAGGTTTCAAATTTCATAATTTTTGGAATTAATATGTGAGCTTGGTAAATTTAAATGTGTTCGCAATTTCTGTTTGAATTTAATCGACTGGAAAAAGGCCTTTTTTCGAACGGTCTCCAAATTCGATAAAATTAGCTTTGTTAAGACCACATCATCAAAACATAGCTAAATTTATTTTTCGGGAATTTTTGGGGTCAGTATGTGGCCTCGGTAAATTGAAATGTACATTGAAATCAATTTTGAATGTTATATTAATTTATATTTTAATTTTAACGAAAACTGATCGAAACAGTAGAATTGGCTTATGTGACATATCTCATTGTGTCCGGAATGTGGGCATTTAGTTAGAGACGATAGTCGCTGGGTTTGATTTGGGGTTCAAATGAAAAAGTAACTTTTTGGAATTAAAAATAATAATAATTATTACATATATCCCCCTTTTTGGTCAAACCTTAAAAGTTTAGAACCCCGGTCAAAAAAAAACCCGTGCCCCCTTTTCTCCAAACCCCATCGCCCCCCTTACCCATTACCGCCGCCGCCCATGCAATCGCTCCCCCCAAGCCGCTGTGCCGCCACCTCAAACGCCACCCCTCCTGCCCTCTCTCTCCCTCTAATTTTAAACCCCCGTGCCCAAATCCGTACTCCACAGCCACCACCTCCCGTGCCACCCAAATCCACGCCCAAATACGTTGGGTTCGTATCGGAAAGAGCTTTCTAATGAACATAAGAGATTTGAAATCTAACGGTTGGATTTGGAATTATGTCCAAATTAGTTTTGAAAAAGGTTGTTATGGATGCAGTTTGGTGGCAGTTATTAGAAACCGACTGTACGAGACTTGATAAAATTATTAAAAATATTAATAATTTTTATAAAATCATAATTAATGATTTGGAAAGATTTTGGATGAAAAATTCCAATTTTTTAAAGATAAAAATATATTTTTATCAAAATGAACTAGTTATTAACTAGAAAGATAATCCAACGTTTTTAAATAAATCGGATTTGTGAATGTTTTTAATCTAACCAGATTTTTCAATGTATGAGTGGAAATGGATTTGAATAGAAGTCATCTTCGGGAGATTTCGATATTGGATTCCATGACTGTATGGATATTATGGAGGAATTTGGAAGATGGATATATATGGTTATTCCCCATACGATATGTGTTGGTTTCAGAATTTGATATTGAATGTAAGCCGATACAATTTCTATTTAGACTCTTATATTTAACATAAAAGTGGATTTTGGGTTTTTCGTGAGTGGTTTCTTTAGTAACACTGTTCTTAAACCCCATGTGAAAAGAATAAATCTTTTATTTAAGATTATTAGAGTTTCCAGTTATATTTAGTAATTCGAGTAAAATGGAATGTGAATTGGGTTTGTTGTGAACTGTGTTTATAAAGACATTCGTTCTTTAACCCCGATTGACAGTGAAATGTGATTTGGAATATATAAATCTTTTATTAAGATTTAATGAAAATATTCCAAAGTAAAGTTTTCTTAATTTAATATATTAAATTGGAGTTGAATGGAATTCGATTTAGTGACAATCAAAGTGATCTTCTATGGAGGAAGACTGTTACTATATATGGAATTTAAAAGGCTTAGCCATTATTCCATTTATATTATTATTTGTATATGGGAATTTATATCGATTATATACTGTTATGATTTCCGTGTAGATTCCATTTTGATGGAAGATGATTTTGGATTTATCGTGAATGGTGTTTTAAATGATATTGGTTCTTTAACCCATGTAAAGACATGATTTATTTCCTAAGTTGGACAATCATTAAGTAATGATTTTTGAGATTAAAACTAAACTAGAGTTTAACTAAATCTTTAATTATATTGGAATGAGAATGGGATAATTAAATTTATCGAATTCATGAAATGATCGAGAATGGAGTACCGTTAGTTTTACTCCAGACGATAGTTAAATTTTTAAATAGATTTGAATAGGAAATGGTAATTAATTTTACCAATAACACAGTGGGTGATAGATATGGAGTGCTACCAGTTTTGCTCCATGGGATAAATAGGTTGGGATTGGAAAATAAAATAAATAATTACTTCGGTAAGGTTCGATAATCCCGACTAGTTTGTAAACCTTGTTTTGGTTTAGAAATGTGGAAAGATATGATAAAATCTTTTGAAAATGATTGTCAAAAGAAGATTAAAGAATAAATTTAAAAGAATTTATCTTTGATAAAATTAGTACGAACTTTTCACTAAAGATGTGAATATTTGAATAAAAGAATATTCTAAATTAGAATGAGGCATATGATGTGTTTTTATAGCACTTGATTACTGATTATAAAATATGCGAGTTATTCGAAAAGAGCAGGTTTAACCCATTCTATATAATTGATACGACGAATAAAAGTCGATGATGAAGACGATGGTTGAAGACCAGAGATCTTTACATTGTTTGGATGATTACTGATGTCTTGATTGGGCTGTACACCCAAGAGAAGGTAATAAGTGGTGATCGTCCAGACGTATTTGGAGATTGATCGGATATGCGAGGACCTCTCTCCTATATTCGACATATGGAACGAGGAATAAGCTGCCTCCGGCTTCTTTCAGACCTAGAACAGACTTGTAAATGGATGTGCGTCTGACATTGGATTTCATTCTGTGTTGATTGATTTCTATTAAATATAAAACTTTTGGTGGCAAAAAATTTATTCTCTTGCTTAACACCCTTCTCTGAGACGTACGAGCTTAGAGGTCATATATTGATAGACATCAGTTGTATGGCGTGAATTGTCAGTGTGGCATGCTAAGATACAAATTGTAACGACCCAGGGTTTTCATCCCCAAAAATCGACATAAATACCTTTACCGTATGTCATGTCAACCTTCCATACACCGAAAGCACCGGATTATAAATGAAAGAAACTTGAGGGTGAGATAAGAAAGAAAGAAATATAAGAATAGCAGAAGAAGAAGAACCAACACAAACACAGAGTCTCACATCACAGCGGAACAAAATATAATATAGAAATAAATCTTTACTGAGAGCTTTAAATAAAACTTACAATATCAGAGTACATTAACACATCTGGACAGTTATAATAATCTGCCCTTATACAACATAGCGGAATAACAATAAATATGTCTGGACTTCTCCAGCACGCCTTTCGTAATGTCCAAAAACCTGAACCTGCAAACCCGGGCTAACCCGAGCATTTCAAATACCAGGTCAGTCTGGTGAACTAGAGTGAGATAAAGTCACACAGTATTAAGGGTAAATCATCTAATCCTGATTTTAAAGTTCAAAATCTTTTCAAAGAAAAAGGATAATCGTAAGACCAAATCCATACATAAACACAGATAGTTTTTACCTTACGATAACCCAAAACAGTTTTGAAACCAATATCTTTTCTGATATTAAAATAAAGTCTAAATACAAGTAAATAACAATCTAGTGGAACGGTTGCATCTCACGCTTCACGTATATAGTATACAATCAAAAACCGTAGGCGCTTATTGGAGATTGAATTCCAACTATGACAAGGTATGAGACCACCTACTGATAGTGTATCTCTAGAGGCGAATACACTGGGTTCAACAAGAACGTCTCGCAACCCGGCCCTCACATGACCGACCACTCATTTCACTTGAGTGTATCGAATGTATATCACCAACGGTTGGGATCAGCAACCGTTTCCCGAAAAGGGACAACATCGATAGATTAAAGAAGCTAAAAGAATTTCTATAGATAGGGGATTATACACCCTAATGGGAGCGACCCACATAGCCATGCTGCCTGCCCGATTTTTGTCAATTCCCGGTTGATCAGGCTTGAGGTTTGAATTAACTTTAGAACATCTAACCACCATTTACTTTGAATGCCACATTGTCAGATCCGCCAGTTATCACTAATTGACATCCACACAAAAATACCCTAGTTGAAAGCTACCCAACTATGACACGTTTGAAGAAATCAACGTACGTGACCCCATTGGAAATACTCTGTCAGACATTCGTCCATACAAGTCATCCAGGAACAGGATGAACTGAAGGCACCCTCGTACTACATCCTAGGAATCACCCTATAGATCAGTAGCGAGAAGTCCTCGCAATCCGTAGATTCCAATCACGACAGAATCACTGTTGAAATAATTTCGAGCGCTAAACCAGAGAAATTCAATCAGTAGTTTTCTGCTCATGAAGATCAACGGTCTTCAATTTCTCTCTCTCCAACAATCTCCTTTCACGTATTCGATGGTCGGAATGGTTTTCGAATATAAATTCGATCCTGGTCTTTCCGTACCAACGATCGTATGGGTCAGGGTTGATAGTCGGTGATTTAACTATCAAATAAATAATTGTGAGAATAACATGAGTTTACCAGTACAGTACCAGCACTACATGGCCTCTTTAATTAAAAACGATTAACGATAGTTAATCTCAAATCCTTAAATATTTCAACATTTTAAATATAACTTATTTGACGTAAGGTTATTATTTCAAACTATTTCACTTCCATATTTAAGAAAATATTCTACAATCATATTCAATTCTTTATTTTATTATCGTTTCAAACCCATTTACTATTTTATTTCTCATTAGCCATATTGGAAAAACGACTCATCTTATTTCAAGTAAAACAATGTTATTAAATCTCCTTTATTTTATCACTTGAATATAATAACCAACTATTATTCTTTTAGTGTAAACCATTCCCAAAACTTAACTTTTCAATTTCCTTTTATCTCGAAAATACCATTCCATTTTCACATAGTCTCTTTTTATTTCCTTTACTTCAGAAATACAATTTATATACATGTATATAATAAGTCTCAAATCCTTTCCTCTTCCGTTACTTGGAACTTCTCATTTTATGTTCTCGATTCTTTTACTTATATTGCGTTATTATTTCTCATATGGAAATAATAAATTATTTTTACCCACTTTCCCATTACAACTAATATCACCCTGAGATAATCCCGAAAACGTTCAAGTTGGGGTATTTATTTACCTCTCAGACCTTGATCAACAACATTCCTATCTTTAAGTAGACATAAGTTGTAAATCAAAACCCGACATTTATTCTAATTCCAAATACGCCTCATTTACTATTTATTTTACTTTATAAACTTCTACCATTTTTAAATTCTTATTAAAATTAAACCATTATTCATTAACCCATCTCGTTAGATTAATTCAAACAACTGATCTTAAAATCCATTTGGTTAAAACGGTTGACTTCGTCAATCCAAAACATGATTACCTCATTAACCAATTCCAAATGATTCTTTATTTAAATTAATTAATAATATAATTAACTTAAATAATTTCTTTTAATTATCTCTCAAAAAGACTATTCAAATCTATAACATTAAATTAATTTCTACTTATTCGCTTATAAATCTGATAATTATCAGTAATTTCCTTTATAAAATCAATTATAAGCTCGATTAATAAATAATAAATATTTTTCCTTTTTACAACCTTTAATTCAAAATAATAGATTTTAAAAACTATTTTCAGTTATAAAATAAATCTTATAACTTTAACTCGTCGATTTACCTGACGGTAGATCGATATTTATAAAACGGTTAATTCATAGGCCATGTACTGTCAATCCCTCAACCAATAGTGCCCATTGGTTTAAACCAAACAAAAGGTAAATTTCAAGTCAATATTCAATAAACAAATCAACCATCTAATCACAACAATTCAATTCAAGTAATTAATGGTTTCATAACAGTCTATAATGACAATTCATATCAACCACAACCATCAACCAAAACAATTCATTTATTAAAACACGTTTATTTTATAAATTTGACCAATAAGGTAAGTTACTTTAATTGGAACCAATCGTTAAAAATAACAATTTGGGTTTCACTGAAATTAAATGACGTTTAATTTCATCAGTTTGAACGATATGTGAATATATATCATCAACCAGTCAATCATTAGCAACCATAGCACACAAAAATAAAAACCCAACTTATAAAATATAAGTGGGGAGAAGTGAGTGAGTTTAACTCACCTTTGATTTGATTTCGTTGTTAAATCGGCTTGTCTCAGTCAAATTAAACGACGTTTAATTTAACTGAGAAATCCAGCTGCTATCATCCCTTCTCGGTTCCTTCCATCGCGTAGTACTTGTCATCACGTTTCCAGTGTTTTTTGTTTCATCGAATTCTGACCACGTATGCATTCACAATTAATATTCTAAGTTTTATATAACATTTAAATAAAATAACTTATAATATTTTAAATGTTTGGGCCTTACTTTCTGGTCCAGCCGATCATGAATTAGTCAAGCCCGCATCTAAAACCCTCCCCATCCATTTAGAACTATTGGTCCTCCCCATTTCTCAAACATCTGCCGCCTCACCAATGAAGAAACCCTCCATGTTCGAAAATTCCAAATCCCAGATCCACTTCCCTTTCTCCCTTCTCTTCTTAAAAATCAAGATATGTTTACTGATAATCCTCTCGCCCGAAACCCGTTTATCCCCTTCCCCGTTTGCTCCAGTCATCCACTACGACTTCCGTAACCCAGACCGAGGCTTCAAGATGAAGACTGGCCGAACCCTAAGCCCTCGGCTTCAAGCTCACAAAATCCTTCAAAACAGATAAGTAAGTTTTTCCTGTGATTTTTAATTTCTGTTTTTAATTTGTTTTCGAAAATAGTGAAATTCGAATGCGGCTTTTCTTTACTGTTTTGATCTGGTTTTGTTATGCAACTAGAGCACACTGCTTGGGTATTTATACTAGATAGGTTTACTGTAAATTTCGAAATGTAACATCCTAGTTTTAAACTTAGTTGTGTCTAGATTCTTAGGCATTTACTCTTTTCATTCCAGTTGTATCATCAACTGTTTGTGATTAAAACGTTGAATGCCCTGTGTTACTTAGCAGAAAATGTGAAGATTTTTGTTGGATTTCATGTCCTATTTCTGCTCCGATACGTACCCCAAAATCAAGCTGTTCCTATGTAGATTAGGTACAGTTACTTTCATTGTCTATTCACACGTCTTTTAAATCTTGCTGTTCAGATTTATCTTTGTGCCGGAAGCCACTAAATTGTTTATTCATTTGCAGTTTTGAACCGTGACTTTTCAAGACAGAGCAGTTTATGGATTTGCCTCTGAGATTTAATAAGTTTTGTATTGGATTTTCAGCATCTTGGCCTGATCGAATTGGATTTCGGCCGATCCTGTATTTGATTTATGGACAACAGTCCTTGTGGATTTGTATATAAGATTTCAACTGTATAAAATCTTTAGATGTTAAGTTGATCTATGCAAAGATTTGGTGTTCTGACCCTTTTTATTTTATATCTGCATTTGATATGTCAGCTATATATATATATATATATAATATATATTTTCTTCTCTTTTCTTGTGTAATTTACTGTTTAACGAGACAGGCTTGCTGTTGAAATGAGTTGTTTCACTTACTTTGTTGTTTCATTTAGAAAATTGGAGATTGTATTCTAGCTATTTATGTACCTCTTTTAGCTGTGTATAGTTGTTTCTATAGCTGTTGTACTACCGTTTTCATGGAGAAATTTGTGCTGCTGTGCTGTATTTGAAATCAAATTGTATTGTCTTATCCATTTGATTTTTTTCTCTTGTACAACAAGGATATATGAGTATATGTTGTTTTCTTTAGAGAAACTTGCATTCTACTATTCTTACCAAAAGAACAAGGCGCGTTGACATTTAAATTTAAAAAGAACTTTTATGTATTGTTTGTGTTTGCATTCATATAATTAATTATGGATGTGATTATTTTTCTTTTCATGTTGAATACATGGAGCGGCTTGGGTTTGTTCTATGGGTATAATGTATTCGGGTTTCTATGCTTTACCGGACCAAGTGAAATGCCAAATGCCAATAAATATAAACCTACGTATTTAATTCAAACAGTTAAATTTAATGATAATAAATTTATGTCAACGTATTAGCTAAAACAATAGTTTGATGTTCAATCAGCATAGAATTCTAACTCAACATTAAAAATTCTAGTTTTATGGAATCCCATTTACATAAAAATCCTTTTAATATAATTAAATAAATCGTTAAAATAAAAAATGATTTCATAGCGACTATATAAAAATTTATTTGGACATATTTTACAATCTATACGATGAAATCTCGATTTTTCTCGTCCATTAGAAAAATATAATCAAATCGATTCAAACATTTCTGTTTTTACAGAACTCTGACTTAAAACGAATTCTGTACATTCAGTTGAAGTTCAAAACGAAATTTACGAACTACCGCGCCATTTCTAGTTCGTTTATAATTATATATAAATTATAACGTTCGAGCTTCGTTTTATAAACGGAATATATAATTTAAATTCATTAATATTCTAAATAAATATTTAATATAATAAAATAAATTAAATATGCGACTACCAAAGTTACGGGACGTTACATTCTCCCCCCTTCAAATAATTTCGTCCCCGAAATTGCTAAGGTAAGAAAAAAGGTTGCAAATCCCATTAACTTTTAAAAATATATTTTATTTTAAAGCAAAACCAATTTATTATGGTAAAACAAAATTTCCAAAAATATCGAAAATATTCTAACACTTTAAATTCTCAAAAAAATCCAGTAGAGTCTCCCCTGCACGGAGGAACTTTCGCGATATCGCAAGAACAAATAATATCGATCCACACGGTCGGAAAAACAAAAATCAAAACCAAAATCTATATTTTTGCGTAGGCATACCTTTTTCGAGCGCTATTGAGCCTACTACTCAATTTACGTGCAATTTACGCAATCAAGCTCCATCCTCATAGTCATTTGGCACCTGTACTTAACTCAATCCATCATATAAGTAACAGATATATGAAATATTTAAATAACACATCATTTTTCTGGGTTTCGGTTTATTTAACTCTTATCAACCCACGGATGAATTATGTTCAACCAATCTAACAAGCAGTCAACAATAAATCAACAACCAGACACAGCAAATTCAATCAAATCAACTGAATCCACATTCAATGTTACTATTTAATTTAATTCAACATATTTGAATATCAACCAATTTATATTCAATTGATTTCTATTTAATTATTGTTCATTAAATTTCCAAATTCAAATCAACTTTATTTAATTTCAACATTATTTCTTAATTTAATTCCAATATCATTATTAATTATTTGATTTCACTTAACCCAGTTAAGTTCCAATTCAAATTTTTAACCAAATTTTTAATTCCATTCAAATTAATCAACACATAACATTTCAATAATTCCATAAAATTATTTCTTTTCTATACAAAAATATATTTTTGGGTAAAATTATTTCATTTACCCTCTTTACAAAACGATATTGTATCCATTGCCAGTTCAATGCTTTTCAACACTTGAACCGATCAACACCATAATACAAAACATTTGTATATAAAATTTACAAATACGCTCTCACATATATACACTCAAACTCAATCTAGGGTGTTGCTAACCCCATCTCTATCGAGTTACACCACAGAGCCAAGGTTATTACTAAACCAATAGCTTTGATACCACTGTAACGACCCAGGGTTTTCGGCTCCGAAAATCGACATAAATACCTTTACCATATGTCATGTCGACCTTCCACACACTGAAAGCGCAGGATTGTTAATGAAAGAAATTAGAGGGTGAGATAAGAAAGACAGAAATATAAGAATAGAAGAAGAAGGAGAACCAACACAAACACAGAATCTCACATCGCAGCGGAACAAAATATAATATAGAAATAAATCTTTACTGAGAGCTTTAAATAAATCTTACAATATCAGAGTACATTAACACATCTGGACAGTTACAATAATCTTCCCTTATACAATATAGCGGAATAACCCTAAATATGTTTAGACTTCTCCAGCACGCCTTTCGTAATGTCCAAAAACCTGAACCTGCAAACCCGGGCTAACCCGAGCATTACAAATATCGGGTCAGTCTAGTGAACCAGAGTGAGATAAACTCACACAATATTAAAGGTAAATCGTCCAATCCTAATTTTAAAGTTCAAAATCTTTTCGAAGAAAAAGAATAATCATAAGACCAAATCCACACATAAACACAGACGGTTTTTACTTTACGATAACCCAAAACAGTTTTGAAACCAATATCTTTTCTGATATTATAATAATGTCTAAATACAAGTAAATAACAATCTAGTGGAATGCTTGCATCTCACGCTCCACATACATAGTATACAATCAAAAACCGTAGACGCTTATTGGAGATTGAATTCCAACTATGACAAGGTATGGGACCACCTGCCGATAGTGTATCTCTAGAGGCGAATACACTGGGTTCAACAAGAACGTCTTGCAACCCGGCCCTCACATGGCCGACCACTCATTTCGCTTGAGTGTATCGAATGTATATCACCAAAAGTTGGGATCAACAACCGTTTCCCTAAAAGGGACAACATCGATAGATTAAAGAAGATAAAAGAATTTCTCTATATAGGTGATTATACACCCTAATGGGAGCGACCCACTTAGCCATGCTGCCTGCCCGATTTTTGTCAATTCCCGGTTGATGAGGCTTAAGGTTCGAATTAACTTTAGAACATATGACCACCATTTACTTTGAATGCCACATCGTCAGATCCGCCTGTTATCACTAATTGACGTCCACAAAAAAATACCCTAGTTGGAAGCTACCCAACTATGACATGTTTGAAGAAATCAACGTATGTGACACCATTGGAAATACTTTGTCAGACATTTGTCCATACAAGTCATCCAGGAATAGGATGAACCGAAGGCACCCTCCTACTGCATCCTAGGAATCACCCTATATATCAGTAGCGAAAAGTCCTTGCAATTCGTAGATTCCAATCACGACAGAATCAGCGTTGAAATATCTCTGTCCGCTAAACCAGAGAAATTCAATCAGTAGTTCTTCCGCTCATGAAGATCAACGGTCTTCAATTTCTATCTCTCCAACAATCTCCTTTCACGTATTCGCTGGTCGGAATGGTTTTTGAATATAAATTCGATCCCGGTCTTTTCGTACCAACGATCGTATGGGTCAGGGTTGATAGTCGGTGATTTAACTATCAAATAAATAATTGTGAGAATAACATGAGTTTACCAGTTCAGTACCAGCACTACATTGCCTCTTTAATTAGAAACGATTAACGATAGTTAATCTCAAATCCTTAAAAATTTCAACATTTCAAATATAACTAATTTGACGTAAGGTTATTATTTCAAACTATTTCACTTCCATATTTAAGAAAATATTCTATAATCATATTCAATTCTTTATTTTATTATCGTTTCAAACCCATTTACTATTTTATTTCTCATTAACCATATTGGAAAAACGACTCATCTTATTTCAAGTAAAACAATGTTATGAAATCTCCTTTATTTTATCACTTGAATATAATAACCAACTATTATTCTTTTAGTATAAACCATTCCCAAAACTTAACTTTTCAATTTCCTTTTGTCTCGAAAATACCATTCCATTTTCACATAGTCTCTTTTTATTTCCTTTACTTTGGAAATACAATTTATACATGTATATAATAAGTCTCAAATCCTTTCCTCTTCCGTTACTTGGAACTTATCATTTTAAGTTCAAGACTCTTTTATTTATATTGCGTTATTATTTCTCATATGGAAATAATAAATTATTTTTACGCACTTTCCCATTACAAGTAATATCACCCTGAGATAATCCCGAAGTCGTTCAAGTTGGGGTATTTATTTACCTCTCAGACCTTGATCAACAACGTTCCTATCTTTAAGTAGACATCAATTGTAATTCAAAACCCGACATTTATTCTAATTCCAAACACGCCTCATTTACTATTTATTATACTTTATAAACTTCTACCCTTTTTAAATTCTTATTAAAATTAAACCATTATTCATTAACCTATCTCGTTAGATTAATTCAAAACAACTGATCTTAAAATCCATTTGGTTAAAATGGTTGACTTCGTCAATCCAAAACATGATTACCTCATTAACCAATTCCAAATGATTCTTTATTTAAATTAATTAATAATTTAATTAACTTAAATAATTTCTTTTAATTATCTCTCAAAACGATTATTCAAATCTATAACATTAAGTTAATTTCTACTTATTCGCTTATAAATCTGATAATTATCAGAAATTTCCTTTATAAAATCAATTATAAGCTCGATTAATAAATAATAAATATTTTTCCTTTTTACAACCTTCAATTCAAAATAATAGATTTAAAAATCTATTTTCAGTTATAAAATAAATCTTATAACTTTAACTCGTCGATTTACCTGACGGTAGATTGATATTTACAAAACAGTTAATTCATAGGCCATGTACTGCCAATCACTCAACCAATAGTGCCCATTGGTTTAAACCAAACTAATGGTGAATTTCAGGTCAATATTCAATAAACAAATCAACCATCTAATCACAACAATTCAATTCAAATAATTAATGGTTTCATAACAGTCTATAACGACAATTCAATATCAACCACAACCATCAATCAAAACAATTCATTTATTAAAACACGTTTATTTTATAAACGTGACCAATAAGGTAAGTTACCTTAATTGGAACCAATCGTTAAAAATAACGATTTGGGTTTCACTGAAATTAAATGACGTTAAATTTCATCAGTTCAAATGATATGTGAATATATATCATCAACCAGTCAATCATTAGCAACCATAGCACACAGAAATAAAAACCCAACTTATGAAATATAAGTGGGGAGAAGTGAGTGAGTTTAACTCACCTTTGATTTGACTCCGTTTTTAAATCGGCTTGTCTCAGTCAAATTAAACAACATTTAATTTCATTGAGAAATCCAGCTGCTGTCTGCCCTGCTCGGTTCCTTCCATCGCGTAGTACTTGTCGCCACGGTTCCGGTTTTTTTTGTTTCATCGAATTCTGACCACGTATGCATTCACAATTAATATTCTAAGTTTTATATAACATTTAAATAAAATAACTTATAATATTTTATATGATTGGTCCTTACTTTCTGGTCCAGCTGATCATGAATTAGTCAAGCCCGCATCTAAAACCCTCTCCATCCATTTAAAACTATCGGTCCTCCCCATTTCTCAAACATCTGCCACCTCACCAATGAAGAAACCCTCCATGTCCGAAAATCCCAAATCCCAGATCCACTTCCCTTTCTCCCTTCTCTTCTTGAAAATCAAGATAAGTTTACTGATAATCCTCTCGCCGGAAACCCGTTTATCCCCTTCCCCGTTTGCTCCAGTCATCCACTACGACTTCCGCAACCCAGGCCGAGGCTTAAAAATGAAGACTGACTGAACCCTAAGCCCTCGGCTTCAAGCTCACGAAATCCTTTAAAACAGATAAGTAATTTTTTCCCGTTATTTTTAATTTCTGTTTTTAATTTGTTTTCGAAAATGGTGAAATTCGAATGCGGCCTTTCTTTACTTTTTTGATATGGTTTTGTTATGGAAACTAGAGCACACTGCTTGGGTATTTATACTAGATAGGATTACTATAAATTTCGAAATGTAACATCCTAGTTTTAGACTTAGTTGTGCCTAGATTCTTAGGTGTTTACTCTTTTCATTCCAGTTATATTATCAACTGTTTGTGATGGAAACGTTGATGGCTCTGTGGTACTTAGCAAAAAATGTGAAGATTTTTGTTGAATTTCATGTCCTATTTCTGCTCCGATATGTACCCCAAAGTCGAGTTGTTCCTATGTAGATTAGTTACAGCTACTTGTATTGTCTATTCGCACGTCTTTTATATCTTGCTGTTCATATTTATCTTTGTACTGAAAGCCACTAAATTGTTTATTCATTTACAGGTTTGAACTGTGACTTTGCAAGGCAGAGCAGTTTATGGATTTGCCTATGAGATTTAATAAGTTTTGTATTGGATTTTCAGCATCTTGGTCCGATCAAATTGAATTTCGGCTGATCCTGTATTTGTTTTATGGACAACAGTCCTTATGGATTTGTATATAAGATTTCAACGGTATAAAATCTTTAGCTGCTAAGTTGATCTATGCAAAGATTTGGTATTTTGTCCCTTTTTATTTTATATCTGCATTTGAAATGTCAGCTATATATATATATATCTTCTCTTTTTTTGCGTAATTTACTATTTAACAAGACATGCTTGCTGTTGAAATGAGTTGTTTCACTTACTTGGTTGTTTCATTTAGAAAATTGGAGATTGTATTCTAGCTGTTTATGTACCTCTTTTAGTTGTGTATAGCTGTTATACTACTGTTTTCATGGAGAAATTTGTGCTGCTTTGTTGTATTTGAAATCAAATTGTATTGTCTTATCCATTTGATTTTTTTCTCTTGTATAACAAGGATATATGAGTATATGTTGTTTTCTTTAGAGAAACTTGAGTTCTACTGTTCTTACCAAAAGAACAAGGCGCGTTGACATTTAAATTTAAAAAGAACTGTTATGTTTAGTTTGTGTTTGCATTCATACAATTAATTATGGATGTGATTATTTTTCTTTTCATGTTGAATACATGGAGCGGCTTGGGTTTGTTCTATGGGTATAATGTATTCGGGTTTCTTTGCTTTACCGGACCAAGTGAAATGCCAAATGCCAATAAATATAAACCTACGTATTTAATTCAAACAGTCAAATTTAATGATAATAAATTTATGTCAATGTATTAACTAAAACAACAGTTTGATGTTCAGTTAGCATAGAATTCTAACTCAACATTAAAAATTCTGGTTTTATGGAATCCCAGTTACATAAAAATCCATTTTATATAATTAAATAAATCGTTAAAATAAAAAATGATTTCATAGTGACTATATATAAATTTGATTTGGACATATTTTACAATCTATACAATGAAATCTCGATTTTTCTCGTCCATTAGAAAAATATAATCAAATCAATTCAAACGCTTCTGTTTTTACAGAATTCTGACTTAAAACGAATTATGTACATTCAGTTGAAGTTCAAAATGAAATTTACGAACTACCACGCCATTTCTAGTTCGTTTATAATTATATATAAATTATAACGTTCGAGCTTCGTTTTATAAACGGAATATATAATTTAAATTCATTAATATTCTAAATAAATATTTAATATAATAAAATAAATTAAATATGTGACTACCAAAGTTACGGGATATTACACAAATGATCAAGGCTTTTGTTGAAAAGCAGAGCCTTGTGGTTGATGATCAAAGCATGACTTTAAATAACCTAGCTTTGTGTATAGCGTTAATTCGCGAGCCTCACACCCCGGTATGAGTCAAAAATGAAATGAGGATGACAGGGAGTGCATGCGTTTCTTTCTAGCTGAGAGTGGTGTCATGGTTTGGAGCCCAGACATTTTTACTTATGCGGATGGTATATTGCAAGACGCCTCAAATATGAGTCCCTAGTGGCTCAATGATAGGTCCGATAGAACCGGGAAAAGTATTATTCAGGAATAATTAATCACTAAAGTATGTGTGGACCGGCCCCACTTCTAACCAGGGTTACTTGTAGGTGTGGTCCTGACACATTTGCTAGAGTGTATCGAAATCGGTGAGGATGATTCCTTGCCTCGACTCATGATGGAAATCCAGTTTCCAATACAACCTTGTGCGGTTTTGATTGTAAACCCATATGGTGACATAGTATATGGTAGCTATGTCATCTAGGATTGATACATTTATGTTGAATTTTTTTTATGAAACACTACACACTTATAGTAATATCAAAATAATTTGTTTTAAAATGTACCAAGCATGTTTGGCTATTATAAGGTAAAACTCTATCCTTCCACTTACGTTGCATTATGTGATGTGACCTGAGTCTTATAATAGCTTCATTTTTCAAAAAAGCACTGCGTTGTTTTATGTTTCAGACTAGTATTCACGTGGAGAAAACCCATTCTGTGACATGGGGCATGGTCCCGTGATTGACCTTATTTTAAAGTAAAGTTTAATTACTGTTTTGAGTTCTCACACCAGTCCCATGACTGACTCGGAGTATTTTTTTTTAACCTAAACTCTGTGTGCCCCTATTTTCCACATGGGCAGCTAGTAGTTTTAGTTTTCGCAGATATTTCTTTTCCCACAATCCGGGATTACTGCTGGAGCTATATTCAAAAAGCTTTATATCCGTATATCTCTTTCAGTTGTGTCAGTAGTTATTTTCCGCTGTGCATTGTACTATGTATTATTTCGCGCTGCTATGTTAATTCTTAATCTCTGATATTGTGTTTTCAATATGTAATATTTATTCGTACTCCGGAATATTCCTGTACTCTGATGTAAATTGTTGTAAAAGCAATGAAATGTTCTGCTGTTTGTGTTTTGTAGTGTCGTGTTCTCAAAGCAATCCAGGCTTTCCCATAAGGGGAAGTTTGGGTCGTTTCATCGTGGTATCAAAGCTTTGTTTACAAAGCTCGAGAACAAGACACATTAGAACCGAACGAAAGAATTCATCAGAGATAGGATTAGTAACATCCTACAAGAATGACCTGTTAGAGATAGGATCAGTAGCATCCTAGAAAGAGTTTGAGGAGTATAATTTATAAAAAACAAATTTAGTTTTGAAATTTTATATCCATTATACGTATTTGAGTATTTTATCTTATATTTATGAAGATTTTGCATATATGCGTCATGAACGTATATATGAATTCTCAAATATATTGGATAGATGTAGAATCACACTCTAGTTGCCCAAAGATAATTCTGGTAATGTGGCCTCATTATCAATATTTATGTTCGAGTTTCGAAAGTGGATATCTATATATTTCCAATTGACTGGTGTGAGAACCAAAACTTAGCTAGAATTTATTGTTTATGATTTGACAATAGAAATATGATTTTTAAGTATATAAAAAGTTATATGATTGAAAATTTAATCCACTAACCAATTGCTGGTTGTGATGTTTGATTATTAACTTAACTAATAAAAATATTGGAATAATTAAACCAATAAGAGATTAAAAGGGTAAATTTAACATAATTGAACTGAATTGAAAAAGATTGAAATTGCATGCATGTACATATATATGTGTGAACATGTCATAGCATGGAAGCTAAGAAGAGGAATAAAATTGTATGCCCATTAAATAGGTACATATTTACTATATTTATTGGGTTTTGGTGATTTAATGAGCTGATTCGCTAGCTTCTTGGCTTTTTCTTTTTCTTTTTGACTGATGAGGGCCTTATGAGGCAACTTGCGGTTTTACCGATTAGCCCGTACAAAGGAGGTTATGGCGAAATTTTTCGAAAATTTAAGGTGTTAGCCAAATTTTTGAGAAATTAGAAAATTCTTAGAAACTGAAAAGTTGAAGAATGAAAGCCAGAATGAAAGTTGAGTTGGTTAGTTAAACAATTTTCAGCTCCGTCCCTTTTCGAGGACGAAAAGATTTTAAGTAGGGGAGATTGTAACAAACCAAAAATTCTGAACCAATTTAAAATTTTATTTTAGCTATTTTAGTGGATTTTGATTTTTTAAAATGATTTATTTTAAATAATTACAATTAAAAATCTATTTAAATCGAAGTTAGAATGTATAAATCTATTTTAGTTGTAAAATGAACTCGAAATGGCATGGTAGTTTGAAAATTTGATTTTAAATTACAATTGAATATATGGAATTCAAAATAAATTGGATTCCGGTAAAACCAGAAATATTTGAATCTGTTTAATAATATCTTTCTAACGAAGTTAAGAAACTGATATTTCACTGTATAAATTGAAAGTTATGTCCAGTTTAAAATTCAAAATAGTCGATATGGAATTTAAAGATAATTTAAACAATATATAGCCTTTAAAGATAATTATTGTTAGGTTTCAAATTTCATAATTTTTGGAATTAATATATGAGCGTGGTAAATTTAAACGTATTTGAAATATGTGAAGCCGTGATGATTAAATTTACGCCATTTTAATACGGATGATTTTTATATCGATTTTATTCATTTTTATAATGAATATCTAAAAGGAAATGATTTCAAAATCTGATATTTTGAAAATATTATCATTTAGATATAATAATGATAAGGAGCATTCAATTTTGATTTAAAATCAAAATGATAGTGGGAATTGTTTTTAAAATGAATTTATAAAATACGTTTTGAACGGAAATTGAATATATATATAATGGTTTGAATAGAACGCGCAGCGACTATTCGCGAATTTCGGCCATTGACTTCGAATTGACATTACGGGAGATCCGACCGTCGGATTCTCCTAAAATCGAGACCGTTGGGTTCATATCGGAAAGAGATTTCCAATGAACACAAGATATTTGAAATCTAATGGTTGGATTTGGAATTGTGTCCACATCTATTTTGAAAAAGGTCGTTATGGATGCAGTTCGGTGGCCGTTGTTGGAAGCCTACTGTACGGACCTTGATAAAATTATTAATTTTTTTAATAATTTATGTAAAATCATAATTAATGATTTGGAAAGATTTTGGATGAAAAATTCCAATTGTTTAAAGATAAAAATACATTTTTATCAAAATGAGCTAGTTAATAACTCGAAAGATAATCCAACGTTTTTAAATAAATAAATTGGATTTGTGAATGGTTTTAGTCTAACCAGAATTTTACAAGTATGAATTGGAATGGACTTGAATAGAAATCATCTTTAGAAGATTTCAATATTGGATTCAGTGACTGTATGGATATTGTGGAAATATTTGGAAGATAGATAAATATCGTTATTCCCCATACGATATGTATTGGTTTCAGAATTTGATATTGAATGTAAGCCGATATAATTTCTGTTTAGAGCCTTTATATTTAATATCAAAGTAATAAATCTTTTAATTAAGATTATTAGAGTTTCTAGTTATATTAAGTAATTGGAATAAAACTGAAAGGACAGAACCTCGGCCGTAAGGAAAAGCCTGGATTAAGTTGAGAACACGAAAAATCAGAACACAAATAATATAACACTTCATTGCGGTTATAACAATTTACGTCAGAGTACTAGAATATAACAGAGTATGAGTAAACAATATACATCAGAAAAATATCAGAGATTAAAATAATTTACATAGCAGTGGAAAATTAATATATAACACAATTGAAAGAGATACACGGATACAAAGCTTTCCGAATATAGCTCCAGCTGTAAACCAAGATCCTGTGAAATAGGAATCTGCAAAACCAAAACTACTAGCTACCCGTGTGGAAAATAGAGGCACCTAGAATTTAGGTAGAAACAATAAACTCCGAGTCATTCATGGGACTGGCGTGAGAACTAAAATAGTTACTAAAACTTTTCTTTAAAATAGAGTAAATAAAGGGATCACGCTGTATAACATGGAACGGGTTTTCTCCCAACAATACCAGTGTATAGAAAAGTTTATGGACAACACAGTTCTTTTAGAAAAATGAAGCTATTATAAGACTTAGGTCCCATCACACAATGCAACGCAAGCCGGAGGATAGAGTTTTCCTTATAACAGCCAAACATGCTTGGTACGTTTTAAAACAAATTATTTTGATATTACTATAAGTGTATAGTGTATTAAACAACTTCAAATATAAATGTATCAATCATGGACGACATGGGTACCATATATCATATCGTCATACCAGTTCTACAACTAAAACCAAAAAGTCACGTATTGGAAATTAGATTCCATCTATGAGTCGAGGCAAGGGATGTACTCCTTGTCGACTTCGAGACACTCTAACAAATGCCTCAAAGCTCGGACGTTGGTGAGCCGTTGGATCCTGCAGTGCGCGTCCTCCCTTACTTTTAAGGATTGGTTATTCCTGAACACACGTTTCCCGGTCCTATCGGACCTATCACTTGGCTACTAGGGACCAATATTTGAGGCGCCTCGCAATCCATCATCCACACAGGTAAAAAGTGAATAAATGTCTAGGCTCCATACCATGACATCACCCATAGCTAGAAGGAAACGTCATGTCCTCCCTGCGTCCCTTATCCCATTTTTGACTCATAGCAGGTGTGAGGCTCAAGAATTAACGTTATACACAAAGCTATGCTAACCATCAACCATAAGGCCCTGCTTTTCAACAAAAGCCTTGATCACATGCCACTTAGCATGCCACACAGTCAATCCATACCGTACAACTGATTTCTGCCAATATATAACCTCTAAGCTCATATGTCTCAGAGAAGGGTGTTAAGCAAGAGAATAAATTCTCCACCACCAAACAAATGTATATTTAGCAGAGATCAATGAATACAGTTTAAAGGAATACAATGTCAGACATAGTATCCATTTACAAGTCTGTTTTGGGTCTGAACGAAACCATAAGTATCTTATTCCTTGTCCCATATGTCCAATACAGGAGAGAGGTCCTCGCATCACGTTGATCTCCAAGTACGTTTGGACGATCACCACTTATTACCTTATCTCGGGTGCACAGCCTAATCATGACATCAGTAATCATCCAAATGATGTGAAGATATCTGGTCTTCAACCGCCGTCTTCATTACCGACTTATTGTCGAATCAGTTATTCAGAATGGGCATAAACCCGGTCTTTCCGAATACCTCGCGTATCTCATAAACAAGTGCTACTCAAACACAACATATGCCTCATTCCAACCCAGAATATTCTTTTATTCAAATATTATTTTCACAATTTAAACCAAATTAAGGTTTTTCAAACTAGTCGGGATTAGCGAACCTTGCCGTAGTAATCATTTATTTTATTTTCCAATCCCAACCTATTCATCCCATGGAGCAAAAATGGTAGTACTCATATCTAACACCACGGTGTTATCAGTAAAATTAATTACCTTTTCACGTTAAAATCTAATTAAAGATTTAACTATCTCTTGGAGCAAAACCGGTGATACTCCATTCTCGATCACTTCACAAATTTGATAATTTAATTTATCACATTCACATTTCAATCTAATTAAAGATTCATTGAAACTCCACTCAGTTTTAATCTTCCAACAATTATTATTTAATGATTGTTTAACTTTGGAAAACCCAAACATGCCACATCGACAATCTACACCGTACCATTGGTTTCTCCCAATATATAACCTCTAAGCTCATACATCTCAGAGAAGGGTGTTAAGCAAGAGAATAAATTCTCCGCCACAAAACAGATATATATTTAGCATAGATCAACAATACAGTTCGAAATACAATGTTAGACATGTAATCCTATCTTTAACTGGGTTAAAGAACCAATGTCATTTAAAACACAACTCACGGTAAATCCAAAATCACATTCCATCAACTATGGAATCTTCACGGAAAACAGATCAATATATAATCGATATCAATTTCCGTATATGACTAATAATATAAATGGAATAACGACAAAGCCTTCTAAATTCTATATATATTAATAGCCTTCCTCCACAGAAGCTCACTTCGGTAATTACAAAATCGAATTTCATTCCGTTCCAATTTATTAATTAAATTGGAAAACTTTACTTCGGAAAATTTCCACTAAATCTTAATAAATAATCTTAATTAAAAGATTTTTTTCTTTTCACATAGGGTTTAAAAACAATGTTATTTAAGACACAATTCACGACAAACCCAAAATCTAATTTGATATTAAATATAAGGCTCTAAACAGAAATTATATCGGTTTATATTCAATACCAAATTCTGAAACCAACACATATCGTGTATGGAATAACGATATATATCTATCTTCCAAATTCCTCCACAATATCCGTATAATCACGGAATCCAATATCGAAATATCACAAAGATGATTTCTATTCAAATCCATTCCAATTCATACATTGGAAAATTCTGGTTAGACTAAAACCATTCACAAATCCAATTTATTTATTTAAAAATGTTGGATTATCTTTCTAGTTAATAACTAGTTCATTTTGATAAAAATATATTTTTATCTTTACAAATGTGGAATTTTCATCCAAATTCTTTCCAAATCATTTATTATGATTTTACACAAATTATTAATAATTTTAATATTTTTACCAAGGCCCGTACAGTCGGTTTCCAATAACGGCCACCGAACTGCATCCATAGCGACCTTTTCCAAATTTGGTTTAAATTTATCTCCAAATCCAACCATTAAAATTTAAATTGTTTATATCCATTGAAAATCTCTTTCTATTACGAACCCAACGGTTCCAGTTTTAGGAGAATCCGACGGTCAGATCTCCCGTAATGTCAACTCGAAGTCAATGGTCGAAATTCACGAACGGTCGCGGCGCAGCGCGTTCTATTCAAACCATCAATATATATATATATATATATATATATAATATTTCGTTCAAAACGTATTTTATAAATTTGTTTTAAAAACGATTCCCACTTCCATGTAATAACCCGGAAATCTGAGCCAATTTAAAATTTTTATTTTGGCAATTTTAGTGAATTTTGAATATTTAAAATGAAATATTTTAAATAATATCGACGAGAAATTTATTTTCAGTAGAATTAGAACGTATATATTTATATACGTCGTCGTTAGAATATAAATATTTATTTATATATATAAAAGGAATTGAAAATGGCGCGGTAGTTCGATAATTCGATTTCAATGTTCAAATGAATGTACCGGGTGCAAAATAAACCGAATTTTAGCGAAACCAAAAATATTTGAATCTATTTAGGAATATATTTCCAACGAATCCAAAAAATTGAAATTTCATAGCGGGGATAAAAAGTTACGTCCAGTTGAAAATTCAGAATAGTCGCTATGGAATTCTGGCCCTTAAAAATGGAAATTATGCAAATGACATCAGTTTTCGATGAAACCACTTTTGTTGGATCCGGGATGTCTAGTTATTGCTAGATTCCAAAATTCATAATTTTTCAAATCGATATGTGAGCGTGGCAAAGGAAAACACAATTGACCAGTTTCAGTTGATTTTAATCGACTGGAAAATGGCCATTTTTCAAACGCTCTCGGAATTTGAGTAAAGTAGTTTTGTTAGGACCGTATCTTCAATACGAAGATAGAAAATATTTTTCGAAGATTTTTCGAGTTAGTATGCGACCCTAGTAAATTGAAATGTGTGTTCAAATTCAATATACAGAGTTGTATTTTGATTTTGACGAAAACTGATCGAAACGATCGAATCAGTCAGCGATACATATCTCATTGTTTTCGGAATGGGGGTAATTAGCTAGGGACGACAGTCGTTGGGTTCAGATTGGGGTCCAAACGAAAAAGTTACTTTTTGAAAAGAAATTAAATAATTAAATATAATAATATTTATTCCCCCCTCCTTAACCCTCTCCTCCCTCTCTTACTTTTCTGAGTCAACATAAAAAAAAGGGGGAAACCGATCCTAGCCCTACCCCCCCCCTGTCGCCTCTCATCCACGGCGCCACTGCTGATGAAGGGACCACCGCACCCCCCAGGTAACGCGCCACCCTCCTCCCTCTCCCCTTCCTCTTCTCACTCCCTCCGCCTCAATCGAACCCCCCCTCTCTCGATCGAACCATAGCTTCTTCCCCCTTTTTTTCGGTCGACGAACAGCAGTAACCCCCCCGTTCCTCTCTAGATGTAAATTTTTATATACTTATATTTCTTTTAAAATCTGAGTTTTTAAGGGTTAAATATATATATTTTTACATCAGGTTTTTAAGAGTTAAAGAATATATTTTTTGTTTTTAAATACGAAGTACATTGATATTTCTTTTCAGTTTTTATTATAAATGTACATTGTTTTAAATATAAATAGCGTTGATTTGAATTTTTCTTATATTTCGAATAGCGAAAAGATTATATTTTGAATAACGAAAAGAATATACTAATAAAAATATGAATTTTAGATTATAGAAAGAATAAAAATATGATTTTTATTTCTGTAGAGTAATAAAAATATAATTTTTATATAGTGAGCAGAATAAAAATAGAAATTTTATCTATACAGTAGCGGTATAAAAATAGTATTTTTATCTATATAGTAGCAATATAAAAATGTGATTTTTATATATGCAGTGGCTACGGACAATGAAATTGACAAAAGGCGAGCACGGCGAAGATTTCTACATAAGAAGAGTCGTGGCGTTTGGATTAGCTAATTGGTGAGAACTCCTCACCTTTAATTTAAATTTCTAGTTAAAAATATATACTAGGATGCAGATGGTGTTTAGTAGCACCCGACACCCGTCGTCCACAGACCATGGTCGGCTTGTATGCTTGTTTGTTTGATTTTGATGTGTAGTTGATTGTGTGATGTGAAATGAAATAAAATATTTATATAGCTAAAAATATTTTATAGTTGAAAATAGAATTTTTAACGTGTATTTAAAATGAATCGGACGATTTGTTTATATACACACATTTGACTGATATTGATTGGGATGATACGTTTTACACATCGCCCAACTGCACAAATAAAATCTGTGTTTGATTGTTTGAAACCCCACACAGGTATTGGGATGATATATGACATACACTTATCCCAATAATTAGTTGTATGTCGATCGATTGATTTACAGGATGTTATAAGCGTTGAATATTTATATTTAATGCCTATACAGTGTAGAACGCACTTTGGATGATGGTTGGGTGTTTATCGTCATTGTTGTATATATGAATTTGATGAAATCCATATAACTGACATTATATGGTAATTGACTGTGTCTGATTCCAGTTCAGAGTTATCGAATAATTTAAAAACAATATTCTTTGAATATTGAAATGTGAAGTCGTGTTAAGTAGTTACACGCCATTTTAACACAAACAGGAATTTTGTCGATTTTATAATGAATATTGAAAGTGATTTCAAAATCGAATATTTAGAAATGAATTCGAATTGAAATTGAATAGAAATGAATTCAAATTGAAATTGAATAGAAATGAATTCGAATTGAAATTGAATAGAAATGAATTCGAATTGAAATTGAATAGAAATGAATTTGAATTGAAATCGAATAGAAATGAATTCGAACTGAAATTGAATAGAAATGAATTCAAATTAAAATTGAATAGAAATGAATTCGAATTGAAATTGAATAGAAATGAATTCGAATTGAAATTGAATAGAAATGAATTTGAATTAAAATTGAATAAATTTAAAATTCAAATTGAATTGAAAAAGAACTGAAATTGAATTAAAAATCGATTTGAATTGAAATCAATTTGAAATGAATTTAAAACGAATTTATAAGGAAAAATTTCAATTTTTATTTGAATTTGAAATGAAGTCGAAATCATTTCGAAAATGAATTTAAAACGATTTATAAAATACGTTTTGAAAGTAAATAGATGAAATATATTATATATATAATGGCCTGAATAGAATGCCGCGCTGCGGCAGTTCGTGAATTTCGACCATTGACTTTGAATGGACATTGCGGGAGATTCCACCGTCGGATTCTCCTAAAACCAGAACCGTTTGGTTCGTATCGAAAAGAGCGTTCTGATGAATATTAGAGATTTGAAATCTAACGGTTGGATTTGGAATTATGTCCAAATCAAATTTGGAAAAGGTCGCTGTAAGTGCAGTTCGATGGCCGTTGATGGAAATCAACTGTACCGGCCTTGATAAAATTATTAAAAATAGTAATAATTTGTGTAAAATCATAAGAAATGACTATGTGAAGAGTTGGGATGAAAAACTCCATATTTGAAAAGAAAAAAATAGATTTTTATCGAAATGAACTAGTTTTGTACTAGAATTAAAATCAATTTGGTTTTGAAATAAATAAATTGAATTTGAAATGGTTTTGAAAGTAACCAGGATTTCCAATAATTGAATTGGAATGATTTGAATCGAAATTGTCTTTAGAATATTTCGATGTTGGATTTCGTGATTATACAGATATTGTTATGGAAATTTGAAAGATATATTTATATCGTTATTTCCAATATGATATTTGTTGGTCGTAGAATTTGATATTGAATATAAGCCGATATATTTTCTATTCAGAGCCTCGTATTTAATATCAAATGTGATTTGGGTTTGTCGTGAATGGTGTCTTCATTAACACTGTCCTTAAACCCAGTTGAGAAAAAGATTAAATCTTTTATTTAGATTTAATGAAGTGTACCAATTAAATGGTATTTAATTGGAATTGAATTTGAATTTGAATTGATTTTTGGGTTTATCGTGAACGGTGTTTTAAATAACACTTGTTCTTTAACCCGATGATTAATGGAATGTGATTTTGGGTTGTTGTCAACGGTATCTTCAATAATACTGATCTTAGACCCAACGGAGTTAAGAAAATCAGAAACTAACTGGAGATTAGTTAAGTTGAATGGTTTCTTGGGTATTGATCTGATATTGGTTTCAGCCTTCGGGGTTAATACTTAGGGAATTGCTCACTTGCTATTTTACGGTTAAAGGCTGATATAATGGAATGTGATTTTGGGTTTATCGTGAACTGTGTTTTAAATGACATTGGTTCTTTAACCCAGTTAAAGATTCAAACTATGTGGAATTTTAATGAATCTTTAATTAGATTGAAAAGATCAAGAATGGAGTATCACCAATTTTTCTCTAGGCGATAGTTAAATCTTTAATTAGATTTGAACGTGAAATGGTAATTGAATTTACCGATAACACCATGGTGTTAGATATGAAGTATTACCAGTTTTACTTCATGGGATGAATAGGTTGGGATTGGGAAATAAAATAAATAATTACTTCGGTGTGGTTCGCTAATCTTGACTAGTTTGAAGTGATATTCAAAGGAAAATTAAAGAATAAATTTAAAAGAATTTATCTTTGATAAAATTAATGGGAACCTTTCTCTAAGAATGTGAAATTTAGAAACTAACTGTAGGTTAGCTAAGAAGAATGGTTTCCTGGGTATTGATCTGATGTTGGTTTCGGCCTTTGGGGTTAATGTTTGGGGAATTATTCTCTTGTTAATTTACGGTTAGTGACTGATGAATTGGAATGAGGCGTATGTTGTGTTTGTGTAACACTTGTTTATTATATACACGAGTTATTCAGAAAGACCGGGTTTATCCCATTCTGAATAACTGATTCGAAGTGGTGTCGAGGATGAAGACGGTGGTTGAAGACCGGAGGTCTTCACATCGTTTGGGTGATTACTGATGATCTTAATTGGGCTGTACACCCAAGAGGAGGGAATCCGTTGGTGGTCGTCCAGACGTACTTGGAGATCGATGGATATGCGAGGTATTAGGTGCCTCCGGTTTCGTTCAGACCCAGAACGAACTTGTAAATGGACTGTGTGTCTGACATTGGATTTTATTCTATGTGATTGATTTCTATTGAATGTATATCTGTTTGGCGGCGGAGAATTTATGTTCTTACTTAACACCCTTCTCTGAGACGTACGAGCTCAGGGGTTATATATTGATGGATATCAAACGCATGGAGTGAATTGCCTATGTGGCATGCCTAAGTGGCAATTGATCAGGGCTTCTGTTGAAAAGAAAAGTCTTGTGGTTGATGATCAAAGCACGGCCTGCGTGGCATAGCTTTGTGTAACGTTGATTCGCGAGCCTCACACCCCGGTTGTGAACCAGAAACGGGAGAGGACCTCAGGGAGGACATGCGTTTCCTTCTAGCTAGAAGTGGCGTCAGTGGTTTTACACGCCCTGACGAGTTTGACTTATGTGATTGTTGTTGTTGCGAGGCGCCTCGGATATATCGGTGACTATGTGGAGCCGATGGAGTCATTTGTTGGCTCATTTATGCCCCATAGGGCGGGGAGACGCAGTGTTCAGGCATTTTAATCCACATCGGTGGAGCAGCCCTGACGATCCAAGGCTTGTCTGCGCGCTTGCCTGAGACATGGGCTAGATTGTCTCGAATCAGTAGAGGACGATCCCTGGCCTTGGTTCACAGACGGAAATCCAATTTCCAAATACGTGACTTTGCGGTTTTGATTGGAGAGCCTAGTATGGCGACATGATATAAGGTACCCATGCCGTCTATGATAAATATTTATAAATGAAATTATTTTGACACTGTACACTTATAATAGTATCAAAAGATGATTTAGCGTATCAAGCATTCTTTGGCTATTATAAGGTAAAACCCTATCCTCTGGCTAGTGTTGCATTGTGTGATGGGACCTGGGTCTTATAATAGCTTCATTGTTCTTTATTTAGCATTGCGTTGTTGTTTTATGCACTGGTATTCTTGGGAGGAAACCCGTTCCGTGTTATACGGCGTGGTTCCTTGATTTACCTAACTTTAAAAATAAAGATTAATAACTGTTTTAGTTCTCACACCAGTCACATGACTGACCTGGAGTTTATTGTTTTAACCTAAACTCTGGGTGCCCCTATTTTCTGCACGGGAGCTAGTAGTTTTGGTTTTGCAGATTTATTTTCAAAGGATCCTGATTTACAGCTGGAATGATATCCGGAAAGCTCTGTATCCGTATATCTCCTTCAGTTGTGCTTTGTATTATTTTCCGCTGCTATGTAATGTATTGTAATCTCTGATATCTTATAATGTATATTATTTGTTAATACTCTATATGTTCTTAAATTCTGATGAATTATTGTAATAAGCAATGAAATGTTCTTCTGTGTGCGTTCGAATTTGTCGTGTTCTTAAAACAATTAGGGGTTTCGAACGGTCTTGATTGGTTTAGCGACTGATTCGGATCGAGCGAAATTTCCGGTCGTTACATTTGGTATTAGAGCTTTGGTTTACAAAGCTCAGAAAACAAGGCACATAAGAACCATATGAAAGATTTCATCAGAGATTGGATTAGTAATATCCAATGGGAATGACTCGTTAGAGATGGGATCAGTAGTATCCTAAAATGAGTGTGAAGAGTATATTTTTAAAATGAAAACAATATTTTGTTTTGAAAATTTAATTCAATTATACGTATTTGAATATTTATTTTAAATTGATTTGGACAATGTAGTATATGGAGATTTTGCATATACGCGTATATACGAAGTTTTAATATACTAGATAGATATAGAATCACACTCTAGTCGCTTGGACATGATTCTGATGATTGACGCGTCATCATCAGAATTTATTTTCGAGTTTCAAAAGTGAGATTTCTATATATTTCCAATTGACTGGTGTGAGAACCAAAATTAGATAGGGCTTATTGTTGTGATTTGGCATCAAAAATATGATTTTTGGACTATATCTCAAAGATATGAATTTGAAAAGCTAATCAACTAATTGATTGCTGGTTGTGTTTGATTAATTGAAATGTTGAACCTTTAGGGAAATTGAACCAAATAGTGAGTTGTATTGAAAATTAGTCGCATTTGCATACGTATACATTTACTTACATTGAACAGGTCATAGCAAGGAGGCTAGAGAAGAGGAATAAAATTGTTTGCCCGACAAATAGGTACATGTTTATTGTATTTCTTGGGTTTTGGATGATTTTGTGAGCCGCTTGGCTTTTTATTTTTCTTTCGGATTGAAGAAGGCCATGGGAGGCTATATGAAATATCCCCAAGTCCCCGGTGCAGGGGAGGTTATGGCGAAATTTTTCGAAAATTTAGGGTGTTAGCCAAATTTTTGAAAAATTTGAAAAGTTCTTAGAAACTGAAAAGTTGAAGAACTTAAGCCATAAAGAAAATAATTAAAGTTGAGTTGGTTGGTGAAACAACTTTCGGCTTCGTTCCTTTTCAGGGACGAAAAGTTTTAAGTGGGGGAGATTGTAATAATCCGGAAATCTGAGCCAATTTAAAATTTTTATTTATGCAATTTTAGTGAATTTTGAATATTTAAAATGAAATATTTTAAATAATATCAACGAGAAATTTATTTTGAACAGAATTAGAACGTATATATTTATATAAGTCATCGTTAGAAAATAAATATTTATTTATATATATAAAAGGAATTGAAAATGGCGCGGTAGTTCAATAATTCGATTTCAAAGTTCAAATGAATGTACCGGGTGCAAAATAAACCGAATTTTAGCGCAACCAAAAATATTTGAATCTATTTGGGAGTATCTTTCCAATGAATCCAAAAAATCGAAATTTCATAGCGGGGAAAAAAAGTTACGTCCAGTTGAAAATTCAGAATAGTCGCCATGGAATTCTGGCCCTTAAAAATGGAAATTTTGCAAATGACATCGGTTTTCGACGAAACCACTTTTGTTGGATCCGGGATGTCTAGTTATTGCTAGATTCCAAAATTCATAATTTTTCAAATCGATATGTGAGCGTGGCAAAGGAAAATGCAATTGACTAGTTTCAGTTGATTTTAATCGACTGGAAAATTGCCATTTTTCAAACGGTCTCGGAATTTGACGAAAGTAGTTTTGTTAGGAACGTATCGTCAATACGAAGCTAGAAAATATTTTTCAAAGATTTTTCGAGTTAGTATGTGACCCCAGTTGTAACACCCCATGTCCATTAATGTCACTCGCGAAGGGAATGCATTAACTTCCATGGAGGTTATAAGTGAATATAGAACAGAAAAATTACAACAAGGCAGATAGCAAATAGTACTTGGAAATCTAAAACTTCATTTTATTGCAGCGGAAATTAAACATGTTTGTTACATCATAAAACCATAGATCATAACCAAGTACAATATCCATCTTCATAAAAACAAAATACATAATCCCATTACATAAATAGCCATTAAAAAGATAACAAGCTGGACTTTACTTCAACGGTCCAAGCTTTCCAAGAGAGATGAAGCAATTTAATCAAACTCCACTAGAACTGGGCCCAACCTGAGGACCTGGTGGGGGAAAAAAGATAGAAATAGAGGGGTTCAGAAATAAAGTCTGGCGAGTATGATAATTCTAACAATACTATTATCAAAATAACTAGACTAAGGCATAAGCTGGAAGAGAAGTAAATGTCTATGAACTCTTAGGAAGATAAAGATAGCGTTTAAGATAACGTTAAAGATAACGGTAAAGGCACACCTAATTACTAACGAATGATTACTACACTGCACTGCACATTACTACACCGCACCACACCAGTCACCCTATTGTTTGATCCCACTTGCTTCACATAGAAACTTTATAAATAGCCTTACGTACCCCTAGCTGACTACATAGGTGTCGTCTGCCCCTATCTCCACTAGGTGTACCCCACTACCCACTTTCGATCGGCTCCCTACACGTAGATACCCGTGCTGGCCCCACAGTGGGGTGTATCACTCCCCTAAAGTGGCAACCCGATACAACTTGAGAATGCACGGCTTATACCTGCATGATGCAACAACGTCTTACCTACCAGCCCGGGTCCACATACGCATATGAAACCCGTTGGACTTACGTTGCCACCGCTCCCCGTTTTGGCCTCTTACAATCATACCCAGCATGCGTGTCCCATCCTCGACTTGGGTCGAGCCCACAAAGATACGTTTGGGATACTGGTCGAAATGGGCCCCCACAAGCTACCCACCAAAGCTTGTCACTAGTATATCCCACTTAACCCTCTTAGTCGTGTTCATTTACATGTGTGTTTGGTTAAGTCTTACTAATCGTATTTCACATGCCACTAAGGGCACCCCCTAGATTCCTCATGCCACCCAAGGCACCTACTTAACCCCCATGTCCCACCTTACATGTTTATCTGGTTAAGTATTTCTTAATTCCCCAGGCCATAACCTCATAAAGACCTCTCACATTAGACTGGCATTTATGGCAGCTGGATTTGCCGGGTGGGTCCGGGCAGTCTTACACCATAAAAGAGTCTAACCTCGTGTCTTTACAACCGTTATGCTTTAGTTTAGGCCTAGGACCTCTCACATTGGGCTGACATTTGTGACCACTGGATTTGCCGGGCGGGTCCGGGCAGGTTTACGTCACAAACGAGTCCAACCTCGTGTCCTAAGCATTGATTAATACTTAAAATCTTTTACCCCAGTTTTAATAATTCCCTATTCAAATTATTAATTAAGTCAACTTTTAATGATGTCCATAATTGACTCAATTATGGCCATGGATGGCATGCAAAATCATATCAATTGCACCCTAACTTATTAATATTAAATCCTTAATATTATCCCTACCCCATGTTTATACGTTCGCTTATTCAACGCATAATATAGGCTAGACTTGTATAGTCTAACACCTAGCACAAAGATAAATTATCACAACATATAGACAATTAAAATAAATCTAATCATAATAGGGGTGAAACTTGCATAAACTACACATGTTAAGGATCAAAAGGCGTCAACTTGTTAAATGTCTCAATTTACATGATATGATCATAGCCCAAATCTATACATAAACTTGCATATGGTGTTTTTAGGCAATATAATGATGGTGTGAACTAGCATAGGATATCACATATGTCATAGCATAATTCTAGATGTCATAATATATGACTTGGCATATGTTCATAACTTTTCTAATCAATCTAACTTGCATATGTGACTTGTCATATAGATCAACATAACCCAAACATGATGATTTAATTAATATGAACTAACTAGCATAGATGGTAACATCATGGCCTTTTTAACAAGTATGATTTATCGCAACTTAGCATAGAAACTTTCAGCATACATAACATCATCATAGCATGATTTACAACATATAAGATATCATCATCACATAACATTGGATTTACAATATACATGATAGCAAAAGGGGTTTACAACAACATATATGATAATTCACATCATCTACTCATAATCCATTCATAACTCAACCTAATTAAAATGATAATAATCTTGTTAAGATCATCATACTCACAATTTAGAGAAGAAAAGAGAGAGTTTTGCTTTGCTTTAGGGTTGAGAAAATTAGAATTGAATTTGCTTTTCTTCTTTCTTAGTTGGCGGCGGCTCCATTGATTTCCATGGCGACGGTAACTATTCTATTTTAATTTGGTTTAGGGTTAGCATTAGGATGTATTTATAGGTGTAGGAAGTTATTTAGGACCATTAGATTAACCCTGAACCATGAAACCAATCAAATGCAAAATCTGCATTTGAGCGAATCGGCCCACGGGTTGACAGCCAAACACCCTTGGTTGACCCCTAGTCGACCCAGCGGAGCTTGGGTCGACCTCAAAAATGGGCCGGTTCGGTTATTTCCCCTCCCAATTCGCTGTTTTGAACTTTTTCGCATATTTATTTATTTAATTTTTAATTTTTATATATATTAATATATATATATATATATATTTCTCTGCGCAACCCATTTCACTTAATTCTTTTCTAAAAATTAAGTATACTGTAATTTGTGAATTTTAATGTTATAAAATTACGGGGTGTTACATTCTCCCCTCCTTAAAGGATTTCGTCCTCGAAATCTCCAAGTCAAGAAGAATGTATATCCTACTATCTAATCGTCCATCTACTCAACCATCAAACACCAGCATCCATTGTCCTTAAAAGACTTCTAATGCTTTAATGTTTATATGCACAGTGTGTGTATATGTCCATATCTAATGCAAAATTAGGCGGTCTACTGATTCAGTCGACCTCCTTAGTGCAATTCATGATAGTGCCATGCGTCCAATATGTATGCAAAAGATTCCTAATGATACATATTAATTCTATATGCGTGCACAACCATCCACCCGAATGCAGCAACTATATGATTATACAACCATTATACATCCATTTTACTAAATACATCCATATATATGCAATATGCAATATGAAGTGACGGAGCCGATCTGGTGCCTAATAGTGTGTGTATATGCATCCACGAGCAACCACTAGCAAACACTTGCATCCACTTTGCATCCACCATACATAACATGTCTCAAACACATGTTTCAACCATAGGATTATCCTAACTAAAGGTCAAAGATACTAGCGAGAGGATATACTAAAGTTAAGATAAGTACAAGCTAAGCGATAAAGGAGAAATTAAAGGACATACCCTCAAAAATAAAAGGGTATTGTGAACGCATATTCTCTTCCGTCTCCCAAGTAGCGTTGCTCTCATCATCTCCCCATTGCACTTTGACTAGTCTGACCTCTCGATTCCTCAACCTCTTGATCTCCGACCCAAGAATGCGTGTAGGAGCTCGTCGAATTATCGCATCACGCTCTATCTCCACCTCTCTAAGCAAGCTCGGCTCTACCACTTCCGCGGTCTCGTGCAAGCACTTCCTCAAATGTGACACATGGAATATGTCATGTACACCACTAAGTCTCTCGGGCAACTCCACTCTATATGCCATCTGTCCAATCTTCTCCTTAATAGGAAACAGCCCTATAAACCTTGGTGCTGATTTCCCAACGGACCCAAAGCGAACAATGTTTCGTAACAGAGACACTTTGACAAAGACCATGCCCCCAACTTCAAACTCAAGATCTGTCCTCCTCTTATCCGCATAAGATTTCTGCCTATCTTGCGCTGCTTTCATCCTCCTTCGAATCAAGTCGATCTTCTCTGAAGTCTCCCTAATCATATCGGGCCCAAGTAAGATCTTATCCGTAGATTCCCACCAACATGTAGGTGAACGACAAGGTCGTCCATATAGAGCTTCGAATGGTGCCATACCAATGATGGACTGAAAGCTATTATTATATGCGAACTCAACCAATGGAAGATGCTCTTCCCATGTACCCCCAAAGTCTAGGATACAAAGCCTCAACAGATCCTCTAGAATGCGATTCACCCTCTCAGTCTGGCCGTCCGTCTGAGGATTTTATGCGGTGCTCAAACATAACTGAGTCCCTACCGCCTCTTGTAAGCTTCTCCAAAATTTGCTAGTGAAAATAGGATCGCGGTCGCTCACTATGCTAGAAGTAACACCGTGCAAACGAACTATTTCTCGGACATATACAGAAGCTAACCATGGAGCAGTCCTCTTACTCTTCACGGGAATGAAATGGGCGCTCTTAGTAAGTCTATCTACAATAACCCAAATCCCCGTATTACCCCTCCTCGACCGCGGTAATCCATCCACAAAATCCATCGAGACACTCTCCCACTTCCATAGTGGAACCTCCAATGGGTGAAGCAACCCACTGGGTTTCTTTTGCTCCGCTTTTACTTGTTGGCACACCATGCATCTAGCGACATACTCGGCCATGTCTTTCTTCATGCCGGTCCAAAAGTAAACTCTCTTAATGTCTTTGTACATCTTGTCCCCGCCGGGATGAATGGTCATCTTCGAACGATGTGCTTCTTCAAGAATAGTCTTCCTTAGGTCATCGTCTTTTGGTACACAAAGTCTACCGTCCCTACGTAACCAACCCTTATCATCTAGGGTATACCTACGGAGATGGCTTGATGACTCCCCTCCTTTGAGTTTTTCAACTAACTCAACCAACTGCGGGTCGTCTCGCTGTGCCTCGCCAATCCGTCCCAAAAGCGTAGGTCTGACCTCCAAGGATGCTAGCAAACCGGGTACGAATTCAACGGAAGGTCTAAAGTCAAACATCGAAATGAATTCTAAACTTCGCCGCTCAACAAACAAAGGACTTAAGGATAATCTTTTTCTACTTAAGGCGTCTGCCACCACGTTACCCTTGCCAGGGGTATAGGCTATTTCGAAGTCGTAGGACGCTAAGAACTCCATCCACCTTTGCTGCCTTAAGTTCAAGTCCTTTTGAGAGAATAGGTATTTTAAAGACTTGTGGTCAGTGAATAATTCAAATTTCTCGCCAAGAAGATAATGACGCCAAGACTTAAGCGCGAAAACAATAGCGGCCAATTCTAGGTCATGTGTTGGATAATTTTTCTCACGCGCTCTCAACTGCCTTCCACCATAGGCTATTACCCTACCCTCTTGCATTAAGACTGCACCTATTCCTGTCATACAAGCGTCAGTATAAATGGTAAACGACTTACTCCCGTCTGGCAATACTAAGACTAGGGCTGAAGTCAAAGCTCTCTTCAAACGTTGGAACGCATCATCACAATCTACGTCCCATTTGAAAACTAGGTTCTTCTTCGTCAAGCGTGTCAATGGAGCTGATATCTTTGCGAAGTCTTTGATAAACTTCCTATAGTAGCCAGCCAACCCCAAGAAACTTCTCATTTCGGTAGCATTTTTAGGAACCTTCCAATCTTGGATGGCCACCAATTTCGCGGGATCTACAGCTATCCCTTCTTTGGAAACCACGTGTCCTAAGAACCGTACTTCCTTCCCCCAAAAGTGACACTTAGAAAATTTAGCTTTAAGCTTATGCGCTCGAAGAGTCTCCAACACTTCCCTAAGATGTAGGGCATGCTCTTCTTCATCCTTAGAAAAGATCAAGATGTCATCTATAAAGACTAGCACGAATTTGTTAAGGTACTCCCTAAACACCCTACTCATCAAATCAACAAAGTATGCGGGGGCGTTTGTCAAACCGAAGGGCATCACTAGCCATTCATAGAAACCGTCCGGAGTCCTAAAGGCAGTCTTGTCAATGCTATCCTCAGCCACTCTCAACTGATGGAAACCAGTGGCTAAGTCCAACTGCGAAAACACTGAGGCGCCAACTAACTGATCGAAGAGATCGTCAATCCTCAGCAGTGGGTGTCTGTTCTTCTTAGTAAGCTTATTAAGTTCTCTATAGTCCACACAAAGTCTAAGGGACCCATCCACCTTCGTGGAAAATACTACTAGAGCACCCCACTCTGATATACTTCGTCTTATGAACCCCTTCTCAAGCAACTCCTTCACTTGCTTACCAAGTTCCCTCCTTTCACGTGGAGCCATGTGGCGTACTGACAAAGATACTGGTTTCGCATTATCCATAAGATATATTCGAAAATCTATCTCCCGCTTCGGAGGCAAGCCCTTCACCTCCTCAAACACATCCGAATATTCTCGGACCAATATAACAGATCGTAGATTTTCCTCAGACGCGTCAAGCGATTCTAGATAACTTAGCATAACCGAATTTATGGGATTATAAAAGATTTCGAGAGTGTTGCCAAGGCGAGTCACGAGCCTAACTACTCTCCTTTCACAATCAAGAACGGCCTCATTTCTGGATAACCAATCCATTCCTAAAATTAGCCCATAGCCCGTGAAGCCCAACACATAAGCATCACATCTAAATTCAATGCTAAGTATAGAAATTTTCAAATCCAAACACATCATAGATAAATAAGCTGAGCCCCCAATTGGATTCGAAACAACTAAGGGATCCTCTACTAAACTGGTGTTTAAGTGCAGTGATTCAACTAATGATTTAGAGATAAACGAGTGTGATGCTCCCGAATCGAATAAGGTACGGACAAGATGATCAAACAGAAAAACTAAGCTTTCAACAGAAATGGTTCTACCTCGTTCTTGCAGCGGTGGGACCGCGAGAGCCTAAACTTGTCCCCTTGCCTGCCCTGGTGCCATAAGAGCCTGCACCTGTCCACCCGAGGTAGCTCCTGCGCTCTGCCCCTTCTTTGGGAAGTCCTTCACTAAATGTCCCGCATCGCCACAATGAAAACAGCCTGTCTTCTTTTTCTTTCGGCAATCCTTGCTGAGATGGCCTGGTGTCCCATAGTTAAAACATTTCTTCTTTCCCTTGCCATTATTGTCTTTTCCACCCTTCTTGTTTTGTTGTTGTGGTTTCTTCTGATCCCCCTTCTTCTCGGGTGCCTTATCAGCTTTAGCGCTTTTCTCCTCATGCATAAGCGCCATTTCTACTAACTTCTCAAAGGTGGCCCCCATAGGGATGTGGGTCATAGCCAACCCTTGCAATGGTTCATTCAAGCCATTCACGAACCTCAGCGCCTTCTTCTCCGGCGTGTTCACTAAGTCCAAGCCAAACCTTGCTAATTGATTAAATTTATTGACCTATTCTTTCACTGATGAGCTTCCTTGCTTCAATGTCAAGAACCTTTCCATATATAGATTTTCTTCCGCCCTTGAGAGAAACTTCGCCTCGAACCTACGTCTGAAATCCGCCCAAGAGTCAACAGGACGCTCCCCATTAGTGACCTCCCACCAAAACGAGGCCTCTCCCTTCATCAACCAAGCTGCTAAACGAACTCTCTTCCCTTCTTCTACTTCAAAGATTTCTAGCAATTCTTCCACCTCCTTAAGCCAATCTCTAGCTTCCACAAACGTTTCTGACCCTTGAAATGGTTTTCCACCCATAGCCTCGAATTCCTTGCATGTCTTTGCAAAAGTATCTACGCGAGGAGGAGGAGGAACGGGTGCAACTGGTGGTGGAGGAACATTGGCTGGACCTACAGCGGCCCTAGCCTCTAATAACCTCCTATACCATCCTGGTATCGTTACACCGTCGGGTAGATTAAGATCTTCAACCATGCTGAAACGAAAAAGGAAAGATTCAAAATGGAGAATTCGAAAGATAAAGATATGGGCTATTGGGGATTATGTTTTTTTTCTTAAAAACTTTTCTCTTTAAATTTCTCATTAAAACATGTTTTTGAAAGCACTTCTTCCAAAAATAACTATTTTTCTAAAGTATTTTTATCTGTTCTGGTAACCTTAAGCTCTGATACCACGTGTAACACCCCACGTCCATTAATGTCACTCACGAAGGGAATGCATTAACTTCCATGGAGGTTATAAGTTGTAACAACCCGCAAAAATCAGGACCAATTTAAAATTTTTATTTTAGAAAATTTTAATGAATTTTGACAATATAAAATAATTTATTTAAATAATAATGATCACAAATTTGATTCAAATCGAAGTTAGAATGAATGATTTAATTTTTATTATAAAAAGAGTTAGAAATAACGCGGTAGTTTAAAAAGTCAAACTTGAACTTTGACTGACCGTACAGGATGCAAAATTTAACGGATTTTAGTGAAACCAAAAATATTAGAATCTATTTAAATTTATCTTTCCAACGAATCCGAAAAATCGAAATTTCATAACGGGAATCAAAAGTTATGTCAAAATTAAAATCTAGAATGGTCGCTATGAAATTTATAAGGGCCAAAACGCTACATTTTGCAGAATAAGGAATTAGGACCCGAAACCATCTCCATTGGTTTCAGAATGTTGTTTACATATAAAAATGACTATAAGAACTTATATTTTTGAGTTTCGGAAAAATTCCACTATTTTTGGTATTTTTAAAATATTAAAATATACACCTGAAAAATAGAATTTTTGCAAACGAACTCCGAATTCGACGAAACCAGTTTCTATGGATTCGGGATATTAAATTAAGGTAAAATTCTAAAATTTATAATTTTTGGAATTATTTTGTGGCCTGTATAATTTTTACAGTGGAAATACAGCCTATTTTCAGACTTCGGAAATCTATAATAAATTCATACGGACTCGGAAAATTACGAAATCAGGTTCGTTGGGTTCGTAATGACCTGAAATAATTATGTTTAAAATTTTATTAATTTTGAAATCAGCATGTATTTATAAGAATTTTTGAACTGAAGAAAACAGTTGAAAATTGAGTAATTGGGCACATAATGATATTTGGGCCCAAACCAAAATTAAACCCATGGTATATATTATCTTTTTCTGAGTTTTAGGGCTGAAATTCGAAATGCACAGCAGCCACTCTCTTTTCCATCATTTTTTCTCAATTTCCATGGCAGCTCCCTCTTCCTCTAAAATTCATAAAAAAATAAAATCTCTTCAAACCATAGCAAATTATATGTCCTCTCGAAGGTCTCGACGATACGAAACTAATGGTGTGGTCGGTTTTGTCAAACAGCGCTCGGATTCGCCGGAATCTCGTTTTAAAGCTCGCTGTTTTCGAAATTCAGAAGCTCAAAACGTAAATCAAGAAATTCCCGTGAATCGAGGAAGAATTAGACGAAGTCACGAACACGGAAGTTCTTCGTCTACGCAAGACGAAGATGCTCAGAAAATTTCAGGCAGTTTGGAGGTGTGAGGCGGCCTGTGGGACCCGCGAGGCGAAATCCTTTCTAGGCGATTTCCCGATGATCGGAGAAGCTTTAGGGGCGGCTCTTTCTGGTGGTGGTGCGTCTCGCCAAGACGAAGACATTGGCGGTGGTCCCGTGGCGTCAGGTGGCCCGAGGCAGCGGCAAAGTGCGGTCAAAGTTCGGTGGTGAACAGTGTTTTTCGGTCAACGGGCTGAGGGTGTTTTCTATTTTATTTTTAAATTATTTAATTAATTTTCAGAACTTTAAAATTGCATAACTCACTCATACGAAGTCGAAAATCGACGATTTCAGGTGCGTTGGGATCGTGGCGACGAGATGGACGCGTGGACACTAATTTTGTCCAATTCTGAGACAGTGAAATTTTTAGGTATTTTTCACGAATATTAATTAATTATTTAATTATGTCCAACTTTAATAAATCATAACTCTCTCGTACGAGGTCCGATTGACGAACCGTAAATTGCGTTGGACTCGTCTTTCCGAGCTCTTCGCGATGGCGCAGACCAGAGCTGAATTCGAGACAGTCAAATTTTCAGCAAAAATCAATGTGAGATTCTATTTTTAATTTAATTATTATTTTTTTGTTATTTAAATAATTTAATGAGAAGTGAACTAGATCCGTGATGTATGACTACATGTTGATGCTTGGGTTTGGATTTGTGTTTGGATGATTATCATATGAATTGCGTTGTTGGAATCTACACGAATGGATTTGATCTTGTTTTTTTTTATGTTGTTTTGACAAATAAAAAATTAGATTTTGTGTTTTATGTTGTTTTGAGAATAAAAATTTGATCTTTTATTTTATGATGTGTTAAGAATAAAGATTAGATCTTTATTTAAAATTTATAAAGATAGGATTTTTATATTATAAAAGAAAGTTTAAATCTTTTAATTATATTTATAAATCAAGTTAGGATTTTTATTATATATATATATATAAAAAATCTTATTTTATTTAGATTTAGAAGAAATAAAACAAAGTTGGGATCTTGACACAAAAATGCGACACTACATCTTATGATGTTATTATATGCGATGACATGAAGATTTAATACCATATTGTATGTTGTCATTATTGTTTGTCGACATGAATGCTTAACATTAATCTACATGTTGCTCATTGAATGGTTTGGAATGGATTTGAACACCCCATATTATGTTATTTATCATTTTATTGATATGCAAGCGCGACACCATATTCTATGTGTTATTAATTTTCGTATGCGGTCATGTGAATTGGAAGATGACCATAATTTTAGTGCGGTCATGTAAATAGGAAAATAACCACATTTTAGTGCGTGAGTGTAAATAGCAAATTTGTATTATATTTTTAGCACTTAAGTAAGAATAAGATTATTAAAATAGTCTTAGCGTCTTAATAAAATTTAAGAAAATAAACTTATTTTCATAGTTAATGTCACAATAGGAATGCAACCTTATTTCCAGCGTTTATGTAAAAATATGAGTGTTGGTATATTTTTAGCGCGTTAAGTGAAAGTAGAAAATAAATATATTTTCATTGTTTAAGTTAAAATAAGATTGATAACTTATTTTCAGCGCGTTAGGTAAATTAGAAAATAATTATAATTTCATTGTTGTTAATAAAATAAGAATGCAACATTATTCGCATTGTTTTGACAAAAATATAAATGCAACATTATTCGCATTGTTTTAATAAAAATATGAAAGCAAACATTATTTACACTTTTTGATAAAATATAAATGCAAACTTTATTTGCATCGTTCTGTTAAAATATGAATGAAACTTTATTTTTATTGTTTTGATAAAAATATGAATGAAACTTTATTTTTATTTACATAAAAATATGAATGCAACTTTATTTTTATTGTTATGTCAAAACATGAATGCAAGTTTATTTTAAGCATTTTTAAGTAAAATATGTAAATAAATATATTCGTAGTGTTTCTGATTAAAAATATAAAAAATTTATATATGGATATTGCACATGAAAGTTGTACATGAAAGTGAATATATAATTAGCGTTATTGAGGAACTTGAAATATTTTCATTATTTACTCAATTAATGGAATTAATGGACGATTTAATTAAGAAGATTGCACATTTAAAAAAAGATGAAATAAAAAGTTTAAATTGATAAGATTTCATTCCAATTATAATAATGAAGATTTGAATTGAAAAATCTCGTTTTTATGTTAACTTGTAAATTTAGAAGATTTGATTTTAAAATTTAACATAAATGGATTGATTGAGGAAGAATTCATTTAATATTAAAATGGTAAGTTTTGATATTACAATTGAAACATTTTGGGAATAGTTTTATGATATTAATATGGAAAGATTAATGTTTACTGAAATGAAAGGATAAGTAAGAGAATGAATGATATTTTAGAAATTAGATATTCTAAAATATGAAATGTTTTAAAATAATACTTTTAAGAGATAATTATAATTATAAGTATTAATTGTACCTGGACACGAGGTTAGGTCACATTTATGGCGGAAGTCTGCCCGGAACCAACCGGCATATCCAGCAGCCATAAATGTTGGGCCTAATGTGAGAGGTCCAAGTGCGCAAATACGAATTGGGTCAAGACACGAGGTTAAGCCCAACCTGTGGTAGAAGTCTGCCCGGAACCAACCGGCATATCCAGCATCCACAAGTTGTAGGCCTAATGTGAGAGGTCTGGCCCGCTATTAATAATAAAATGTAAAGATAAACATAATAAATGGATAAGGAAAATGAATTGGGCTATTCGGTCCATTTAAAAAAATAGTAACTCCATTTTAACCCGTATAAATTATGTTATACATTTTATAAAGGAAATTGAAGATGATTAATATTTTATTTAAGATTAAATGAAATACTCTGAAATAAATGATGTCTAATTATATATATTAAATGGGAAATTTATGAAATCTAAATTTGGGTTTATCGTGAATTATGTTTTAAATAACATTTATTCTTTAACCCGAATTTATGATAGAATTAATTCCCTAAAAATTGAATAATCATTTAATAATGACTTTGGAAGATTAAAACTAAATAAGATTTTAATTAAATCTTTAATTAGATTGAAAAGGGAATTAAGTAGTTAAAATCACTGAATTAAGAAAGTGATCGAAAATGGGAAATGAACCATAAAGCAATGAATATTTTCATGTTATAAATGAATAAATGAATGAAAACATGAAATGGTTATATTATTTATATATTTTATATAAATAAAAGTAATGAAACTTTTATTTACATTTCATATGTAAATAAAAAGAATGAAAATAAGAATGAAATTTTTATTTACATTTCACATGCGAATAAAAAGATATAAATATGAAATGAAACATGATTTAGAAGCATGAACCGCATATGAAAATTTAACATGTTTTAAAAAGCATGAAGTCGCATATGAAATGCATAATCAAGAAACCGCATATGAAATAAAAATTCATGTTTAGAGTAGTATTACTGCATATGTAATGAATGGACGATATATTTATATGCATGAAATGAATGGACAATATATATATACATGAAATGAATGGACGATATTTATATTTATAAAAAAATAAATAACGATATAGAATGGTTTGCAAATTTATATATGCGAGAATTATTTGGAAAGTCCGAGTTTACTCTCATTCCAAATAATGATACGACGTTCGAAAAGTTGAAGACGGTGATTGAAGACCGACGATCTTCACATCGAATGGGTGTGTTGCTATTGAGACCCATGATGGGAGTAGCTACCTTGAAAGGGCGACAGTAGTAGCCGTCCGGACGTAGTGTTGATTGCGCGGATTTGACTTTCGCTCAGACCCAGGGCATAAGTTTATAAATGGAATGTATGTCTGACGTTGTAGTCCCCTATACTACATTCGTTGATCTCTCTTAATATATATCTGTTTGGTGGTTAACACCCTTCTCTGAGACATACGAGCTTAGAGGTTATATATTGGTAGAAATCAATGGTATAGTATGGACTGACAATGTGGCATACTAAGATGCATTGATCAAGGCTTTTGTTGAAAAGCAGGGCCTTGTGGTTGATGATCAAAGCATAGTCTATTTAGGCATAGCTTTGTGTATATCGTGACTTCGCGAGCCTCACACCCCGGTATGAGTCAAAAACGGGATATGGACCGTAGGGAGTGCACACGTTTCTTTCTAGCTAGAGTGGTGTCAGCGACCTGCCAGCCCTGACATTTTACTTATATGGATGATGGATTTTGAGGCGCCTCGTTATTTTTATAGGCCGTTGGTGGTCATACTATAGGTCCAAAGGGACCGGGAAACGTGTGTTCAGGCATAACTAATCCACTGCCCATAGGCGGGGACCGGCCCTACCGCTTCCAAGGGTTCACTGCGGGGAATCCTGAGGCATTTGCTAGATAGAGTGTCTCGAATCGGAGAGGATCTTGCCCCTAGCCTCGACTCATGATGGAATCCAAATTTCCAATACGCCCTTGCGGTTTTGATTGTAGAACTAGTATTGGCGACATGCTATATGGTAACCATGCCGTCTAGGATTGATACTTATGATTCAAATCTTTTTATTAAAACATATATACACTAATAATAATATCAAATCCGTTTTATACGTATCAAGCATCTTTTGACCATTATAAGGTAAAACCCTATCCTCTGGTGTGCGTTGCATTGTGTGATGGGACCTGGGTCTTATAATGGTTTCATTTTTCCAAAAAGACATTGCGTTATTTCTCGATTTACTTTGGTTTATGCACTGGCAATCCATAGGAGTAAACCCGTTCCGCGAAAGTGGCGTGGTCCTTGGATTTGTCATATTAGTTGAATTAGTTTAGAATTCTCACACCAGTCCCATGACTGACTCGTAGTTTGTTTCACTTTGCAAACTCGGGTGCCCCTCTTTTCCACACGGGCAGTCGAGTAGCTTTTTGCAGATATCTCTCTTTAGCAGGATCCTGGATCGAAGCCTAAAGCTGTGTCCAGAGCTTAGAAGTCTTCCGCTATTTAATGTATTAAATCTTTTGTAGTTTATCTTCCGCTGTAAGTTTACTTTATTTGTACTCTGATATTCTGTACTCTGATGTAACATTATTGTAATGTAATAAAAGTCTGCTGTTAATGTTCTGATGTATTGTATTCCCAAAGTTAACGTATGCGAGTTTTGAACGGTCTTGGTCGATTTTGCGATCGATTAAGGTCGGGCAAAAACCGTGTCGTTACATAAGTGAATATAGAACAGAAAAATTACAACAAGACAGATAGTAAATAGTACTTGGAAATCTAAAACTTCGTTTTATTGCAGCGGAAATTAAACATGTTTGTTACATCATAAAACCATAGATCATAACCAAGTACAATATCCATCTTCATAAAAACAAAATACATAATCCCATTACATATAGCCATTAAAAAGATAATAAGCTGGACTTTACTTCAACGGTCCAAGCTTTCCTAGAGAGATGAAGCAATTTAATCAAACTCCACTAGAACTGGGCCCAACCTGAGGACCTGGAGGGGGAAAAAGGATAGAAATAGAGGGGGTCAGACATAAAGTCTGGCGAGTATGATAATTCTAACAATACTATTATCAAAATAACTAGACTAAGGCATAAGCTGGAAGACAAGTAAATGTCTATGAACTCTTAGGAAGATAAAGATAGCGTTTAAGATAACGTTAAAGATAACGGTAAAGGCATACCTAATTACTAACGAATGATTACCACACTGCACCGCACATTACTACACTGCACCACACCAGTCACCCTATTGTTTGATCCCACTTGCTTTACACAGAAACATTATAAATAGCCTTACGTACCCCTAGCTGACTACATAGGTGCCGTCTGCCCCTATCTCCACTAGGTGTACCCCACTACCCACTTTCGATCAGCTCCCTGCTCGTAGATACCCGTGCTGGCCCCACAGTGGGGTGTATCACTCCCCTAAAGTGGCAACCCGATACAACTTGAGAATGCACGGCTTATACCTACACGATGCAACAACGTCTTACCTACCAGCCCGGGTCCACACACGCATATGAAACCCGTTGGACTTGCATTGCCACCGCTCCCCGTTTTGGCCTCTTACAGTCAAACCCAGCATGCGTGTCCCGTCCTCGACTTGGGTCGAGCCCACAAATATACGCTTGGGATACTGGTCGAAATGGGCCCCCACAAGCTACCCACCTAAGCTTGTCACTAGTATATCCCACTTAACCCTCTTAGTCATGTTCATTTACATGTGTGTTTGGTTAAGTCTTACTAATCGTATTTCACATGCCACTAAGGGCACCCCCTAGATTCATCATGCCACCCAAGGCACCTACTTAACCCCATGTCCTACCTTACATGTTTATCTGGTTAAGTATTTCTTAATTCATTCAGGCCATAACCTCATAAAGACCTCTCACATTAGACTGGCATTCATGGCAGCTGGATTTGCCGGGCGGGTCCGGGCAGTCTTACACCATAAAAGAGTCTAACCTCGTGTCTTTACAACCGTTATGCTTTAGTTTAGGCCTAGGACCTCTCACATTGGGCTGACATTTGTGATCACTGGATTTGCTGGGCGGATCCGGGCAGGTTTACGTCACAAATGAGTCCAACCTCGTGTCCTAAGCATTGATTAACACTTAAAATCTTTTACCCCAGTTTTAATAATTCCCTATTCAAATTATTAATTAAGTCAACTTTTAATGATGTCCATAATCGACTCAATTATGGCCATCCACTTATGGCATGCAAAATCATATCAATTACACCCCAACTTTTTAATATTAAATCCTTAATATTACCCCTACCCCACGTTTATACGTTCGCTTATTCAACGCATAATATAGGCTAGACTTGTATAGTCTAACACCTAGCACAAAGATAAATTATCACAACATATAGACAATTAAAATAAATCTAATCATAATAGGGGTGAAACTTGCATAAGCTACACATGTTAAGGATCAAAAGGTGTCAACTTGTTAAATGTCTCAATTTACATGATATGATCATAGCCCAAATCTATACATAAACTTGCATATGGGGTTTTTAGGCAACATAATGATGGTGTGAACTAGCATAGGATATCACATATGTCATAGCATAATTCTAGATGTCATAATAGATGTCTTGGCATATGTTCATAACTTTTCTAATCAATCTAACTTGCATATGTGACTTGTCATATAGATCAACATAACCCAAACATGATGATTTAATTAATATGAACTAACTAGCATAGATGGTAACATCATGGCCTTTTTAATATGTATGATTCATCACAACTTAGCATAGAAACTTTCAACATACATAACATCATCATAGCATGATTTACAACATATAAGATATCATCATCACATAACATTGGATTTACAATATACATGATAGCAAAAGGGGTTTACAACAACATATATGATAATTCACATCATCCACTCATAATCCATTCATAACTCAACCTAATTAAAATGATAATAATCTTGTTAAGATCATCATACTCACCATTTAGAGAAGAAAAGAGAGAGTTTTGCTTTGCTTTAGGGTTGAGAGAATTAGGATTGAATTTGCTTTTCTTCTTTCTTAGTTGGCGGCGGCTCCATTGATTTCCATGGCGACAGTAACTATTCTATTTTAATTAGGTTTAGGGTTAGCATTAGGATGTATTTATAGGTGTAGGAAGTTATTTAGGACCATTAGATTAACCCTGAACCATGAGAACCAATCAAATGCAAAATCTGCATTTGAGCGAATCGGCCCACGGGTTGACAGCCAAACACCTGGATTAACCCCTAGTCGACCCAGCAAGGCTCAGGTCGACCTCAAAAATGGGCCGGTTCAGTTATTTCCCCTCCCAATTCGCTGTTTTGAACTTTTTCGCATATTTATTTATTTAATTTTTAATTTTTATATATATCAATATATATATATTTCTCTGCGCAACCCATTTCATTTAATTCTTTTCTAAAAATTAAGTATACTTTAATTTGTGAATTTAATGTTATAAAATTACGGGCTGTTACACCAGTAAATTGAAATGTGTGTTCAAATTCAATATATAGAGTTATATTTTGATTTTGACGAAAACTGATCAGAACGATTGAATCAGCCTGCGATACATATCCCATTGTGTTCGGAATGAGGGTAATTAGCTAGGGACGACAGTCGTTGGGTTCAGATTGGGGTCCGAACGAAAAAGTTACATTTTGAAAAGAAATTAAATATAATAATATTTATTCCTCCCCTCATTAACCCTCTCCTCCCTCACTTACTTTTCTGAGTCAATATAAAAATAAAAAAATAAAAAAAAGGGGAAACCGATCCTAGCCCTACCCCTCCCCCCACCCCCCCGTCGCCTCTTCTCCCCAGCGCCACGGCTGACGCAGGGGCCACCGCACCTCCCCCCCAGGTGATGCACCGCCCCTCCTCTCTCTTCTCTCTCCCTCCGCCTCAACCGAACCCCCTCTCTCGATCGAAGACCGAACCCTCCCCCCTCTCTCGATCGAACCGCAGCTTCTTCCCCCCTTTTTTCGGTCGACGAACAGTAGTAAACCCCCTCCCCCCGGTTCCTCTCTCGATATAAGTTTTTATATATTTATATTTCTTTTAAAATCTGAGTTTTTAAGTGTTAATTTTTTTTTTACATCAGGTTTTTAATAGTTAAAGAATATTTTTTTTTTGTTTTTAAATATGAAGTACATTGATTTTTCTTTTCAGTTTTTATTATAAATGTACATTGTTTTAAATATAAATAGCGTTGATTTGAATTTTTTTTATATTTTGAATAGCGAAAGGATTATATTTTGAATAGCGAAAAGATTATATTTTGAATAGCGAAAAGATTATATTTTGAATAACGAAAAGAATATACTAATAAAAATATGAATTTTATATTATAGAAAGAATAAAAATATGATTTTTATTTATGTAGAGTAATAAAAAAATATAGTTTTTATATAGTGAGCATAATAAAAATAGAATTTTTATCTATACAGTAGCGATATAAAAATAGAATTTTTATCTATATAGTAGCAATATAAAAATGTGATTTTTATATATGTAGTGGCTATGGACAATGAAATTGACAAAAGGCGAGCACGACGAAGATTTCGACATAAGAAGAGTCGTGGCGTTTGAATCAGCTAATTGGTGAGAACTCCTCACCTTTAATTTAAATTTCTAGTTAAAAATATATACTAGGATACAGACGGTGTTTAGTAGCACCCGACACCCGTCGTCCACAGACCATGGACGGCTTGTTTGCTTGTTTGTTTGATTTTGATGTGTAGTTGATTGTGTGATGTGAAATGAAATAAAATATTTATATAGCTAAAAATATTTTATAGTTGAAAATAGAATTTTTAACATGTATTTAAAATGAAATAAATATAAACAAATCGGACGATTTGTTTATATACGCACATTTGACTGATATTGATTGGGACGATAAATTTTACACATCGCCCAAATGCACAAATAAATTTGTGTTTGATTGTTTGAAACCCCACACGGGTATTGGGATGATATATGACATACACTAATCCCAATAATTAGATGTATGTCGATCGATTGATTGACAGGCTATTATAAGCGTTGAATATTTATATTTGATGCCTATACAGTGTAGAACACACTTTGGATGATGGTTGGGTGTTTATCGTCATTGTTGTATATATGAATTTGATGAAATCCATATAACTGAAATTATATGGTAATTGACTGTGTCTGATTCCAGTTCAGAATTATCGAATAATTTAAAAATAATATTCTTTGAATATTGAAATGTGAGGCCGTGTTAAGTAGTTACACGCCATTTTAACACGAACGGGAATTTTGTCGATTTTATAATGAATATTGAAAGTGATTTCAAAATCGAATATTTAAAAATGAATTCGAATTGAAACTGAATAGAAACGAATTCGAATTTAAATTGAAAAGAAATGAATTCGAATTTAAAATGAATAGAAATGAATCCGAATTGAAATTGAATAGAAATGAATTCAAATTGAAATTGAATAGAAATGAATTCGAATTGAAATTGAATAGAAATGAATTCGAATTGAAATTGAATAAATTTAAAATTCAAATTGAATTGAAAACAAACTGAAATTGAATAAAAAATCGATTTGAATTGAAATCAATTTGAAATGAATTTATAAGGAAAAATTTCAATTTTGATTTGAATTTGAAATGAAGTTGGAATCGTTTCGAAAACGAATTTAAAACGATTTATAAAATACGTTTTGAAAGTAAATCAACGAAATATATATAATATTTATATATTATATATATAATGGCCTGAATAGAACGCGCCACGCTGCGGTAGTTTGCGAATTTCGACCATTGACTTCGAATGGACATTGCGGGAGATCCGACCGTCGGATTCTCCTAAAACCGAAACCGTTGGGTTCATATCGAAAAGATATTTCTAATGAATATTAGGGATTTGAAATCTAACGGTTGGATTTGGAATTATGTCCAAATCAAATTTGGAAAAGGTCGCTGTAAGTGCAACTCGATGGCCGTTGATGGAAATCGACTATACGGGCCTTGATAAAATTATTAAAAATAGTAATAATTTGTGTAAAATCATAAGAAATGACTGTGTGAAGAAATGGGATGAAAAACTCCATATTTGAAAAGTTAAAAATAGATTTTTATTGAAATGAACTAGTTTTGTACTAGAATTAAAATCAATTTGGTTTTGAAATAAATAAATTGAATTTGAAATGGTTTTGAAAGTAACCAGGATTTCCAATAATTGAATTAGAATGGATTTGAATCGAAATTGTCTTTGGAATATTTCGATGTTGGATTTCGTGATTATATAGATATTGTTATGGAAATTTGAAAGATATATTTATATCGTTATTTCCAATACGATATTTGTTGGTCGTAGAATTTGAATATAAGCCGATAAATTTTCTATTCGGAGCCTCGTATTTAATATCAAATGTGATTTGGATTTGTCATGTGAAATGTCTTCATTAACACTGTCCTTAAACCCAGTTGAGAAAAATATTAAATCTTTTATTTAGATTTAATGAAGTGTACCAATTAAATGGTATTTAATTAGAATTGAATTTGAATTGATTTTTGGGTTTATCTTGAACGGTGTTTTAAATAACACTTGTTCTTTAACCCGATGATTAATGGAATGTGATTTTGGGTTTTCGTGAATAGTATCTTCAATAATACTGTTCTTAGACCCAACGGAGTTAAGAAAATCAGAAACTAACTGGAGATTAGTTAAGTTGAATGGTTTCTTGGATATTGATCTGATGTTGGTTTCGGCCTTCGGGGTTAATACTTAGGGAATTGCTCACTTGCTATTTTACGATTAAAGGCTGAAAGAATGGAATGTGATTTTGGGATTATCGTGAACCGTATTTTAGATGACATTGGTTCTTTAACCCAGTTAAAGATTAAAACTAAGTGGAGTTTTAGTGAATCTTTAATTAGATTGAAAAGATCGAGAATGGAGTATCACCAGTTTTGCTCTAGGTGTTAGTTAAATCTTTAATTAGATTTGAACTTGAAATGGTAATTGAATTTACCGATAACACCGTGGTGTTAGATATGAAGTATTATTAGTTTTACTTCGTGGGATGAAAAGGTTGGGATTGGGAAATAAAATAAATAATTACTCCGGTGTGGTTCGCTAATCCTGACTAGTTTGAAGTGATATTCAAAGGAAGATTAAAGAATAAATTTAAAAGAATTTATCTTTGATAAAATTAATGGGAACCTTTCTCTAAGAATGTGAAATTTAGAAACTAGCTGTAGGTTAGCTAAGAAGAATGGTTTCCTGGGTATTGATCTGATGTTGGTTTCGACCTTCAGGGTTAATGTTTGGGGAATTATTCTCTTGCTAATTTACGGTTAGTGACTGATGAATTGGAATGAGGCGTATGTTGTGTTTGTGTAACACTTGTTTATCTTATACGCGAGTTATTCAGAAAGACCGGGTTTATCCCATTTTGAATAACTGATTCGACGTGGTGTCAAGGATGAAGACGGTGGTTGAAGACCGGAGGTCTTCACATCGTTTGGGTGATTACTGATGATCTTGATTGGGATGTACACCCAAAAGGAGGGAATCAGTAGGTGGTCTCCCAGACGTACTTGGAGATCGATGGATATGCAAGGTACTAGGTGCCTCCGGTTTCGTTCAGACCCAGAACGAACTTGTAAATGGACTGCGTGTCTGACATTGGATTTTATTCTGTGTGATTGATTTCTATTGAATGTATATCTGTTTGGCGGCGGAGAATTTATTCTCTTACTTAACGCCCTTCTCTGAGACGTACGAGCTCAGGGGTTATATATTGATGGATATCAAACGCATGGAGTGAATTGCTTGTGTGGCATGCCTAAGTGGCAATTGATCAGGGCTTCTATTAAAAAGCAAAGTCTTGTGGTTGATGATCAAAGCACGGCCTGTGTGGCATAGCTTTGTGTAACGTTGATTCGCGAGCCTCACACCCCGGTTGTGAGCCAGAAACGGGAGAGGACCTCAGGGAGGACACGCGTTTCCTTCTAGCTAGAAGTGGCGTCAGTGGTTTTACACGCCCTGACGAGTTTGACTTATGTGGTTGTTGCTGTTGCGAGGCGCCTCAAATATATCGGTGATTATGTGGAGCTGATGGAGTCATTTGTTGGCTCATTTACGCCCCATAGGGCAGGGAGACGTAGTGTTCAAGCATTTTAATCCACATCGGTGGACCGTCCCTGACGATCCAAGGCTTGTCTGCGCGCTTGCCTAAGACATGGGCTAGATTGTCTCGAATCGATAGAGGACGATCCCTCGCCTCGGTTCACAGATGGAAATCCAATTTCCAAATACGTGACTTTGCGGTTTTGATTGTAGAGCCTGGTATGGCGACATGATATATGGTACCCATGCCGTCTATGATTAATATTTATGATTGAAATTGTTTTGACACTATATACTTATAATAATATCAAAAGATGATTTAGTGTATCAAGCATTCTTTGGTTATTATAAGGTAAAACCCTATCCTCCGGCTTGTGTTGCATTGTGTGATGGGACCTGGGTCTTATAATAGCTTCATTGTTCTTTATTTAGCATTGCGTTGTTGTTTTATGCACTGGTATTCTTGGGAGGAAACTCGTTCCGTGTTATATGACACGGTCCCTTGATTTACCTAACTTTAAAAATAAAGATTTATAATTGTTTTAGTTCTCACACCATTCACATGACTAACCTGGAGTTTATTTTTTAACCTAAACTCTGGGTGCCCCTATTTTCCGCACGGGCAGCTAGTAGTTTTGGTTTTGCAGATTTATATTCATAGTATCCTGATTTATAGCTGGAATGATATCCGGAAAGATCTGTATCCGTATATCTCCTTTAGTTGTGCTTTGTATTATTTTCTGCTGCTATGTAATGTATTGTAATCTCTGATATCGTATAATGTATATTATTTGTTAATACTCTGTATATTCTTAAATTCTGATGAATTGTTGTAATAAGCAATGAAATGTTCTTCTGTGTGCGTTCGAATTTGTCGTGTTCTCAAAAAAATCAGGGGTTTCGAACGGTCTTGATCGGTTTAGCGACTGATTCGGATCGAGCAAATTTTCCGGTCATTACATTCCATTTCAATTTTAAATCAAAATTGAATACTCCATATCATTATAGTATTTAGATGATAATATTTTCAAAATATCAAATTTTGAAATCATTTCCTTTTCAATATTCATTATAAAAATGAATAAAATCGATATAAAAATCATTCGTGTTAAAATGGCGCATAAATAATCAACAACGGCTTCACACATTTTAATATTTTCATGCCCATCCAAAATCGGACTTCAAATTCACATTTTAATTGTTTACTGAATATTGTTTTAAAATATTTGTTACTTTAAAATATTTCTATTTCAAAATATTCGTTCTTTCTGAATTGGAATCAGACCCAATCAATTACCATAAAATGTTATTTATATGGATTTCATACAATACATGTATACAACAACAATGATACACAATCATCCATCATCCAGAGTGCATTACACAACTGCATAAGCAATAAATATAAATAATTAACACTTACAACAGTCTGTCAACCAATCGATTGACATACAACTAAACAATTGGGATTAGTGCACATCAAATATCATCCCAATACCCATGTGGGGTTTCAACCAACAAATACTGATTTTTATTTGTGCAGTTGGGCGATGTGTAAAATTTATCGTCCCAATCAATGTTAGTTAAATGGGTGCACATAAACAAATCGTCTAATTTGTAAATGAATATTTATTTTCATTTTAGGAGAATTTTATGCCGTTCACATATATGGGTAAAATTATATTATTAACGATAAAATATTTATTTTAGCACTTGACTATTTTATATAGTTCATACATTCAGTAAAAATGATATCTTTATTATTCAAACTTTTTATTCAACACATGAATATTTTATATAGCTTATTTCATAGAATTTCGGCATTACAACGGTGCGATATTAGAACTGGAATAATGTGTTGCACTATCCCTATCCTGATACTGGCTTGCGCCATACACAACAATCAATCCAATCCATAAACCACAATACAATTCACTTCACCACAATACAGTCAATTTTCCCAAAATTCAATCCAAACAAACATCCATAGTTTGTACAATAAATAGTGTCAGGAGCTACTAAGCCCTGTCTACAACCTAGGATATACTTAACTGTAAAATAATTTGAGTAAGAAGGAGTTATCACTTTGGGATCCACTCCGCCATTGTTTTCTAACGTTCTGATTCGCTGTTCTGATCCCAGAATTTGCAAACGAGCTCCAATTGTAACGACCCATACTTTCACGGTATATAAATAATGGTTTGGTTATTTATAATGACCAGAATTAAATAATATTGAATATTTAATTAAAATAAATAATATAATAATATATTTAGTTTATGAAATAGTCAGAAATAGTGGAATTCACAATATGGTGTGAATTGGATCATCTGTGATATTTAATTCAGTTTAGAATTTGAATTAGAATAACGAATATATTATATAAATGAAGACGAACGCATAAATTATATTATAATTATAATTGAGCTCGAAGTGGCGCGGTAGTTCGCTATTTGGCAAGTTGAACTTCAATTGAATGTACAAAATTCGTTTTAAATCGGATTTTCTGTGAAACAAGAAATGTTAGGAGCTGATGAATTATATTTTTCTAATGAAAGAGAAAAATCAAAATTTCGTTGTGTAGATTTTAAGTTATGTTCAAAAAAAATATTCAGAAAAGCAGCAACATATTCGTTTATGGCCGTAACGGTTATTTAAATACATTTAAATATCGGTTTCGAATTTGGACAAGATTCTTTTGAGACGTAGTGATAATTTAATTTTTAGAATTTTTCTGTAATTTTTAATTAATTAAATACGCCACTTTTTATTTGGAGTATTTTGCACCCTATATCAATATTTTGGGGTTTCACAGAAAAAGTTAACGGACCTATATTATTATATTTTTGGGATTGTGGCACATTGATTGTCACAACAGTATTTTTATTTTTGTCGATAGCTGTTCGAAAATAGACGAAATTTTATATAACTGGTACACCATACACTTCACTTTATAATTTAGAAACATATTATATTTCATGTGCCCTCGTCCTCTATGGTAACCTATCTTCCTTTTAAGAAAATGTCCCTGTCATTCATTAATACCCATGTTGTCATTGAAAGACACGTACATTTGAGAACGTCCCTGCCATTCATTAATACCCACTTGGGTAACAATACAGTACCGAAGAAAGTGGCAAATCTCCACCCTGATGCCTTAACTACTAAGTATGCTTAAGCTATAAATAACAAAGGCTGGACTCCTTTGTTTTCCTTTCAAACAAAACACAAAATAGCCGAAACTTATAATGGCTTCAACAAATAATAATCTACATTTAAACCCACCACATACTCCTATAAAAATGTCGCACCATCTTGCCATCTATGTCGGTTTGGTTAGAGGAGAGAATGCTGGGCGCTAGTATGAAGTGGAAGTATGGAAAGGTATATGGATTGAATAGCATGGAGGCGGTGTTGAACGCAATACAGGGAAGAGTATTATAACAGGAAAGAAGAGTTGGTGAAGGAAATAATAAACTAGAGCGGGATGTAATTTTTGGAAATATGGAGTTCGGTTTCGTTTTATGATGCTGGGAAGGCTCGAACGAACTGAAAGATGTTGGCACGAGAAGATGGCATTTGGAAAGGGGAAGAGAAAATTGTGAATAGGTTGTATTGTAGTTGAGTAAGGGAGGAAGGAGAGGATGGACCTAAGTTCGAAATGTTGATAAATCGCTTGTGCTTGCGGATGTAAAAGACGCAGATGGAAGAAGACATTCATACGGTCCGGGTTTTTGAAAGGCGAGTGGGCCGAATGATTTTGATAAAGCCCACTATAAATTATATTTAAGTTTAATTCAATGATAAATAGTACGTAAACTTTTAAGATTAGTAACAATCTCATACATTATCAGAATTTCGAACGGTCAGATCCGTTGGGATCGTATGGACGACGGCTATAGAATGGAATTGACTGGAAGTGAAATGGGGCTCATTACAATTTATAGTGAAATAAATTGTCTGTCTGAATCAATTAACAGTTATCGTTATTTAACGATGATCGTCCAATGTGTGTAAAGCTCACTAACTCTATCAGTTTATATTTTTATGACATATATTTAGAACTGGTAAATGATGATTGACATCTGTGTGTTATCTGTTTGATTGAATTGCTGATTGATTGTTTCAAATTATAGATAACGATATATATATATATATAAATCGTTAATCAAACATTGATTCTGTATATCAGACTATTTCATATTGAAATGAAATTGATGTTGATTATATTGTATAACATCTGTGGATGCAGGGAAATAGGTCGAAGGAATCCAACTGGATTCCTCAACATTTATTTTACTGTTTTTCATATATGGTGATATATGATGTGATATATAATCTATTGTTGATTATGTGTGGTTGAATGATATCGATCATTGTGAATTGGTATTTTAAATGCCGTAAGAAATACTGGGATATAGAAAAGGGGATTTTCAAAGTATATTTTGAAAATAAATTATTTATATAAAATCTATGGATTTTATTTACATAAAGAAAAGGATTTTATAAAAAGAAATAATTATAAAATCAAAGAATAAGAGAAAAGGAATTATTGGTGAAAACAAATAGAAAAGGACATAATTGTGAAAACAAATTGGGAAAAAGGAAATATTTGTAAACATTTACAAATAGAATATGAGAGGAAATATTTGTAAACCATTTACAAATAGAATTGAAAAGGATTCACTTATAAAAATCAATGGATTTTATATGAAAAGGAATTATTTATAAATAACATTAAAAGGAATTATTTATAAATAACATTGAAAGGAATTATTTATAAAAAGAACGTTATATAAGAAAATATTTATTTAGAAAATAAATAGATTATAAAAGGAAATATTTATTTAGAAAATAAATAGAAATATAAAAGGAATTTATTGGAAAATGAAAAGAATGTTATATAAAGAAATATTTGGCAAATGAATAGAATTTTACATCAGGAAAGTTTAGACCCGTGCTTCGTACACGGGTATAACATGATATGGATTTAAAGTAAAGATTTTAAATAGAATCTGTTCTAACCGATAGATTGAGAAGATTAATTTATAAATAATATTTTATAAATTAAATAAAATGTTTATCATTGGATAAATAGAATATATATGTCAGGGCTTATATAGAGAAGTAAGAATCGATTTCAACATCGATATTCGAAACTGAATATTGAAGTAGAGTTAATCAAAATGTGTTAATCAAAATAGAGTCAAAGGAATTAATCGAATATAGTTTATTCGAATAGAGTTAAAGGAATTAATCGAATATAGTTTATTCGAATAGGGTTATAGGAATTTTTCGAAAGGAGTTAATTGTTTAGTGTTAATTCGATTAGCGTTAACAGAATTAGAATTAATCGATTAGAGTTAATCGATTAGAGTTAATCGAATTAGAGTTAGACGAATAGAGCCAATCGAATAGAGTTAATTGAATAGAGTTAATCGAACAAGAGTTAGTCGAATATTTGTTATTCGAATAGAGTTAGTTGAATTAGAGTTAGTCAGATTAGAGTTATTTGAATATAGTTTATTCGAAAGAGAGTTATCGAATATTGGTTATTTGAAAAGAGTTATCGAATATTAGTTAATCGAATATAGTTATTCGAAAGGAGTTATCGAATATAGTTTATTCAAAAAGAAATTATCGAGTAGAGATTATTCGAAAGAGAATTATACGTTGAAATTCGATTATATTGAATATAGGGAAGCACTATGTACTTTCCGGTTTTTAAATCATGATTTATTTATTTAATAAATTTATTAATTCAAATTAATAAATAAGAGTTATGCTTAAGTTATTATATTTCGGAAGCCTGGAATTATACCACCATAGTTGTAATCAAATGGTTTCTGTAAAAGAAGTGGATACGTAAATAGAATCTGAGAGTTACGTAAGGAAGTTTGTTAAAAGGTTTAAAAGATAAACTTTGCCTATTCCGAAGTTAAAACGTTGTTCAGTTAAGGTCTGAGTGGTAATTATACCCCAACTTGATTGACTTCCTTCTAAACTAAGGAATGACTAAGGTTTGATAGTAAAGGATGGTTAAGTGGATTTAGTAAATGAGTGTAATGGTTTGAGTTGGCTTAGCAATGTTTTATTTAAACATATGTTTAAAGCCAATGAAGGAGTTTTGGAAATGTTTTTCCAAATAAGAATCAAAAATATTTTCTAATAATAGAAAATAAGAAATGGGAATAAATATGGAAACGTTTTTCAAGTTAATAACGTATATTTTCTGGATTTAGAAAATAAGAATTTAAAATATATGGAAACGGGAAATAAGGAAAGGAATAAATTAATGATAAATTAATTTAAAGGGATAAATATGGATTGGTGAATTGATCGATAAGATTTCCATTTGGAAATAAGATCATTGTTTGCACACGTGTTTTCATTTGATAGTTAAATCACCGACTATCAAAGTTTCTGACCTTTTTTACGTTGTTAATAAGGAGAGACCGGTTGGATTATTATCCGAAGAACCACTCCGTATTGGCATAAGAGTTGCAAACCAAGTATGCTGAATATATTGAAGACGGAGTAAAGTGCAAGGGCTATTGTATAAATCTTAGGTAAAAATTGCCTAAGATGGATGTACTGAATAGTACCTTCGGTTTGTCCAGTCCCAGGACAACTTGAATGGACAAATGTCTAACAGAGTATATCTGGTAGATCGCGTAAGTTGATCATTTCAAACGTATTTACTTTGGTGCGGAGGAATTAGTTTCTCTTAGCTTATACCCGTGGTATTTTTGGGGAAATCAATTTGTGATTTGACGGGTATGATGATGTGGCATTCAAAGTAAATGAAGACATGATCTGTATAGAGATACGTTATAACCTCAAGCCTCATCAACTGGGAAATGACAAAAATCGGGCAGGCATCATGGCTAAGTGGGCCGCACCCAATTAGGGTATATTGTCACCATCTACAGAATATTCATATTTGTACTTCATTCAATTCTGTATCTCCCAGGAACGGTTATGTTGGAATACTAACCGAGGGGTGGCAATATATTCTATACATTCAAGAGAAATGAATGGTTGGTCATGTGTGGCCGAGTTACAAGATGTTCTTGTTGAACTCCGGTGTATCGTTTCTAGAGTACACTGAGAGGAAGGTGGATCCATACCTTGTCATAGTTGGATTCCATTCCCTAAATAAGAGCCCGCGGTTTTGATTGTATATTATATATGTAGAATGTTACATGCAAGCGTTTCTGCTAGATTTCCATTTACTTGATCTAGACATTAACATCAGACAAGTATCGTTTTAGAAATATTTTGGGTTATCATAAGGTAAAAGCCATCCGTGTTTATGTTTGGATCGGTCTTATGATTATCCTTTGTTTCAAAAGAATTTTGAAAGTTAAATCAAAAGATTTAAGTTTATTCACACCGGTCACATGACTGACCCAGAGTTTATTTTGTTTTGTTTTCCCTAAACTCTTGGGTGCCCAATTTTGTACGGGCAGTCAAGTAGTCGGGATTTACAGATACTTGAAAAGCTGGAGTAGGAGGCTTCAGGATCATATAGCTATTGTTATTTCCACTGTGTTGTAAGTGTTATACTCTAATAATGGTATTGTATACAGATACTGTTTTATTTCAAAGTTATGTTATGAAATATATTTATTCGTTCCGCTGTGAGATTCGTGTTTACTCTGATGTTGTATGTTCTTCTTCTTCTTCTATTCTAGGTTTCTATCTTATGTATTCTCACCCTCTAACTTCTTTCATGGACTATCCGATATTTACGATGCTTGAATAGTCGACATGGAGTTATATGCCAATATCCAAGATCGCGAAAACCCCGGGTCGTTACAGTGGTATCCGAGCTGAAGTTTAAGTAATTACCTTGGCTTTGTGGCGTAATTCAGTAGAGATAGGGTTAGTAATACCCTAGATTGAGTTGAGTGTATATATACGAGATATCGTATTTATTATTCAATATAAAATGTTTTATATTGTGATAATTTATTAGTTGAGTTGTTTATGGGTTCTGTTCGATCAGTTTGATCCATTGTATCGGTATGAGTTTCTAAACACTCGAATATGATGGCTCGACACGATATGTTTTGAAAAGAGGGTAAATGAAATAATTTTACCCAAAATATATTTTGATATAAAGAAGTATATATATTGGAATTATAATATATTGGATATATTGGTTGTTATTATAATCGAGTAAGATTATAAATTAAATGGTTATGCAAATCACCGATCAGAATTCATACAAGTGTAATATATGAAATCGAATGAATTAAATCTGAATTTAAATTAAAAGTTGGAGAAGTGTTTGTAAATGGACTTGACTGGAATATATGAGAATTTTTAAAATCCTGAGAGATTTAAATTGTTTTACCAGCATTGTGAATGCTACTTTGAAATGTGTTTCAAAATGGAATAGTTTAAAAATGATTTTGAAAGTAATATATTATTGAACTCACTTCGATAACTAGGAAATAACCCTGATGATGAATCACGACATCATTAGTGTTCATTTTTGAGTTGCTAAGTGACTGATTACTACCAAAGATTTTGTTTTTGAATTGTTTCGAGAAAAAAAGTTGCTCGAAATCCTGAAAAGGAAAGCTTGACTTTTGAGAAAAGCAAAGCTGTTTAAAACTCCGAGGAAGAGACCGTTTGAATTAAACTCAAATTAAATAGAAATTTGTGGAAATAAATTGGAACTGAATTGAAAACCAATTAAGTGGAAATTGAATTGGATTAGAATGATATCGAGAAAATTGGATTTGTGACATAGGAATCCGAAATGGTATTGGACTGATGAGTTAAGAATTTGAAAATCGAGAATGGTGCTTCGATTTGAAATTGAATTTGGCTTGCATAAGCGAACGCTTGTTTTGGAGATTAAAACAGATTGGAATTTGATTGGGATGACATGGGTATATGCTGAATTAGCAGCATATTGAAAGGATATAATGATATGCCCGACAAAAAGGCACAAGTTTATATTTCATATTGGGTATGAGATTTTATGAGCCGATGTGGCAAGCCGCTTGGCTGTTTGATTTTCATTTGGAAGGCCCAGAGAGGCAAGTCGTAGTTGTACCGATCGACCCGTACAAAGGAGGTGCTGGCGAATTTTTTCAGAAATTTCGGACGTTAGAAAATTTTCAGGATTTTTGAAAATTTTCGTTGACAAGAATCAATTAATATTTTAATTAAAATTAATTGGTATAGTGAAACTGGAATTTAAGAATTTAACAAATAATTTTTAACAAGTTAGTGGGATTTGCTTTCTATCTTAGCAATTTCGAGGACGAAATTATTTTAAGGGGGAAGAATGCAACGACCTGTACTTTTACCTTATATAAATAATTTATCTAATTATTTAAATAATGGTTTGGTTATTTAAAATGACCAGAATTAAATAATATTGAATATTTAATTAAAATAAATAATATAATAATATATTTAATTTCTGAAATAGTCAGAAATAGTGGAATTCACAATATGGTGTGAATTGGATCATCTGTGATATTTAATTCAGTTTAGAATTTGAATTAGAATAACGAATATATTATATAAACGTAGGCAAACATATAAATTATATTATAATTATAATCGAGCTCGAAATGGCACGGTAGTTCGCTATTTGGAGATTTGAACTTCAATTGAATATACAGAATCCGTTTTAAATCGGACTTCTGTGAAACAAGAAATGTTAGGAGATGATGAAGTATATTTTTCTAATGAAAAAGAAAAATCGAAATTTCATTGTGTAGATTGTAAGTTATGTCTAAGTCAAATATTCAGAAAAGCAGCGGCATATTCGTTTAGGGCCGTAACGGTTATTTAAATATATTTAAATATCGGTTTTGAATTTGGACAAGATTCTTTTGAGATGTAGTGATAATTTAATTTTTAGAATCTTTCTGTAATTTTTAATTAATTAAATACGCAACTTTTTTTTGGAGTATTTTGCACCCTATATCAATATTTTGGGGTTTCACAGAAAAAGTTAACGGACCTATATTATTATATTTTTGGGATTGTGGCACATTGATTATCACAACAATATTTTTATTTTTGTCGATAGCTGTTCGAAAATAGACAAAATTTTATATAACTGGTACACCGTACACTTCACTTTATAATTTAGAAACATATTATATTTCCTGTGCCCTCGTCCTCTATGGTAACCTATCTGCCTTTTAAGAAAACGTCCTTGCCATTCATTAATACCCACGTTGTCATTGAAAGATATGTACATTTGAGAATGTCCCTGCCATTCATTAATACCTACTTGGGTAAAAATACAGTACCGAAGAACGTGGCAAATCTCCACCCTGATGCCTTAACTACTAAGTATGCTCAAGCTATAAATAACAAAGGCTGGACTCCTTTGTTTTCCTTTTAGACAAAACAAAAAATAGCCGAAACTTATAATGGCTTTAACAAATAATTATCTACATTTAAACCCATCACATATACTCCTATAAAAATGGCACATCATCTTGCCAACAACGTCGGTTTGGGTAGAGGAGAGAGTGTTGGGCGCTAGTATGAAGTGGAAGTATGGAAAGGTATATGGATTGAATAGCAAAGAGGCGGTGTTGAACGCGATACAGGGGAGAGTATTTGTAATAGGAAAGAAGAGTTGGTGAAGGAAATAATAAACTAGAGCGGGACGTTTTGTTTGGGAAGATGGAGTTTGGTTTCATTTTATGATGCTGGGAAGGCTCGAACGAACTGAAAGATGTTGGCACTAGAAGATGGCATTTGGAAAGGGAAAGAGAAAATTGTGAACGGGTTGTATTGTAGTTGAGTAAGGGAGGAAGGAGAGGATGGCCCTAAGTTCGAAATGTTGATAAATCGCTGGTGCTTGCGGATGTAAAAGATGCAGATGGAAGAAGACATTCATATGGTCCGGGTTTTGGAAAGGCGAGTGGGCTGAATGATTTTGGTAAAGCCCATTATAACTTATATTTAAGTTTAATTCAATGATAAATAGTATGTAAACTTTTAAAATTAGTAACTATCTCATACGTTTTCAGAATTTTGAACGGTCAGATCCGTTGGGATCGTATGGACGACGACTATACAATGGAACTGACTGGAAGTGAAATGGGGATCGTTACAATATATAGCGAAATAAATTGCCTGTCTGAATCAATTGATAGTTATCGTTATTTAACGATGATCGTCCAATGTGAGTAAAACTCACTAACTCTATCAGTTCATATTTTTATGACGTATATTTAGAACTAATAAATGATGATTAAAATCTATGTGTTGACTGTTTGATTGAATTGCTGATTGATTGTTTGAAATTATAGATAAGGATATATGTATATATATATAAATCATTAATCAAACATTGATTCTGTCTATCAGAATATTTCATATTGAAATGAAATTGATGTTAATTATATTGTTTAACATCTGTGGATGCCGGGAAATAGGTCGGAGGAATCCAACTAGATTCCTCAACATTTATTTTACTGTTTTTCATATATGGTGATATATAATGTGATATATAATCTATTGTTGATTATGTGTGGTTGAATGATATCGATCATTGTGAATTGGTATTTTAAATACCGTAAGAAATACTGGGATATAGAAAAGGGGATTTTCAAAGTGTATTTTGAAAATAAATTATTTATATAAAATCAATGGATTTTATATAAATAAATAAAAGGATTTTATAAAAAGAAGTAATTATAAAATCAAAGAATAAGAGAAAAGGAAATATTGGTGAAAACAAATAGAAAAGGAAACAACTGTGAAAACAAATTGGAAAATAAGAAATATTTGTAGAACATTTACAAATAGAATATGAAAGGAAATATTTGTAAACCATTTACAAATAGAATTGAAAAGGAATCACTTATAAAAATCAATGGATTTTATATGAAAAGGAATTATTTATAAATAACATTGAAAGGAACTATTTATAAAAAGAATGTTATATAAGAAAATATTTATTTAGAAAATAAATATATTATAAAAGTAAATATTTATTTAGAAAATAAATAGAAATATAAAAGGAATTTATTGGAAAATGAAAAGAATGTTATATAAAGAAATATTTGGCAAATGAATAGAATTTTACATCAGGAAAGTTTAGACATGTGCTTCGCACATGGGTATAACGTGATATGGATTTAAAACAAAGATTTTAAATAGAATCTGTTCTAAACGATAGATTGAGAAGATTAATTTATAAATAATATTTTATAAATTAAATAAAATGTTTATCATTGAATAAATAGAATATATAAGTTAGGGCTTATATAGAGAAGTAAGAATCGATTTTAACATCGATATTTGAAACTGAATATGGATGTAGAGTTAATCAAAAAGGAGCTAATCAAAATGTGTTAATCAAAACAAAGTTAAAGGAATTAATCGAATATAGTGTATTCGAATAGAGTTAAAGGAATTAATCGAATATAGTTTTTTCGAATAGAGATAAAGGAATTAATTGAATATAGTTCATTCGAATAAAGTTAAAGGAATTAATCGAATATAGTTTATTCGAATAGAGTTAAAGGAATTTATCGAATGGAATTTATTCGAAAGAAGTTAATTGTTTAGAGTTAATTCGATTAGAGTTAATAGAATTAGAATTAATTGATTAGAGTTAATCGAATTAGAGTTAGACGAATAGAGCCAATTGAATAGAGTTAATCGAACAATAATTAGTCGAATATTAGTTATTCGAATAGAGTTAATTTAATTAGAGTTAGTCGGAATAGAGTTATTTGAATATATTTTATTTGAAAGAGAGTTATCGAATATTGGTTATTCAAAAAGAGTTATCGAACATTAGTTAATCAAATATAGTTATTCGTAAGGAGTTATCGAATATAGTTTATTCAAAAAGAAATTATCGAGTAGAGATTATTCGAAAGAGAATTATACGTTGAAATTCGATTATATCGAATATAGGAAAGTACTATGTACTTTTCGGTTTTTAAATCAAGATTTATTTATTTAATAAATTTATTAATTCAAATTAATAAATAAGAGTTATACTTAAGTTATTATATTTCGGAAGCATGGAATTATAACACCATAGTTGTAATCAAATGGTTTCTGTAAAAGAAGTGGATACGTAAATAGAATCTGAGAGTTACGTAAGGAAGTTTGTTAAAAGGTTTAAAAGATAAACTTTGTCTATTACGAAGTTAAAACGTTGTTCAGTGAAGGTCTGAGTGGTAATTATACCCTAACTTGATTGACTTCCTTCTTAACTAAGGAATGGCTAAGGTTTGATAGTAAAGGATGGTTAAGTGGATTTAGTTAATGAGTGTAATGGTTTGAGTTGGCTTAGCGATGTTTTATTTAAACATCTGTTTAAAGCCAATGAAGGAGTTTTGGAAATGTTTTTCCAAATAAGAATCAGAAATATTTTCTAATAATAGAAAAGAAGAAGTGGGAATAAATATGGAAATGTTTACCAAGTTAATAACGTATATTTTCTAGATTTAGAAAATAATAATTTAAAATATATGGAAACGGGAAATAAGGAAATGAATAAAACAATGATAAACTAATTTAAAGGGATAAATACGGTTTGATGAATTGATCGATAAGATTTCCATTTGGAAATAAGATCGTTGTTTGCACACGTGTTTTCGTTTGATAGTTAAATCACCGACTACCAAAGTTTCTGACATTTTTACGTTGTTAATTTGGAGAGACCGGTTGGATTATTATCTGAAGAACCACTCCGTATTGGCATAAGCGTTGCAAATCAAGTATGCTGAATATATTGAAGACGGAGTAAAGTGCAAGGGCTATTGTATAAATCTTAGGTAGAAATTGCCTAAGATGGATTTACTGAATAATACCTTCGGTTTGTCCAGTCCCATGACAACTTGAATGGATGAATGTCTGATAGAGTATATCTGGTAGATCGCGTAAATTGATCGTCTCAAACGTATTTATGTTGGTGGCGGAGGAATTCGTTTCTCTTATCTTATACCCTTGGTATTTTTGGGGAAATCAATTTGTGATTTGATCGGTATGATGATGTGGCATTCAAAGTAAATGAAGATGTGATCTGTATATAGATATGTTATAATCTTATGCCTCATTAACTGGGAAATGACAGAAATCAGGCAGGCAACATGGCTATGTGGGCCACACCCAATCAGGGTATATTGTCACCATCTAGAGAATATTCACATTTGTACTTCTTTCAATTTTGTATCTCCCAGGAATGGTTATGTTGGAATACTAACCGAGGGGTGGCAATATATTCGATACATTCAAGAGAAATGAATGATTGGTCATGTATGGCTGAGTTATAAGATGTTCTTGTTGAACTCCAGTGTATTGCTTCTAGAGTACACTGTGCGGAAGGTGGATTCATACCTTGTCATAGTTGGAATCCATCCCAAATAAGAGCCTGCGATTTTGATTATATATTATATATGTAGAACGTTAGATGCAAGCGTTTCTGCTAGATTTCTATTTACTTGATCTAGACATTATTATAATATCAGACAAGTAACGTTTTAGAAATATTTTGGGTTATCATAAGCTAAAATCCATCCGTGTTTATGTGTGGATCGGTCTTATGATTATCCTTTGTTTCAAAAGAATTTTGAAAGTTAAATCAAATGATTTGAGTTTACTCACACCAGTCACATGACTGACCCAATGTTTATTTTGTTTTGTTTTCCCTAAACTCTTGGGTGCCCAATTTTGTATGGGCAGTCAAGTAGTCGGGATTTACAGATACTTGAAAAGCTGGAGCAGGAGGCTTCATGATCATATGGCTATTGTTATTTCCATTGTGTTGTAAGTGTTATACTCTAATAATGGTATTGTATACAGATACTGTTTTATTTCAAAGTTATGTTATGAAATACATTTATTCGTTCCACTGTGAGATTCGTGTTTACTCTGTTGTATGTTCTTCTTCTTCTTCTATTCTAAGTTTCTATCTTATCTATTCTCACCATTTAACTTCTTTCATGGACTATCCTGTATTTGCGATGCTTGAATATTCGACATTGTGTTTATGTTGAGTACTCAGGATCACAAAAACCCCGTGTCGTTACACCAATCTTCATTCCTTTTTTTCCTTGCTTAACCGCGCTATTCCGGATAACTTTCGCCTAGTGGCCTTTCTTCCGAAAATGCTCCAATTCGCCAGAATTTGCGAAAAGACATAAATCAGACAACAGATTTTGGACATGTCTTCTGAACAACTCCGCAATCCAAAATACGGCTTTCATATACTCAAATCGAAGAGAAAATGGTGCTCTTTGAGTTTGGCACTGTGGAGTTTTAGCCATCGGGGCTTAGATTGGAAGATATGGGCTCGGGAAGGTTAGGGTGTTATTTGCAAACACCGAAAATTTTAAATATTGGATTTTTGGACAAAGAGGGATCCACATTCGGAATTGGACTGAGGTAGGTGGCGGTGTGGGGGTGCTGGTGGTGGCTAGGGGTGCGGCGGTGGGTCAGGGGTGGCCGAAGGCAGTGGTTTGGGGGCTAGGGTTTGCGGTTTTAGAAGGAGAGAGGGAGGGAGGGAGGGGGAGAAGCATCGGAGGGGGTCGGAGGGGGAGGCGCGACGGGGTTCACTGCCCTCCGGCTGCGGCAGCGCGACCGGGAATGGGGGCGACGGGACTGACAAGGGATCGGGTTTTCTTCTTTCTTTGTTTTATTCCTTGCGTTGACTGAGAGGGAGAGGAAAGGGGGTTATATATATATTTGATTATTTTAAATTCCAAAAAGTTACTTTTTCATTCGGACTCCAAATCGAACCCAACTCTATTGCCTCTAACTAAATACCCCCATTCCGGACACAATGGGATTGTCCCGTAAGCCAATTCAACTGTTTCGATCAGTTTTCATCAAAATAAAAATATAAATTAATATAACATTAAAAATTGATTTCAACGTACATTTTAATTTACTGGGGCCACATACTAACTCCAAAAATTACAGAAAAATAAATCTAACTATGTTTTGGCGATACGGTCCTAACAAAACTAATTTCGTCGAATTTGGAGATCGTTTGAAAATGGCCATTTTCCAGTCGATTAAATTCAAACTGAAATTACCAAAGACGTTTTAATTCACTGCGCTCACATATTTATTCCAAAAATTATGAAATTTGGAATCTAACAATAATTTGACATTTCGGATCCGACAAAAGTAGTTTCGTCGAAAACGGAGGTCATTTGCAAAATGGCTATTTTTAAGGGCTAAATATTATATTAAAATATAAATAAGTTCCATAGCGACTATTTTAATTTTAAACTGGCCATAACTTTCAATTTATATTATGAAATCTAAATTTTTCACGTTCATTAGAAAGATATAATTAAATAGATTCAAATGTTTCTTTTTTTACTAAAATCCGCTTTGTATTGAATTATGTATATTCAATTGAAATTTAAAATTAAATTTTCAAACTACCGTGCCATTTCAAACTCTATTTGTAATTAAAATAAATTTATACATTTAACTTCGATCTAAATAAATTTTAGTCATTGTTATTCAAAATAAATCATTTTAAATATTCAAAACCCATTAAAATAGCTAAAATAAAAAATTAAATTGGTTCTGAATTTCCGGGTCATTACAATCTGCTCCACTTAAAATCTTTTCGTCCTCGAAAAGGAATGGAGCTGAAAGTTGTTTAACTAACCAAGTCAACTTTCATTCTGGCTTTCATTCTTCAACTTTTTAGTTTCTAAGAATTTTCTAATTTCTCAAAAATTTGGCTAACACCCTAAATTTTCGAATTTTTTTGCCATACCCTCCTTTGCACGGGTTGATCGGTAAAACCCCAACTAGCCTCACAGGGCCCTCATCAATCCAAAATAAAAATAAAAAGCCAATCCGCTCATAAAATCATCAAACCCAATGAATATAGTAAACATGTACCTTGTCGGGCATACAATTTTATTCCTCTTCTTAGCTTCCATGTTATGACATGTTCATTATATATACATGTATATGTATGCAATTCCAATCAAATTTCAATTCAGTTCAATACTAAATTCAATTTAGCTAAATTTACCTTTCCATTATCATATTGGTTCTAATAATTTTATTAGTTAAACTAATAATAAAACAAAACAACCAACAATCAATTAGTTGATTAGCTTTTCGGACATAAACTTTTATATATATATTCAAAAATCATATTTCAATGCCAGATCACAACAATAGACCCTATCTATGTTTTGGTTCTCACACCGGTCAATTGGAAATATATAGATATGATACTTTCGAAACTCAAACATAGATGTTAATGATGGTATACCGATCATCAGAATCATCTCTAGGTGACTAGAGTGTGATTCTGTATCTATCCGGTATATTTGAGACTTCGGATACACGTAGGTCAGACGTATATTCAAAATCTTCATATACTTGATAGTCCAAAATCAATTTAAAATAAAATACTCAGATACGTATAATAAGGTTTAAATTTTCAAAATAAATAAATTGTTTTCATTTCAATTTTAAAAATAACACTCTACGAAACTCATTCTAGGATACTACTAATCCCATCTCTAACGAGTCATTATCATTGGATATTACTAATCCAATCTCTGTGAATTCTTTCGTTTGGGTCTAATGTGCCTTGTTCTCGAGCTTTTTAAAACTAAAGCTCTGATACCACGATGAAACGACCTAAACTCGCCCGTAAGGGAAAGCCCAGATTGAGTGGAGAACATGATAAATCAGAACAGAAGCAATAGAACACTTCATTGCTGTTACAACAATTTACATCAGAGTATAAGAATATAACAGAGTATGAATAGACAATATACATCAGAAAAATATCAGATATTAAAATAATTTACATAGCAGCAGAAAAATAAAACATAACACAACTGAAAGAGATACACGGATACAAAGCTTTCTGAATATAGCTCCTGCTATAAAGCAGGATCCTGTGAAATAGGAATATGCAACACCAAAACTACTAGCTGCCCGTGTGAAAAATAGGGACACCGAGAGTTTAGGTAGAAACAATAAACTCCGAGTCAGTCATGGGACTGGTGTGAGAACTAAAACAGTTATTAAAACTTTACTTTAAAATAGAGTAAATCAAGGTACTACGCTGTATAACATGGAACGGGTTTTCTCCCAAGAATACCAGTGTATAAAACAGTTTATAGACAATGTAATGCTTTTCAAAAAATGAAGCTATTATAAGACTCAGGTCTCATCACGTAATGCAACGCAAGTCTGAGGATAGAGTTTTCCCTTATAATAGCCAAACATGCTTTGTACGTTTTAAAACAAATTATTTTGATATTACTATAAGTGCATAGATTATAAAACAACTTCAAATACAAATGTATCAATCATAGACGGCATGGGTACCATATATCATGTCGCCATACTAGTTCTACAACTAAAACCGAAAAGTCACGTATTGGAATTTGGATTCCATCTATGAGTCGAGGCAAGAGATGTACTCCTCGCCGGCTTCGAGACACTCTAGCAAATGCCTTAGGGCTCGGACGCTAGCGAGCCCTTGGATCTGGCAGGGCTGGTCCTCCCTTACTTTTGAGGATTAGTTATTCCTGAACACACGCTTCCCGGTCCTATCCGACCTATCACTTGGCCACTAGGGAACAATATCTGAGGCGCCTCGCAATCCATCATCCACACAGGTAAAAAATAAATAAATGTCTGGGCTCCATACCATGACAATACCCATAGCTAGAAGGAAACTTCATGTCCTCCCAGCATCTGTTATCCCGTTTTTGACTCAATGGGTGTGAGGATCGCGAATTAATGCTATACACAAAGTTATACTATTTAAAGTCTTGCTTTGATCATCAACCACAAGGCCCTACTTTTCAACTAAAGCCTTGATCACATGCCACTCAGCGTGCCACACAATCGATCCATGCCATACCACTGATTTCTACCAATTTATAACCTCTAAGCTCATATGTCTAAAAAAAGGGTGTTAAGTAAGAGAATAAATTCTCCGCTACCAAACAGATATATATTTAGCAGAGATCAACGAATACAGTATAAAGGAATATTTTGTCATACACACTATCCATTTACAAGTCCGTTCTGGGTCTGAACGAAATCGAAGGCACCTTATTACTCGTCTCATATGTCCAATATAGGAGAGAGGTCCTCGCATATCACGTCGATCTCCAAGTACGTATGGACGATCACCACTTATTACCTTGTCTCGGTTGTACAGCCCAATCAAGACATCAGTAATCATCCAAACGATGTGAAAATCTCCGATCTTCAACCACCGTCTTCATCGTTGACTTATCATCGAATCACTTATTCAGAAAGGGCATAAACCCGGTCTTTCTAAATAACTTGCGTATCTCATAAACAAGTGCTACTCAAACACAACATATGCCTTATTCCAATCCAGAATATTCTTTTATTCAAATATTCTTTTCAATATTCAAACCAAATTAAGGTTTTCCAAAGTAGTCGGAATTAGAGAACCTTGCCAAAGTAATCATTTATTTTATTTCTGAATCCCAACCTATTCATCCCATGGAGCAAAACTGGTAGTACTCCATATCTAACACTACGATATTACCGGTAAAATTAATTACCATTTCACATTCAAAACTAATTAAAGATTTAACAATTGCTTGGAGCAAAACTGGTGATACTCTATTCTCGATCATTTGACAAATTTGATAATTTAATTTATCACATTCACATTTCAATCTAGTTAATGATTCATTAAAGCTCCACTCCGTTTTAATCTTCCAATAATTATTATTTAATGATTATTTAACTTTAGAAAACCCAAACATGCCACATCAACAATCTACACCGTATCATTGGTTTCTGCAATTATATAACCTCTAAGCTCATATGTCTCAGAGAAGAGTATTAAGCAAGAGAATAAATTCTCTACCACCAGATAGATATATATTTAGCAGAGATCAACAATACAGTTTGAAATACAATGTTAGACATGTAATCCTGTCTTTAACTATGTTAAAGAACCAATGTCATTTAAAACACAATTCACGATAAACCCAAAATCACATTCCATTAACTATGGAATCTTCAGGGAAAATAGATTAATATATATTCGATATCAATTTCTGTATCTGACTAATAATATAAATGGAATAACGAAAAAGCCTTTTAAATTCCATATATATTAATAGTCTTCCTCCACAGAAGCTCACTTCGGTTATTACCAAAATGAAATCCATTCCAATTTAATTTATTAAATTGGAAAATTTTACTTTGGAAAATTTCCAATAAATCTTAATAAAATACGTATATATTCCAAATCGCATTTCACTGTTAATTGGGTTAAAGAACGAATGTCGTTAATAACACAGTCACAATAAACCCAATTCACATTCCATTTTACTCCAATTACTGAATTCAACTGGAAACTCTAATAATCTTAATTAAAAGATTTATTATTTTCACATGGGGTTAAAGAATAGTATTATTTAAGACACTATTCACGACAAACCCAAAATCCAATTTGATATTAAGTACAAGGCTCTAGATAGAAATTATATCTGCTTATTTCAATATCAAATTCTGAAACCAACACATATCGTATGGGGAATAACGATATATGTCTATCTTACAAATTCCTCCACAATATCCGTATAGTCACGGAATCCAATATCAAAATATCCCGAAGATGATTTCTATTCAAATCCATTCCAATTCATACATTGGAAAATTCCGGTTAGATTAAAACCGTTCACAAATCCAATTTATTTATTTAAAAACGTTGGATTATCTTTATAGTTAATAACTAGTTCATTTTGATAAAAATATATTTTTATCTTTACAAACATGGAATTTTTAATCCAAATTCTTTTCAAATCATTTATTATGATTTTACAAAAATTATTAATATTTCAATAATTTTATCATGGCCCGTACAGTCGGTTTCCAATAACGGCCATCGAACTGCATCCATGGCGACCTTTTCCAAATTTGATTTGGACGTATCTCCAAATTAATCCCTTCAAATTTAAATCTCTTATATTCATTGGAAAGCACTTTCCGATACGAACCCAACGGTTCTAGTTTTAGGAGAATCCGACGGTCCAATCTCCCATAATGTCAATTCGAAGTCAATGGTCGAAATTCGCGAGCGTGCACGGTGTGGCGCGTTCTATTCAAACCATTAATATGTGTGTGTATATATATAAAATATATATACATAATATATATTTCGTTCAAGACGCATTTTATAAATTCGTTTTAAAAACGATTCCCACTTTCATTTCAATTTTAAATCGAAATTGAATACTTCATATCATTATAGTATTTAGATGATAATATTTTCAAAATATCAGATGTTGAAATCATTTCCTTTTAGATATTCGTTACAAAATGAATAAAATCGATATAAAAATCTTTCGCGTTAAAATGGTGCATAACTAATCAACATGGCTTCATACATTTTAATATTTTCACATCCATCCAAAATTGGACATCAAATTAACATTTTAATTCTTTACTGAATATTATTTTAAAATATACGTTATTTTAAAATATTTCTATTTCAAAATATTCGTTCTTTCTGAATTGGAATCAGACCCAATCAATTACCATATAATGTTATATATATGATTTCATATAACACATGTATACAAAACTAATGATACACAATCATCCATCATCCAGAGTGCATTACACGACGGCATATGCATTAAATATAAATAATTAACACTTACAACAGTCTGTCAACCAATCGATTGACATACAACTAAACAATTGGGATTGTTGTACGTCAAATATCATCTCAATACCCGTGTGGGGTTCCAACCAATAAATAATGATTTTTATTTGTGCAGTTGGGCGATGTGTAAAATTTATCATCCCAATCCATGTCAGTTAAATGGGTATACATAAAGAAGTCGTCTGATTTGTAAATGAACATTTATTTTCATTTCAGGAGAATTTTATGTCATTCACATGTACGTTAAAAATTATATTTTTAACGATAAAATATATATTTCAGCAATTGACTATTTTATATAGTTTATACATTCAATAAAAATGATATTTTTATTGATCAAACTTTTTGCTCAACACATGAATATTTTATATATTTATTTCAGAAAATTTCGGCATTATAATAGCGTGATATTAGAACCGGAATAATGTCTAGCATTATCCCTCTCCTGATACTGGCTCGCGCCATACACAACAATCTATCCAACCACAAACCACAATAAAATTCATTTCACCACAATACAGTCAATTTTTCCAAAATCCAATCCAAACAAACATCCATGGTTTATACAATAAATAGTGTCAGGTGCTACTAAGCCCCGTCTGCAAATTAGGATACATTTAACTGTAAATTAATTTGAGTGAGAAGGAGTTCTCACTTTGGGATCCACTCCGCCATTGTTTTCTGACGTTCTGATTCGCTATTCTGATCCTAGAATTTGCAAACGAGCTTCAATCTTCATTCCAACTTTTTTCTAGCTCAAGCGTGCTATTCCGTACCACTTTCGCCTAGTGGCCTTTCTTCTGAAAATGCTCCATATACTCAAATAAATTTTTTAAATTGGTTCAGAATTTCCAGGTCGTTACAAAAATGGAATGTGAATTGGGTTTATTGTGAACTGTGTTTTTAAAGACATTCGTTCTTTAACCCGATTAATAGTGAAATGTGATTTGGAATATATAAATATTTTATTAATATTTAATGAAAATTTTCCGAAGTTAAGTTTTCCAATTTAATATATTAAATTGGAATTGAATGGAATTTGATTTAGTGATAATGGAAGTAAGCTTCTATGGAGGAAGACTGTTACTATATATGGAATTTAAAAGTCTTAGTTGTTATTCCATTTATATTATTACTCAGATACGGGAATTTATATCGATTATATACTGTTATGATTTCCGTGTAGATTCCATTTTAGTGGAAGATGATTTTGGGTTTATTTTGAACGGTGTTTTGAATGACATTGGTTCTTTAACTCAAGTAAAGACAGGATTTATTTCCTAAGTTGAATAATCATTAAGTAATGATTTTTGAGATTATAACTGAGCTAGATTTTAATAAATCTTTAATTAAATTGGAATGAGAATGAGATAATTAAATTTATCGAATTCATGAAATGATCGATAATGTAGTACCGCCAATTTTACTCCAGACGATAGTTAAATCTTTAAATAGATTTGAACGGGAAATGGTAATTAATTTTACCGATAACACAGTGGATGTTAGATATGGAGTGCTGTCAGTTTTGCTCCATGGGATGAATGGGTTGGGATTGGAAAATAAAATAAATAATTACTTCGGTAAGGTTTGATAATCCAGACTACTTAATAAACCTTGTTTTGGTTTAGAAATATGGAAAGATATGATAAAATCTTTTGAAAATGATATTCAAAAGAAGATTAAAGAATAAATTTAAAAGAATTTCTCTTTGATAAAATTAATGTGAACCTTTCCCTAAAGATGTGAATATTTGATTAAAATAATATTCTGAATTGGAATGAGGCGTATGATGTGTTTTTATAGCACTCGATTATTGATTATAAAATACGCGAGTTATTTGGAAACACCAAGTTTAACCCATTCTGAATAATTGATACGACAACTAAAAGTAAATGATGAAGAAGGTGTTTGAAGACCGGAGATCTTCACATCGTTTGGATGATTACTGATGTCTTGATTGGGCTTTACACCTAAGACAAGGTAATAACTGGTGATCGTGTAGACGTACTTGGAGATCGACCGGATATGCAAGGACTTCTCTCCTGTATTGGACATATGGGACGAGGAATATGGTGTCTCCCGTTTCGTTCAGACCTAGAACGGGCTTGTAAATGGATGTGTGTATGACATTGGATTTCATTCTGTGTTAACTGATTTCTATTAAATATATATATATATATATATGTTTGGTGGCGGGAAATTTATTCTCTTACTTAACACCCTTCTCTGGGATGTACGAGCTTAAAGGTTATATATTGATAGACATATGTTTCATGGTGTGAATTGTAAGTGCTGCATGCTAAGATACAAATGATCAAGGCTTTTGTTGAAAAGCAGAGTCTTGTGGTTAATGATCAAAGTACGGATTTAAATAGCATAGCTTTGTGTATAGTGTTAATTCGCGAGCCTTACACCCCGATGTATGTCAAAAATAGAATGAGGACGGCAGGGAGTGCATGATCTTTCTAGCTGAGAGTGGTGTCATGGTATGAAGCCTAGACATTTTCACTTATGTGGATGGTAGATTGCGAAGCGCCTTGGATATGAGTCCCTAATGGTTATATGATAGGTCCGATAGGACCGGAAAATGTATTGTTCAAGAATAATTAATCCACTAAAGTATGTGTGGACCAGCCCTGTTGCTAACTATGGTTGCCTGTAGGTGCGATCCTGAGGCATTTGCTAGAGTGTCTCAAAATCGGTTAGGATTATTCCTTGCCTCGACCCATGATGGAAATCCAGTTTCTAATATAAGCTTGTGCGGTTTTGATTGTAAACCTATATGGCGACATAGTATATGGTAGTTATGCCGTGTAGGATTGATACATTTATGTTGAAATTGTTTTATGAAACACTATACACTTATAGTAATATCAAAATGATTTGTTTTAAAACGTACCAAGCATATTGGCTATTATAAGGTAAAACTCTATCCTCCGGCTTGCGTTGCATTATGCGATGGGACCTGAGTCTTGTAATAGCTTCATTTTTCAAAAAGTATTGCGTTGTTTTATGATTTAAACTAGTATTCACGTGGAGTAAGCCCATTCCGTGACATGCGGCGCAGTCGTAGGATATACCTTATTTTAAATTAAAGTTTAATAACTGTTTTGATTTCTCACACCAGTCCCATGACTGACGCGGAGTTCATTTTTTTTAACTTAAACTCCAGATGCCCCTATTTTCCACACGAGTAGCTAGTAGTTTTGGTTTTCGCAGAAATTTCTTTTATCAGGATCCTGGATTACAGTTGGAGCTGTAACACCCCACGTCCATTAATGTCACTCACTAAGGGAATGCATTGACTTTCATGGAGTATTGCAAGAGTATAGAAAAGAATATCACAAGACAGATATATAAAATGGTACTTAAGAAAATTTAAAATTTATTCATTGCAGCGGAAAAGAAAAACATATTTGGTTACAACATCAAAACCGCATACTAGAGCCAAGTACAGAAATATCCATCTTGAACAAAATTATTATCAGAGTACATAAAAGTAAAACCATAATCCCACTCCAAATAACCATAATGGAAAAGAGATAAAACTGAGCGTTACTTCCAACACTTCCAAGCATTTCAAGAAGAAAGAAATCCAAGTCAAGCTCCATTACTCCCACCCTGAGGAACCGGGGGAGGGGGAAAGGAAAGAAAAGAGGCAAAACAAAAGAGTCAGACATAAAGTCTGACAAGTCCAGTGACTTTAACAATATAACCAGTAAAGTAACAGGATAAGAACATAAAATGGATATAAGAGATGATTGTAACATAAGCGGATATAACAAGGTAAACAAGATGAACAAGATATAATAATAATAATTCCTACACCGCAATAATACTAGTTCCATACTGAAAATTGATCCCTCTTACTAAACATAATAATAATAATAATAATAATAATAATAATAATGGTAGTTTCGTGTACTTCTAGCTGTTGTCATAGGTGTCGCTTGCTTCTATCTCTACTAGTTGTACCCGCTACCCTCCCCATTCGATCGGCTCCCTAACTCGTAGATACCCGTGTTGGTCCCACAGTAGGGTGTATCACTCCCTAAAGTGGAAACCCGATACTACTAAAATGCACGGCTTATATCTACACGATGCAACAACATCCTACCTACAAGCCCGGACCCACGCACGCACATGACTCCGTTGGACTTGCACGACCATCGCTATCTCTTTATTGACCTCTTACAATCAACCCCAGTAAGCGTGTCCCCGTCCTGGACCCAGTTCAAGCTCATATATATATACTAAAATGGGTTACTGGTTGAAAAGGGTCCACCCACTTGACACAAGCATCCCTCCTAAGCTTGGCCCCCACTAGGAATTCCCACTTAACCCCTCTTTATTCCCATGTCTAATTACATGTCTTATCTTGGTTAAGTGTTTTAATTACGTTTCACATGCTACCCATGTTACCCACTTAACCCTTTTATCGTTCTCATGTCTTACCACATGTCTTATCTTGGTTAAGTGTTCATTAATTCATTATAATCGTAATCTTGCAAGACCTCCCACATTAGATTGTCGTTTTGCGGTTGCTAGATATGCCGGGCGGTTCCGAGCAGTTTTATACCGCAATCCAAATCTAACCTCGTGTCTTTGCATTATTACGTATCTAATTTCTGCCTTTGACCTCTCACATTAGATTACCAAATTGCGGTTGCTGGATGTTCCGGGCGGTTTCGGGAAGTCTTATACCGCAATTTGAATCTAACCTCGTGGCTTAGGCGTTCATTATCACTTTCTTGATTCAAGTCCCAATTTTAAATCTTGGATTAAAATATATTCCAATTACCCATAATTTTCCAAACTAAATTATGTTTATAATTTTAATCCAAATTAGGCCTATAATCTTATGTATACATGTTATGCCAAATTACGCCCAAATTACTTTGCGTTCATTGTATACAAATTATATCCAATTATGCCTAATCCAACTTATGACAAATCTCATGTATACAATTTATACACAATTATGCTTATGTTGATTCATGCCAATAATCTCATTTTATTACAAATTTCCCCAAACTTTTCCCAATCGTTCAAACGTTATTCGTACGCAAATCTCAACGCAATATGTTAGGCTCGAAGTTAGCCCAATCTCATAAAAAAGGAAAAGAAGAGGAGATAGAATCATCATCAAAATTGGCGCAAACATAAGAACATGCATATGAAACATAAATAAGCATATAATGATAAACTGGATCAGAATGGCATATGGCATATTTATGGGTATGAATTCAAAGGATAATGATTTACAAACTTGATAAGATTCATCTCAGTCACAAGCATATTCATTAAATCCAATTCATAATCCTATCACAATTACTTTTTAAATTCAATTATATGTGAAAGTAACATAGACTCACAGCGATAGGATTCTCAAAAAATTAGGCGTTGTTGTAGCGATTCGGATCTTAAATAATCTCTACTTGATTGATGTAGATCTGATCTTCTAATTTGATTGTTGAAGAAGAACTATCTCTAAATCTCTACTTTGATTTTGGTTGAAGAAGAAAGGCTAGGTTAATTTAGATTAGAGCAGCATGAAGGCGCCATGGATGAATAACAATGAGATTAGGGTTAGGTTTAGGGGTATTTTATAGATGCTTTAGGTTAATTAGGACCCTTAGATTAGACTAGGATCCATTTGAACCATCCAAACCAGATAAACACGTCATCCAGCCAATCCCAGAAGGACACATCAGCCCTAGACCATCAAAATACATCGGCCTGATCTGGACAGATGGGGGGTCGACACCCCTATAGGGGGTCGAAACCTATGGCGACTCCCTAGTAGGGGTCGACACCCTAGAGTGGGAGATTTCCCGCTCATCCACATTCGGCTTATTTTGGTTTTTGAATTCATTTTTTATTTTTAATTATTATTTTAATTTAAATTCTTCTTTAAGCTGAAATCTTCTAAGCTTAATAACTTCTTAATATGATATCCGATTTACGCAAACTCGGACTCTATCTAAGCAGAATTCCGAGACGAATGTAATAGCGCAACCCGTTTCCCTTAATTCTTCTTATAAAAATTAAGTATTCTTTAATTATACCTTTTGTCATGTTTTTAAAATTACGGGGTGTTACATACTCCCCTCCTTAAAGGATTTCGTCCCCGAAATCTTCAAGTTAAGAAGAATGTATCCTACCATCCATCACCCATCTACTCATCCATCACCCACAAGCAACCATTGTCCTTAAAAGATTTCTAATGCTATTTGAACATATACAAAAGTGTGTGTGTATGTGCTCTATCTAATGCAAAGATCAGGCGGTCCACTGATTCAGTTGACCTCCTTAATGTGAAACATGATAGTGCCATGCGTCCATTAAATATGCAAAAGAATCCTAATGATACATATCATTCCTATATGAGTGCACAACCATTCATTCAAATGCAATATCCATATGATAACACATTAAATATACATCCATTAATTTAAATACGCACACTCATTCATATGCAATATGAAAGTGACTGAGCCAGTCTAGTGCCTAATGTGTGTGTAAATGCATCCACAAGCAACCACTAGCAAACACTTACATCCACTTGCATCCACCAAACACAACATGTCTCAAACACATGTTTACAACCATAGGATTTTCTACCTAAGGGTCGAAGATATAATCGAGAGGATACACTAAACGATAGAACAAGTATAAACAAAGCGGCAGAAAAAGGAGAAGTTAAGAACATACCATCAAAAAGGAAAGGGTACGACGTGCGTATCTTGTCTTCAGTCTCCCAAGTCACGTCTCATTGATCATCTCCTCACTGGACTTTAACCAACTTGACCTCTCGGTTGCATAATTTCTTAACCTCTGTTCCAATGATGCATGTAGGAACTCGTCTAACCGTGACATCTCACTCTACTTCCACTTCTCTAAGCATGCTCTGCTCTACTACTTCCGCGGTATCGTGTAAACACTTCCTCAAATGCGACACATGAAATACGTCATGAACACCACTAAGCTTCTCAGGAAACTTTACTCTATAAGCCATCTATCCAATTCTTTCTGTAATGCGGAATGGTCATACGAACCTTGGTGCCAATTTCCCTACAGATCCAATACGAACTACATTCCTCAATGGTGACACTTTAATAAAAATCATGTCTCTATCACTGAACTCAAGATTGGTCCTTCACTTATCAGCAAATGACTTTTGCCGATCCTGTGCCATCTTCATGCGTCTTCGAATCAAGTTTATCTTCTCTGAAGTTTCCCTAATCATCTCCGGCCCAAGCAAAATCTTATCCATAGACTCCCACCAACAAGTCGGTGATCGGCAGGATCTTCCATATAGAGACTCAAAAGGTGCCATTCCAATACTAGTTTGATAGCTGTTGTTGTAGGCGAACTCTACTAATGGAAGATATTCCTCCCATGTCCCTCCAAAGTCCAAGATGCATAACCTCAAAAGATCTTCTAGAATCCAATTCACTCTTTCTGTTTGGCCGTCTGTTTGAGGGTGATGAGCGATGCACAAACACAATTGCATTCTACCGCCTCTTGCAAGCTCTTCCAAAACTCACTGGTGAAAATGGGATCTCGGTCGCTTATGATACTAGAAGGTATGCCATGTAGACGAACTATCTCTCGAAGATAAACAGATGTTAACCATGTCGTTGTTCTTTTACTCTTAATGGGAATGAAATTTGCACTTTTGGTAAGTCTATCTACTACTACCCAAATCCCCATATTACCCTACCTTGACCTCGGCAACCCATCGACGAAATCTATGGAAACACTTTCCCATTTCCATTGTGGAATCTCTAAAGATGAAGCAAACCACCAGGCTTCTTTTTCTCAGCCTTGAGTTGCTGGCACACTAAGCATCTAGAAACAAACTCAGCCTCATCCTTCTTCATTTCGGCAAAAAAGAAAACTCGCTTTATGTCCCTATACATCCTGTCACCACTGGGATATCTGGTCATCTTATAAAGATTTTCTTCTTTAAGGATTGTTCTCTTCAAACTCTCATCTCGAGATACGCAAAGTCTCCTATCTCTATGCAACCAACCTTTATCATCTATAGTATACCTACTAAGATGGCTCGAAGACTCCCCTCTTATGAGCTTGTCTAGTATCTCTATCAGTTGTGGGTCATCTCGTTGTGCTGCACCTATCTACCCCAAAAGCGCAGGTCGTACCTCTAATGATGTCAACAAACCGGTTACATAATCGATAGAGGGTCTAAAGTCAAAGGTAGAGATATACTCTAAACTCTACTGCTCGAAAAACAAAGGACTCAAAGTCAACTTCTTTCTACTCAAGGCGTCAGCTACAACATTACCCTTGCCAGAGGTATATGCAATCTCAAAATCGTAGGATGCTAAGAACTCCATCTACCTTTGTTGCCTTAAGTTTAAATCTTTTTAGGAGAACAAGTACTTTAGTGACTTATGGTCTGTATACAACTCAAACCTCTCTCCAAGCAAATAGTGACGCCAAGACTTAAGCGCAAAAACTATAGCAACTAACTCTAAGTCGTGGGTAGGGTAATTCATCTCATGGGCCTTTAACAGCCTTCCACCATAGAATATCACCCTTCCCTCTTGTATCAAAACTGCGCCAAACCCTGTCCCGCAAGCATCGGTATGCACTGTGTACAGTTTACTCCCATCCAGCAAAACTAAAACTGGAGCTGTCGTCAATGCCCTCTTCAAATGTTGGAAAGCATCGTCACAGTTAACATCCCAAGAAAAGGTCAAATTATTTTTCGTCAACCGTGTAAGTGGGGCTAATATCTTAGCAAAATCCTTGATGAACTTTCTATAATAGCCCGCCAAACCAAGAAAATTTCTTACTTCTGTAGCGTTCTTAGGAATCTTCCAATCTTGGATTTCTATCACCTTCGCGGGATCCACTGCTATCCCTTCCTTGGAGACTACGTGCCCTAAGAACCTCACTTCCTTCCTCCAAAAATGAAATTTGGAGAACATAGCTTTGAGTTGATGTGCTCTAAGGGTCTCTAAGACTTCCCTGAGATGTACGGCATGTTCTTCCTTGCTTTTAGAGAATATCAAGATGTCATCCACAAAGACCACCACGAAATTGTTTAGAAACTCCCTAAACACCCTACCCATCAAGTCTACGAAATATGCGGGTGCATTCGTCAAACCAAAAGGAATGATGAGCCATTCAAAGAAACCATCGGGAGTCCCAAAAGCAGTCTTGTTTATACTATCCTCAGCTACCCTCAACTGATGAAATTCTGTAGCTAAGTCCAACTGCAAGAAAACTGAAGCACCAACCAACTGATTGGAAAAATCATCTATCCTCGACAATGGGTGTCGGTTCTTCTTTGTGAGCTTATTCAGCTCCCTATAGTCCATGCACAATCTAAGCGAACCGCCAGCCTTTGTAGCAAAAACAACAGGAGCACCCCACTATGAGATACTTCTTCTTATGAACCCTTTCTCAAGCAACTCTTTCACTTGTTTACTAAGCTTCCTCCTTACTCTTGGAGCCATGTGGTACACAAGCAATGCAACTGGCTTTGCATTGTCCACCAAATATATTCGGAAATCTATCTCGCGTTTTGGAGGTAAGCCCCTAACCTCTTCAAAGGAATCTGCATACTCACGGACTACTCGAACAGATTGCAGATCATCAATAGATGTGTCAAGAGATTCTAGGTAGCCAAGCATAACAAAACCCTTAGGTTCACAAGAAACATTGAGAGTATAACCCAAACTAGTCAACAGTCTAACAACCCTCTTTTCACAGTCGAGAATGGCACCATACCTGGCTAGCCAATCCATTCATAGAATCAACCCATAGCCCATGAAGCCAAGCACATAAGCATTGCATTTGAACTCAACTCCATACACATATATTCTCAAATCCCAACATAATATAGAAAGATGAGATGTACCCCCAATAGGATTTGAGACAACAACGGGATCCATAACTATACTAGCATTTAGGTGCAGTGTTTCAACAAACAAAGCAGATATAAACGAATGTGAAGCATCAGAATCAAACAAAGTTCGAACAGGATGATCAAAAAGGAAAATCAAACTTTCAACAGAAATGTTTCTACCTCTCTCCTGTCCTGGTGCCATGAGAGCATGATCCTGGCCTCCAGAAGTAGGTCTTATTCTCTGCCCTTGCCCTTGTCCTTGCCTCCTCGGGCAGTCTTTAAACATATGTCTGCCTCACCACATTGGAAGCAACCCATCTTCTTCATATTCTTCCTACATTCCTTGCTTAAGTGGCCCGGTGTTCCACAATTAAAACACCTTTTCTTCCCTTGGCCCTTATTATCCTTACCAACTTTCTTTTATGGTTGTTGCGCTTTCTTTGGATCCCCTTTCTTATCCTGTGCCTTATCTACATTAGGGCCTTTCTCCTCTTCATGCATCAACGCCATGTCAAAAATATTCTCGAAAGTAGCCTCCATAGGAATGTGGGACATATCCAACCCGTGTAATGGTTTGTTCAGACCCTTAGCAAAACTCAAAGCCTTCTTATGTGGTGTAATCTTGCTAACTAGTTAAACTTGTTAACTTACTCCTTCACAGACAAACTCCCTTGTTTCAAAGCCAAGAACCTCTCCATGTATAAACTCTCCTCTACATGTGAAAGAAATTTCAACTCGAACCTTCGTTTGAAGTCTATCCACGTCTCCATAGGATGTCCTCCATTAGTTACATCCTACTAAAAGGAAGCTTCATCCTTCGTAAACCAAGCAGCTAGCTGAACTTTCCTTCCCTCGTCTATCTCAAAGATACCAAACAAGTCCTCCACTTCCTTGAGCAAATTCTGAGCCTCAACAAACATCTCAGTCCCATAAAACGGCTTTCCGCCCGTCGCACGGAAGTATTTGCATATCTTAGAAAAAGCGTCTACACGGGGAGGAGGAGGAGTGGCTGCAGCTGGGGGAGGAGGAACATTTGCTGGGCCTGCGACAGTAGCCCTAGCCTCCAGATACCTTCTGAACTAGCCTGGTATCTGTACGCCCTCGGGTATAACAGGTTCCCCAGACATGCTGAAAGGAAAAAGGAAGATGTTCAAAATAGAGAATCGAAAGATAGATATATGGCTTTTGGGGATTATGTTTCTCATAATAAATCTTTCTCTTGAAAACACCTTCTTTAAAACATGTTTTTGAAAATACTTCTTAAAAAAATGCTTTTGTAAATGGTTTTCAAAAACTTTTATCTGTTTTGGTAACCTTCAGCTCTTATACCACATGTAACACCCCACGTCCATTAATGTCACTCACTAAGGGAATGCATTGACTTTCATGGAGTATTATAAGAGTATAGAACATAATATCACAAGACAGATATATAAAATGGCACTTTAAAAAATTTAAAATTTATTATTGCAGCGGAAAAGAAAAACATGTTTGGTTACAACATCAAAACCACATACTAGATCCAAGTACACAAATATCCATCTTGAAAAAAATTATTATCAGAGTACATAAAAGTAAAACCATAATCCCACCCCAAATAACCATAATGGAAAAGAGATAAAGCTGAGCGTCACTTTCAACACTTCCAAGCACTTCAAGAAGAAAGAAGTCCAAGTCAAGCTCCACTACTCCCACCCTGAGGATCTTGGGAGGGAGGGGAAAAGGAAAGAAAAGAGGTGAAACAAAAGAGTCAGACAAAAAGTCTGGCGAGTCCAGTGACTTTAACTATATAATCAGTAAAGTAGCAGGATAAGAACATAAAATGGATATAAGAGATGACTGTAACATAAGCAGATATGACAAGGTAAACAAGACGAACAAGATATAATGTTGATTGCGCTTCTAATCACTATAAGATAATTCCTACACCGCACCAATACTAGTTCCATACTGAAAATTGATCCCTCTTACTAAACATAATAATAATAATGTTAGTTTCGTGTACTCCTAGTTGCGGTAGGTGCCACCTACTCCTATCTCCACTAGTTGTATACCCTCCCCATTCGATCAGCACCCTACCTCGTAGATACCCATGTTGGTCCCATAGTAGGGTGTATCACTACCTAAAGTGGCAACTAGATACTACTAAAATGCATGGCTTATATCTACACGATGCAACATCATCTTACCTACCAGCCTGGACCTACGCACGCACATGACTCCGTTGGACTTGCACTGCCATCGCTATCTCTTTATTGACCTCTTACAATCAACCCCAGTAAGAGTGTCCCCGTCCTCGACCTAGTTCGATCTCATATAGATACTAAAATGGGTTACTGGTTGAAAAGGGTCCATCCACTTGACACAAGCTTCCCTCCTAAGCTTGGTCCCCACTAGGAATTCCCACTTAACCCCTCTTTATCCCCATGTCTAATCACATGTCTCATCTTGGTTAAGTGTTTTAATTATGTTTCACATGCTACCCATGTTACCTACTTAACCCTTTTATCATTCCTATGTTTACCACATGTCATATCTTTGTTAAGCGTTCATTAATTCATTATAATCGTAATCTTGCAAGACCTCCCATATTAGATTGCCGTTTTGCGGTAGCTGGATATGTCGGGCGGTTCCGGAAAGTCTTATACCACAATCTGAATCTAACCTCGTATCTTTGCATTATTACGTATCTAATTTCTGTCTTTGACCTCTCACATTAGATTACCAAATTGCGGTTGCTGGATGTGCCGGGCGGTTCTGGGCAGTCCTATACCACAACTCGAATCTAACCTCGTGTCTTAGGCGTTCATTATCACTTTTTTTATTCAAGTCCCAATTTTAAATCTCGGATTAAAATATATTCCAATTACCCATAATTTTCCAAACTAAATTGTGTTTATAATTTTAATCCAAACTAGGCCTCTAATCTTATGTATACATGTTATGCCAAATTAAGCCCAAATTACTTTGCGTTCATTGTTATTAACAATTTATGCCAAATCTCATGTATATAAATTATATCCAATTATGCCCAATCCAACTTATGCCAAATCTCATGTATACAATTAATACACAGTTATGCTCAAATTGATTTATGCCAATAATCTCATTTTATTACAAATTTCCCCAAACTTTCCCAATAGTTCAAACGTTATTCGTACGCAAATCTCAACGCAATATGTTACGCTCGAAGTTAGCCTAATTTCATTAAAAAAAGGAAAAGATGAGAAGAATAGAATCAACATCAAAATTGTCCTAAACATAAGAACAGGCATATGAAACATAAACATGCATATAACGATAAACTGGATCAGAAAAGCATATGGCAGATTTGTGGGTATGAATTGAAAGGATAATGGTTTACAAACTTGATAAGATTCATCTCAGTCACAGGTATATTCATTAAATCCAATTCATAATCCTATCACAATTACTTTTTAAATTCAATTATATGTGAAAATGACATAGACTCACAGCAATAGGATTCTTAGAAAAGTAGGCATTGTTGTAGCAAGTTGGATCTTGAATAATCTCTACTTGATTGATGTAGATCTGATCATCTAGTTTGACTATTGAAGAAGAACTATCTTTAAATCGCTACTTTGATTTTGGTTAAAGAAGAAAGGCAAGGTTAATTTAGATTAGAGCAGCATGGAGGCGCCATAGATGAATAACAATGAGATTAGGGTTAGGTTTAGGGGTCTTTTATAGATGCTCTAGGTGAATTAGGACCCTTAGATTAGATTAGGATCCATCTGAACCATCCAAACCAGAAAAACACGTCATCCAGCCAATCCCAAAAGGGAACATTAGCCCTAGACCATCAAAGTACGTTGGCCAGATCTGGACAGAAGGGGGGTCGACCCCCCTATATGGGGGTCGAACCCCCTATAGGGGGGTCGACACCCCTATAGGTGGTCGACACCTATGTCGACTCCTCTATGGGGGGTCGACACCCTAGAGCGAGAGATTTCCCATTCACCCACATTTGGCTGATTTTGATTTTTGAATTCATTTTTTATTTTTAATTATTATTTTAATTTAAATTCTGCTTTAAGCTAAAATATTCTAAGCTTCAAAACTTCTTCGTATGATATCCGATTTACGCAAACTCGGACTCTATTCCAAGCAAAATTCTGAGACGAACGTAATGGCACAACCTGTTTCCTTTAATTCTTCATATAAAAATTAAGTATTCTTTAATTATCCCTTATGTCATGTTTTTAAAATTACGGGGTGTTACAGGAGCTATATTCGAAAAGCTTTGTATGTGTATATCCTTTCAGCTATGTCAGTTGTTATTTTCCACTATGCATTGTACTATGTATTATTATCCGCTACTATGTAAATTCTTAATCTCTGATATTGTATTTTCAGTATGTAATATTTATTCATACTCTGTAATATTCTTGTACTCTGATGTAAATTGTTGTAATAGCAATGAAATGTTCTGCTGTTTTTGTTTTGATGCATCGTGTTCTCAAAGAAATCCGGGCTTTCCCGTAAGGGGAAGTTTGGGTCGTTTCATGCATTGTGGGGAATATCACAAAACTAATAACAGGCTTGAATAAGAGACACTAATATAGCAACAGTAGAAGGACAAGTATGTTCATGTTTAAGCACAAGTGAAGAGATGTAACAACAACTGCATATGGTAACCAATATCACTGTAGGCCAAGTTTGTGTGGGATCAATAACCGGGTCTTAATGAATAGCCCACGCCATACGCTAGGCAAGGAAGGTACGACAGTCTCATGGGTGTATGTACACAAAGATCACGGCTGAAATAGAATGACAGGCTAAAGGGCGCAAAATATTGGATAAGCATGCAACGAGACCGTGCATGGAAATCCATGTTTAAAAAATAAATGCAGCGTGATTCTCATAAAGAGTAGGGGTTATATATTTGCAATAGAACAAATAGTATGTGCTTATAAAGAGAAATAATGTGGAGTAGATTATGGGTTCAAACAACATAATGCACGCACTTGGGATCCTTTCATACGTTCTTGAGTAGAAAACTGTGCATGCAGCATGGTATGTAAGCTAGAAAGATTTCAACAAAATAAAGAAGACGGGGTGGTTTAACTGTCATACTAGAAATCACCAACATAAATATGTAGATATAAACCAGGTGTGGACCATACCCAAAATTCCGACAACAAAACCCAAAACTAACAACCAAGGCAGCCATCTAACGATAAAGTGCGACAATAACCTACTCAAAACAACGAACAAACAATCGAAAGTAGCGGTAAATGCACAACCCATTATACTAGTGAAATTCCGAAATTTTCAACTTGCAGCAAGTTAAATCGTAAGTTAGACTTACCTTTGATTGGTGAAGGAAGCGCAGAAAACGACGGATGGTGGACTGAAAACTGACGGGTGCGTGGTTGCAAGGGCCGCTGTAGTGTTCAGGTAGTCTGCTGCTCCTTGCGGGTTCAGTTCTTGCACGAGCATTAGGCATAGTTATTAAAGAAAGGTGACGACCATTGGTGGCGACACGACTTGACTTACGGTGGAGGGCTGACTGGCGCTTGAGGAAGTGTACGACGATGAAGGCTCGGCGTCGATCGGTGGATGAATGAAATTGGCAGAGCGATTTGGTTAAAGGAGGGAAGAATCTGAAGACTTCTAGTGATATTCGAATGTTGAAGTGGGCAGTGTCGCTTGTATGTTGGAGGCGGCGAACGGCGGGGTAGTGAAGCTGAGGGAAAAGCGATTTCAAGGACAGTCATGGATTTCGAATTTTACAGTGGAGACGGAGAAACTGATGGCTGCCATTGTTTCAATTTTGGGGAAAAAATTTATTTGGGGAAAATGGGAACCATTTAGCTGTTAAGAGATTAAAAGAGACAAGGACTGTGTGCAGTGAACAAGGGATGAGTTACTCTCATTTTATAATATGAACAGAGGGAACCAACGACAGAAGCAAAACGAAATGTGTACTACAATTTCAGAGAGAAGTGGACAGGTGTTGAAACATGTAGCAAAGTGGAGACTAGGTGGTAAATAATTTCCACCACCTAAATTTGAAGTAAGATTTTTATCAGATATGGTTTTTGAATTGTAATGGTAGGCTGAACAAAAATGTGTTTGAACGCCGGTTAAGCCGGGATACGGTTGACGAACGTTACTAGCAAATGGTAAACAATGTTATTTATTTTGACGAATTTAAATTTTTTAACAATTACAAAACAATAAGTGTTAACGTCTTATTTCTGAATTCAAGTTCACTGATTCTTAAGTGAGTTTACAATTCATATTTTACCGACCAATTCCCAATATTTATAAGGAAATAATTTCTCCATAGCTAACTGCAAATGACTTTTGAAACTAAGTTCAAAAAGAACAAATAAATTCTCAAATCCTAAATAAATTTAAAATTTAAAGTTTACAAATTACAATGGATTTTATTTTCACATTAACCAAATTCTTTCGTAATAATGTTCGCGCTATATATATCGTTCATATTACAACATCAAAAGAATTCCAACGTTAACTATTCAAATTTGTTAGCGATGTAAATCACGACAGAACGTTACATTAGAAAAATAAATTTACAAAAGCACTTTCATTTTAAAAGTGAATACTACATTCAAAAACCGATATTTCTAATATAAAATCGGTAAATACAATAGTTTACAAAAGAACTAGATTTGAGTTGAAATAGATAAGCAAAATACTATAATTTGTCATATACAAGTAATGTATTGAAATTAAACTTTTAAGCATAAATACAAAGGAGCATGAACAAAACGAAGAATATAATATATAAAAGCTAAATACAAATAATTCAGTACTAGATAAAAGAGTTAAGTAAAAGTTTAACACTATATTTGCAGTGAAATGGTCAAGTACAAATAGTCATGACAAAATAAGACTAAATAAATAAATACAAAATTAAAAGCTAAATATAATATAAATTTGTTAACTACAAAACAATTTAGAAAGTTGGAAACCTTTAATACAAGTAGAAAATAGAAAATAGCTAAATACAAATAAAACTGTAACCAGTTTAATTTAAAAATCCAAACTCTAAATTTTGACACATTCATATTAAAATATAATGAAAAGAATTCAAGGCTACATGTACAAATTATTTAATAACGTCAAACCGCCTATAAAATTTAAAAAGGATTAAATTTGAAGTAAACCTAAATTACATTCAAATAGATAAATTCCGCATCCAAGTATAAATATTTACTTCAACATTAACCTTAATTTAATTTATAATTTAAATATTTTAGTAAATTCAAATTATCTAACCCGTGTTTCTTTTAACAACATTCATATTGAAAATCAGATCTACAAAAGGAAATTTCCTTTATACGTTTTTTCAAATACGTTCAAAACCAAAATTTAAAGTCCAAATTCTAAAATGAAATCCAAATATAAATATATTCAACTAAAAATAAAATTTCAAATTCTATATCAAAACCAAAGTATAAATACTTTAACGATACTCTTAATTAAATTTATATTCCATATGCTGAAAATTCTGGGTCATTACAAGTGGTCCGTGTCTGGTGGCTTCGGGTTCAGGTGGCTTGAGATGATGGTTGCAACACCCAAAAGAGACCGGAAAAGCAGCTACTTTGGAGCCTTTGACGATGGCGAATCGGGCTTCAGGTGATTTTCATTGACGAGAGTGATGGGTTTGAATGGCGGTGCACACAACTTTGTTTTGGAGGAGCAGAACAAGACTCTGTTTTGAATTGATTTGTTAAGGGAGGAGCAACGAGGTGAACGGTGGAAGGAAGATTTGAGGAGGCCATTACAATGATTTGGGAACAACTCCATTCTGAAGGGATTAGGGGGAAATAGATTTTGTGTGTGTTGGAGAAATCAATCACGAATTTTTATAAAGCCGAAGAGAGGGGATAAGAACAAAGTCAATCAATAGGTAATTAGGGTAGTGATGATTGTCATAAGTAGGTTGGCTAAATATTTACTAAGGTAGGTGGTAACTGAGATAAATTTTTAAATGTCAATTCCTACCGCAATTACCACGAAACAACCTAACTCATACCGCTAAAAAAACCTCCAAACGCGACAAAAATATATGAATTGTCATATTTCAACGTTTTGAAACCAATAAAATTAATCTGATTGTAATTCAACTCTGTTTGTATACAACATTACTTTAATTTTTAAATCATTTAATGGTTCTGATTTAATTCCATTTGCTTATCAGCAACTTTGTTCGTTTCCAAATTTAAATGTTAAATTCCAATTTCTTTATATATACGAATTCAAACAAATCCAACCAATTTTCCATATATTTCAACAAATAAAATTTCCAATTCATTTAATGTCAATAACGTTTTATTTTTAAACTTAACCATCTATATTTTAGTCGAATTCCAATACAATTCAAGTATCCAACCAAATTCAATTCAAAGATTTGATTTTTAGCCAACCATTTTGAATTCAATATTGAGTTTAATTCTAACTCAAACAATATATTTGATTTTTAACCCAGGTATCAATATAAAATATAATATTCATATTAAATCTTTAATTAATTCCATATTTCATTTGTCGAAATTTCTGGGGCGTTACATATGCACTAATAATAATATCAAAGGACTTTCTACATATCAAGCATTTCTGGTTATCATAAAAAGAAACCCCGCCCAAGTCTGCGTTTGTATGGTGTATGTGCCGTGAGACCTTATGATAGTCTCATTTTCCAAAAAGCATTGAGAATTTTTTTGCACGAGTATTCATAAGGGAAAAACCCGTTTCGTGTTATATGGCATGGTCTTATGGTTTACCTCACTTTAAAATGAACTTAAAGATAACTGTTTTAGTTCTCACACAAGTCCCATGACTGACCTGCGAGTTCATGTTTCCTTCACCTAAACTCAATGTGTCGATTATTTTTCGCACGGACAACTAGTAGTTTTGGTTTGCAGATTTAGACTTGGAGTTAGTTAGATCAGGATTTAGGATTAGAGTTGGAGCTATATCTTGAATAATTATTCTTTCGTTGAGAATTTATATTTATTTTTCCAATGTGTGCCTATTTTACTCTAATATCCTATGATGTAAAATTATTGTGATGATAATAAAAAAGTTCTTTTATTTTTATCCAAATGTGCAAGTACCCCTAACCATTCGTCTTTATGAATGTTTTGGGTTGGTTTATTTTTCGGCTCGAAATGGACAAAAAGCGGGTTGTTACAACGTTGTATTAGAGCTTTAGTTTATACAAAGATTTAAGGTATGACTCATTTGAAAAGAAGGAAAGAACTCATCAAAGATAAGATTAGTAATATCCTATAAGAGAAACTCATTAGAGATAGGGTTAGTAATACTCAGGAATGAGTTGGGAGTGTTACATGTAAGAGAGAGCGTATTTGCAATATGAAATGGGTTTTGAAAAGTATAGAAAGTTACATTTTGAATACAAAAAGAACTTGTTTTGAAAATATATGATTAACTATGACTTAGATAATTAATCGAATGATTAAGGTTAAGTATGGATAATTGTGATTAGAATTTCACAATTTGACTTAAAGTGTTTCATATGGCATAGTTATTAGACCTTCTCCACTGATTAGGATAAATAATCCAAGTGCAAATACCTTGTGAATTCAATTTCACAATTTGACTACAAGGATTTGATAAATAAGATTTTGGAATATTGATAAAATAATAAGGATTATGTAAGTAAATCAGTTATAAAGAATATCCAATATATTTAAGTAGAGAATAACTTAAACTTCTTAACAAGATTTACTTATTCTCATAAAAATGATTGAAAAAAAATAATCAGGTTAGAATAAAGGATGAATAACCCAAGGAATTGAGAGCTAAATTCTAGGAATATTTGTAGGGCCATTAAAAAAATAAACGGTAAACTTCCTCAAATACTTGGTTATGAATCAGAATTCGCGACGATTTTGGACAGTCGATAATTCCTAGAGACCTGTTAGGTAAGAAAATGAAATGTTTAAGTATTTACGAATACCTCGTCAATTAAGTTTCACAATTTGACTAAAAGGTATTTGGAAAACAAGAATAATTAGAAATAAGAAATTACCTAAACTAAAATATTTAGGCAAGATAAGTTATAAGATAATCGGATTTTTCCATGTAAAGCTTAATAGCAATTTTGGAAATTAAAAGAGAATAAGTTTCCACAAACTTTTGAATCCATAATTATTAGCAAGTCAAGATTGAAGCCTAAAAAATGATTTCTAAATCTAAGTTTCTTCGTTATAAGGTGGCAAGTCATTAAGTAATAGGCAGTATTTGGCCTAATAAATGATGAGTCCGATATGACGGTTGATTACATAGTTGGAAATCATTATTTTGGAAATATTTTATATACGGTTATTTGAATTTATGTGTGTTAGAGTATTCTACCCGGCATTTCATTGTGAGGACGGAATTTCTTTTCTAAAAACAAAAGATTTTATTCAAAATTTTAGTTTGAAAATTCATAAGTTACTGAATAAAGAAGAGAAAATCTTAATTAATCCAAATTCCTTTTCGAGGACGAAAAGTTTTAAGAAGCGTGATTGTAACGATCGAAATTTTTTACCAATTTTAAATAGGAATTTTGAATTTAAAACTAAAATTTTTGAATATAAAATGAATTTAAATTGGTTTATATATGAATTTGGGTTAAACATAAAAAAGATTTTCAATATAGTTTTTTTATAAATATGCTTAAGTAATAAAATAGCTGTTTAATTTTGTCAAATTATGACAAATGTGATTTTAGTAAGAATTTATCAAGTTTTGTTGCAACAGATTTTCTAAACACGTAATTATAAAACTATTTTTAAACGTATTCCTTTCTAGTTAAATAAATATATCTAAATATTGATAATAAAATTTAAATAATTACATAAAAATGAAATAAGATAAATCTGCCCAATATAAATAATCATACAACACCACATGTTCCTCTTTTATTGTTACAATAACTCATACCTATATATACAAACAGATTGAACATTCCATTGAAAAAACATAAAAAAATGGAAGATTTAACAGGTTTTAATGTTGTGTTCTTTCTGTTTGAACTCAAACCTTCCTAGGCACAATAATCCAACTGACAAATTGTAAGAAAATAAAAATTCAAATGGATTCCCCTCACAATGCTGTAAGAATGAGCGATAACAGAATTGAGTACAACAAGATTTGGATTTGGCCTTCGTGAACAAACATGCTCCAACCTTTCAAATATGTGTGTGTGTGTGTATACACACACACACATAAGAATCACATATTAGAATCTTATATGTATATGTGAATCTAAATTACATAATAATCTAAATCTATGCTAGAATAGAATAGAGGGGACATAATAAGTTAGGGAGATAGAAGAAAACCTAAATCCTTTTTCTTTTCTAGAATTAGAGATTGTAGAAAGGCATTTGGAGGCATGGAGAAGAATTGTTGCAGGATTTTGAGTGAGGGTTATAGTTATAGTTGACATAGTATATATAGGCTATTAGATTCAATAAGTTAAATCTAAGTAGTTCGTTTGATATAAAATATAAATAAGTCCTCATAAAACAACCCTCATTAGGCTCCCTTATAGGAGGGTGATTGACTGGGGCAATCGAACCGCTTTCTAGGGTCGAGCCCAAGAGAGGTATTCTCTTATATATTTCTTTTTATTAATTCGCTGATTGATTTTTACCTTAATTTAACTATTCTTGTCCCAATTGCGTATAAATACATAAAAGAATATTATTTTCATGCTTATCCAAATTTATATATTCTATATTTGTATATTTGTTTGTTTGAAATTCAAACTTTGTACGTTAATATGTACGCACAGCTTAACTCATTAATATCTTTTGCGTATGGACTTTGTTTTTAATAAATAAAATATGGAAGTGGGTCAGAATCTCGCCACGAATGCAACTACAATATTTCGTGATCCAATTCCTAATTGTCCAAAATTTCACTTTTAGCCCATTAATTTATTATTATTATTAACTTATGTCTAACTTAAGTATATTTTTACGGGGTGTCACATCCCCCCCCCTTTTATTAGAGATTTCATCCCGAAATCTTTTTAAAGGGGTGAACAACACAACTCGCTCTAATCAACCTTGTTATTTTATAAACATCCATATGAATCCATAACTCATATGATTATGAACTTTAGACTTGCTAATAATGAGCTCAGTCCTAGTGTGTATGTGTAATAAGTGATGTAATATGTATGCAAAACATCCTAATATACATATACTTATATGTGAGTGCATTGTGCGTCTGTGTTGCAGTCATCTCCACCCATCCAATCTAGCAACCACAATGCAGCCAAAAACGATAATTTAGGAGAAAATAATTACCCAATAAAAAACCCTGGATGAGTAGGACTAACTTTCTCCTCAGTTTTGCTGGTGTTTTCCACAGGATTATCTCCCCCACTGAACTAGGACTAAGCGAATTTACTTGTTGCAGAATTGTTTGATTTCATGCTTTGCGATCTTTGCAGTGGCACGGGGAACCCTAAACTCAAACTCCAAGCTTCGTATGTCCCCATTATCATTAAGCTAGAGTTTGTTGGCTGAATCATGAACGCATTTGCAAAGATGAGAAACATGGAAAACATACTAGACCACAATAAACACTCAGGAAGCTCCACACGGTAAGCCATCTTCCCAATCCTATCCAAAATAAGAAAAGACATAATAAACTTGGAAGCTAATTTCCCGGTCTTCATAAACCGAACTGTCTTCTTGACAGGAGAAACCTTAACAAATACTAAGTCTCCAACATCAAATTCTAGTTCTTTCCTCCTTTTATTTGCGTCTGGCTTCTGCCAATCGTGGGAAACCTTCTTTCTCCTCCGAATCAAAGTGATAATCTCTATGGACTCACGGATAAGGTCTAGTCTGAATAAAATCTTGCCGATAGTTTCCTACCAACACATTGGCGATTTGTGTGGCTTCCCATAAAAAGCTTCATAAGGGGCCATACCAATCGTCACTTGGTAACTGTTATTGTACGAAAACTCAACCAATGGTAAGAACTTCTCCCACTCTCCTCTGAAATCAACTATGCAAACTCTGAGCAGATCTCCCAAAACTCTATTGACTCTCTTTGTCTAACCGTCTGTCTACGGCTGATAGGTTGAACTCAAACTCAAGGTTGTTCCCAAATCTTTTTAAAGATTTCCAAAATTCTCTAGTAAATAATGGGTCTCTATCACTGACTACAGTAGTTGAAATCCAATGCATCCTAACAATCTCCTTAACATACAATTGGGTTAACAAGGCAGTAGTTCTGTTCTTCTTGATGGGAATAAAATGTGCACTCTTCATTGACCGGTCCACTATCACCGAAATGGCTTCATTCCCCTTCTTACTCCTAGGATGCCTATCAATAAAGTCCATAGAAATGTGTTCTCATTTCCAAGGGTAACAAAAGTCCTCCAAGATTCCCTTGCCCCGCCTTCACTGTTTAACAAGTCAAACACCTCAAAACAAACTCTGCCACTTCTCTTTTCATTCCTTCCCAATAAAATCTTCTCTTCGTGTCCCTATACATTTTGTCACCTCTAGAGTGTATGGTCATCCTTGACCTATGACATTCTTCAAGAATCTCCTTCCTAAGATCCACACTCCTAGGGACACAAATTTGGCCATCTCTCCTCAAGCTACCACTACCATCAACAGAATATCTGTTGGAATGAGGTAAATATTCCCCCTATAAAACATTTCCTTTAGCACCCTTACTTCATCATCATGGTCTTGGTCACTCTTGATCCTTTCCATCAAAATTGACCTTTTCTCCATGGGTCCAAGAAATCCTTGAGTTGCCTCATACGGTGGTTGCAAATTGAAACTAGAGAGAAATTCTAACTATCTTCATTTGATGATTGCACTAAGGACAACATGCTTCCGACTCAAAGCGTCAGCCACGATGTCACCCTTCCCAGGGGTATACTTGATGTTTGAATCAAAATATGTAAGGTATTCCATCCATCTCTGCTGTCAAAGGTTCACATCTCTTTGAGAAAACAAATACCTACAAGACCTGTGATCATTGAACAACAAAACTTCTCTCAACGAAGATAATGCCTCCACATTTTCAGAGCGAAAACCATTGCTGCTAACTCTAAATCATGTACGGGGTACCTTTTCTCATGGTCCTTGAGTAATCTACTTGCGTAGGCTACTACTCTACCCTTCTGCATGAGCACCGCTCCTAAACCGATTCCATATGCATTTGTAAAACTATGAACATCTTAGTTCCGTCCAGGATAATAAGAATAGTGTACTCGCGAGATATTCCTTCAATATTTCAAAAGAAATTCCACATTTTGTAGTTCACACAAACTTGTGATCTTTTTTCATTAATTGGTTTAGAGGGGTTGCAATCTTCGTGAAGTCCTTAACAAATTTCCGATAGTAGTCTGCTAATCCAAGGAAACTCCTTACCTTTATCGCATTGCGAGATTTCTTCCACTTTTGGACCGCCTCTACCTTTGCAGGGTCTACTGCTAACCCTTCCCTCGAAACAAGATGCCCTAGAAACTTAAATTTTTTCTTCCAAAAGTGGCATTTCGAGAATTTATCTTTAAGTTGGTTCTCTCTCAAAATTCTTAGGACCCTTCTCAAGTGATCCTCATGCTCATTATGGCCCTTGGAAAAGATAAGGATATCATACACAAATACTGCCACAACCTTATTGAGTATGCCATGAAATACCCTACTCATAAGGTCTACAAAGAAAGCGGAGGCATTCATCAAGCCAAAAGGCATAACTCCTATTCGACTAGCCCGTCTTATGTCCTAAATGTGGTCTTGGGCTTAATCTCTTCCAAAATCCTTAATTGATGAAATTTAGTAGCCAAGTATAAGTGGAAAAATATATAGGCTCCTCCGAAATTGGTCAAAAAAGTCATCAGTTCTTGGTATGGGATATTTATTCTTCTTATGTTAAGTTCCCTGTAATACACACATAATCTTAAGATCCATCAAACTTTGTGGAAAACACTACCGGTGCACCTCATTCAGAGGTACTTCTATGAATAAACCCTTTCTGCAATAATTCCGTGATTTATCTATCCAGCTCTCTCCTTTCCTTACGAGCCATGTGCCTCAAAGGCAATGTTACAGGCCTCGCATCCTTTTCGAGATTTATTATAAACGATATTTCTCGGTGGAGTGGAAGCCCAACGACTCCTCAAAAACATTGGGAAACTCACATACTATCAGTTTCGAAGATGGTCTTTCTAAGTCAGAAGATAAGAAAAATAAAGTCGAATCCCTATTCCTTGTCCAACAAGGAATCTCTAAGCTACGTCCTCTACGGCTTCTTATACAAACCACTCTCCTATCTCATTTAAGGACGGCCCCATAAAATGAGATCCACTCCATTCCCAAAGTAAGACCATACCCCCTCGAATTCAAGTGCATATGCATCACGAAAGAAGTCGGTATCATCGATATCTAATACTAGGTCTTTACAAACAACAGAAAGTTCCATAGTCCCTCCAATAGGGTTAGACATCTCTATTGGATGATTAGCAAAGGATATGGGAAATTTCAAAGAATCAAAAATCTTCCTAGCAATGAAGGATTGAGTGGCTCCCAAATCAAATAGGGTACAAAAAGAAATCCTTAAGATAGAAATTATACCTTCCAATATAGGCTGTCCTTGATCTCTAAGGGGCTAAATACGAATCACCGCTACTTCCAATGCATAGTTTTGACCACTCTGCTCGACTTTCGGCTTAAGGAAGTTCCTTACCAAGTGCCCATCCTCATTACAGTTAAAGCATTATCCTTTGAATTCTGCCTTTGTTGGGTTCACTCTGCAGTTCTTTGCCTTTTTCCCTTTCATGTGGCATCTAGAACATGTCTTGACCTCCTTATTGAATTTCCCACCTTTCTTCTTTTTAAGTCAAGATTTTTTCTTCTTGTTCTTCTCAATACTAGACGTACCTTCTCCCTTCTCAGTCTTAACATCCTTATCATTCTCAGTTGAATATATAATAGCTTCCACAACAAGGGCTTCAAACGTAGCTCCCAACATTACTTGGGCCAAAAGCATCTCCCTTAACAGAGAATTCAATCCTTTAACAAACCTAAGGGCTTTATCCGTCGGGGTTTCTACTAGTTCCCTTCCAAACTTGATAATTCTGTAAAATTTTCCATACACTCTTTCACCTCCAACTCCCCTTGCTTCAGTTGGATAACTTTTTCTAGTTGCAAGCTCTTCTCAGCGTTGGTTAAGAACTTGGCCTCAAAACGTGTCCTAAACTCTACCTAAGTAAATACTCTGCCAACATTCTCTTATGAAATTAGGTTCCACCATTCCAGAGCTCTCCCTTCAAATGCCAAGTCGCTACCCTATGCTTAAGTTTATCATCCCATCAGGTAGCTTCAATGATCCTTTCGCATTGGAGATCCATGATTTAGCTTCAGCAAAGTTCTCAGTTTCTCTAAAATGACTTGCCTCCTGAACTTACAAAATCTTTGCAAAGACGAGGGAAGTTGAGGGCCCCTTTCGCGTGTTGAGCCACTGGTTCCACTGCGAAAGAATTGGCAATAAGGACCTATTCCATAATCCTAAGATACCGTTGGAACCATTCTGGAAAGTATGAGGCCTTGTCATGTTTCTTTATTTGGGCTGATTGTTAGCCTTTCCTACTATCTGGAAAAGGAAAGACACTTCAGTGGATTTCCTATGATAGCTTCAAGGCCCAAAAGGAAGAAAGATAAGACTTCCTAGTATAATTGCATATGTTTTTGGGGTATATTATTAATATATATATACACTATATATATATATATTGAAAATCTTTTCAAATAACAAATACGTCTTTCATACGTATATTTCCCCACAATCAGGTAACATATGCTCTGATACCAAATGTAACAACCCTCCGGATAGGACTAAATTCCGACCAAGAAAAGACCCATCGGAACTTAGAGCCACTCTAAATGGATTTTTGGTTCCTATAAGGAAATACTGAATAGGTATCACAAAGCAGTATAAACGATAATCATAATCTCACACAATGGAAGGGATAAAATATAATAGCATAAAAATAGATGTACCATTATTAAACTACAAATTCAGTTACAATAAGTCTTAAAGGTACAAGGTACATCAATCGTTCATTATCCAAACAACATAACAACAACTGTTACCATCAGATTTCATCACCAAAACCAGATTGAAGTGAAGGGGTATCGTAGCACAACCAGCATCAAGACAGCTGATACCGAAAGCAAGAAAGAAAGAAACTTAGATTACTTGCTATCGGTACCAACATAAATAAGGGAAGCTTGGTATCGATACGATAGAGGATAGCGAAAAAATGGTCTCGACACCGGAAACAACTAACCCGTTATCAACTTCGAAAACACAAAATTCGACACTAGAAGCGCACAATGAGAAATAGTTGGAGGCATGCGATCCGATATTGAAACCTAGAATCTGGAAGGGGAAACATGAAACCAAGCAGAATGGAGCAAACAACTACCGGTACCAATACACTTGGTATTGATACCAAGAAACAATATCCAAGTCACCGGAAGGAGTCCTGAAACAGTGTTGTTGCAAAGCTGATACAAAGGAAATAGGTGCAAAAGCAATGTTCAGAAGATAGTAAAGTAAGCCAAAACTCATGATTTGATATCAGAATAGAGAGCTACCACCGAAGCCGAAAGCAGCTAAGAGAAGGTATCAATACCAATTTTCTTGGTATCGATACACTATGAAGACACAATATCAATTTCACAAGCGAAGAGAGGCCAAAACTTGGGAACTAGCACCGAAAGCCAATGAAGCGGCCAACACCGACTCCGAAAAGGCTTACGAAGCTGAAAACACACAAATGGGCTTCTATTGATCAGTACCGAAAGGGGGCCCAATTTGCCTATAAATAAGACCCTAGAGGTCTCATTTTGGAGGACTTTTTTTTTCATTCTCAAATCTTGTAATCATTTTCTTAGAGAGAAAACCCTAATTTCTAAATTGATTTGAGGATTTTACTTAGAAACCTCCATATACTCAATAAAGTGATCAATTTCATGCAATTATTTACTACTTATACCACTTATTTACTTAATGCTTCCTCATAACATAGCCTCATGCATAAGCTAAATTTTCGGTGTACCCACCTACAAGTTGTTTATCTTTCTAAATTGCATTGCACTTAGGGATCCCTTATCCCTAGGTAACCGTTGGTGATCTTTGAATCTCGTAAACATGATACTCACCTCTTTAAGGAAGAGTAACTAATCTTCGGGCCTGTGACCTTGATATATAGGAAACGGTTAACTAACTCAAGCTTGTAGGAACTAAGTAATCCCTTTTATTCCCCTAGTTCCACATCCTTAGACCTAACTCAGAGTTAACGAAAAATATCTTTAACATTTTGGCGCTAGAAGGAGGGGCCTGAACCTCCGATCTTTTGGATAACCTTACAATATCCTTAACTGTGTTATTCCGTCTTGGATTGGACTAAGCTTTGAAGAAGAGAGAACTTAGTAAAAGGGTTACCCCAAGTTTCTTCTGGGTCTCAAATAGCTACGGCAAACATCAATGATCCGAAAATCATGGAAAAGAAAAGGCTTAGACTAAAGGCCCTATGAGTCAGAAACAAGGATAAGGAAGTAGAACCTTATAACCCTGACCATTATATCATAAACCCTTTCCACATAGGACCAACCCTTATATCTTTGGCTTAAGAGGTTCTACATCAAAGGAATACAACTTATTCACTCACTAAAAGAAGCCATCCATACATAAGCTAAAAGAACTATATTTGCGCAAAGAATAGTAGAGAAGTTCAATCAACTTATAACAAAATGGTATAAGAAGGTTGTACCTCAATCTCACAACACAACAAAAGGAAAGCTTGATGAAAAAGAGGAACCAATAAAATTATGTGGCAAAAGGGCTAAGATCCGATGCGTAAAGGTGGTCTTCGAATCAAGGCTGCTAGAGGAATGCAAGCTTACAACATCAATTGACAATATCTACTTCTTAACCAAACATGAGCTTAATTTCTGGCCATCACAAAGAAAGAAGCCCAAGAATGAAATCAAATTAGGAGGACCTTACTGCTACTATCATATGATGAATGGACATGAAACCAATCATTGCAGATTCATAGAAGGGATGATCATTTAGTTCTTTAATCTAGGCCAACTGTACAGATATGTAAAGAAGACTTAGTCAACTACAACAAGGAATTCTTGGAAGTAAGAATGACTACATGGTTAGGCGTATGATCTCCCTAAAAATTTGGAACCACCCAAAATGGATGAAGCTACCTACGATGGTAGAAAACAATTGTCACTGCCAAGATGGCCAAGGCAAGGCTTCCCTCGGAGGGGGTAGCGTGTAAGCCTTTCTCCGTGCTCAAATCAGAAAGGGCCAGGTTAAAGCATCAAAAGTGTAAGCCTCCGCCCCCATGATGGAGCAAACCCTTACTCCATCCTATGATGGCCTGGGTAAGGTACCCCTTGGAGGGGGTAAGTGTAAGACTTTAGCCACGTCCAAATCAGACAGAGCCATGTTAAATCATCGAAAACCCTTGTCCGTGTCTACGATGGCCAAGTTAAGGAACCCCTGGGAGGGAGTGGAATGTAAGCCTCTATCACAGCTTACGATGGCCAGGGTGGAGCATCAAAAAAGTAAGTATTAAATTGCGTCTATGATAGCCAGTTTAAAGCATATAAGCCCTTATCACTGCCTATGATGGCCAGGGCAAGGCGCCTCCTGGAGGGATGTCGGGTAAGTCCTTGGATCCTGCTTGAGAATAAGCTAGCCAAGTGCATCGGACACACTAGCCCAGAGAGTGGCTAACAAAGCATGCACATCATCTGCTTTGCAAATCAAACCCAAATGGGGGTGAACAAAACTAAAAAAAAAATTACCAGATGTGGATATCTGGTCTTCTATCAGATACCTGAATCTGGGTTATGATTCGAGACTTCTATTAATACCAGATGTGGATATCTGGTCTACTACCAAATACCTGAATCCAAGTTATGGTTCGAGATTTCTGCAAGTTGCCAGATGTGGATATTTGGTCTTCTACCAAATACCTAAATCTGGTTTATAGCTCGGGACTTCTATTAATGTCAGAAGTGGATTTTTGATTTTCTATCATTAATACCTGAATTTGGGCTTCAAAGCTTCTAATGCTATCGCTAGATATGGACTTCCAGTCTTCTCTTATAAAATTCTTGAATATGGGTTTCAACGATTCTATTTATGCTTCCAGAAAAGAAGTTATGGACTTTCAACTTAATACCCTAATCTACTTGACTGCAGTATTTGTTGAATCCTGATCAACAGGAACCCTAGAAGAATCAGAGTTCACTTCCCTGGGACCTTGGGTCTTGCTTGCAGTTGAGGAAGGGTTGTTATCATCTTTTTCAGTGTTGTCACGATGGCTTCCTTCTTCGGGACCAGAACTAAATTCATTACCATCATCATCACCATTATTTCATCAACAAAAACATCCTCTTCTTCCCCTTCATCAGAATCAGAATCATCAGGAAAATCTTTGATAAACGGAAGGTACTCAAGTCTCATTTTATCTCTCTTAGGAACCGTAACTCCCTGTTTGGTCAGCTCTGTCCTCTCCATAACTCTACCCCAAATAGAGGGGTTGACAGAGGGAAATTCCATCTTTGGAAACTTTTGGAAGTTGTCGGAGTATGCTAGGATGGTAACATCTTCATAATATTCCAGTACTACCTCCAAGAAATGTATTTTCATAAATGAGGAAATCTTGTTTTTGGCTTCATAAATTACCTGCCTTGCATTAGAAAGTGCATCATCCTTTACTTTCAATTTATCAACATAATCAGCTACCATACACACCCGACTAATCTCAAGAGCGAAAACCTTATCAGATATAATATTTTTGGTTTCTCTCTTCCTTTTGAGCTCCGACTCAACCTTGTCAAGAGATGTTTTCAGCCTTGTACATTCCTCATCAACTTTCTCCCTTGCTATAGTGAAAGCATTAACTTTAGACTCTAAAGTGGCTTTCTCCTCCTTAAGTCTAGCCATTTTGAAGGATAATGAGGAAATTACCTTTCGAAGAGAGAACCAGCCCTTGGATATCTAAAAAAGAAGAGGGTCATATTAATCTCTATACAAGAACAAAATGCGAAGAAAAGTTGGACATAATAGGAATATTACAAGAGTTGTTGTTTGATAAGATAATGTTGAAAATTTGCCAAGTCTGAAGAAGAAGAAGGTAGTGACATGTCGGAAATATCGTTAGAGGAATGAGCAGATTTTGCAGTTTTATCAAAATCAGATGTCGGTAAAGGAGACCTCGGGGGAACATCGTAATGGGGAGATGGGAATGAAGTCAACTCATGCTCCCTGAAATCCAAAGCCTCCTGAGGATCAAACATCAGGAAACCAATAATGAAACCACTTCCTATGGCTTCCATTTGAGAAGTATCAACATTAGGAGTAATATTGTCAGAAGAAACAACGGGACCAGGTGTTGGCTGCTCAGCAAATAAGGAAAAAAATTCTTTACCAAGGGAAGAGGGAGCAGAAGTTTCACTCTTGCGCCTTTTGGAAGGCCTATCATCGGCAGTTGAAGCGAGTCTTTTCGCGAATAAATCCATAGATTGGGTCAGGGTAGCCGATTCATTGATATGTTGAATAGCTGACCAAAAGTAATATTGTTACAAAAATAAGAATAAAGAAAACTGAAGTGTGAAATGAGAGCTTGGAATCTATCTAGAAAAGCAATCTTACATGAAGAACCCAGGAACAAGGGAGTCAAGGGAGCGAACGAATCAGAACTTAAGGATAATTAATCAAAACTAGGAAAATGAAGAGGTGGTTATTCCAAAATCTTTTTCCCAGACGGAAGAAGGGCATGCTTGCGAAGGTTATCCAAAGTTAGCAAAACTAACCGTCATCCCAACTTCTCAGATGTCTTATAAATAGATTCACTAACTCAAGTTTCCCCATCACTTAAGATTTTCTTCTTGTGAGTAAGGACTAAACAGAAATAATATCAGATAAAGCATAGAAATGGTATAGTCATCTTAAAAAGATAAAAGGTTCACAAGGGCTAACAAAAGTGTTAGAAATACCAGGAGGACACCAAATATTAAAAAAAACGATTTTCCCAATCTCTAGACTTGTTAAAGCTATCACTAATCAATGTTTTTGTAGGGTTTGAATGGAGAATAATTGAATCCGCTCCTTTAGACAAACAAGCATATGATGAAGAAGGTTGACGCTAAGAGAAGGTTGACCTGACTCAAGTGCTAGGTTCTTGAGGCATAAGCGAAGAGTTTATGTGTTTGGGGAAAGTTGAATAGGAGCAATTCCCAAGTGACACAAGAATTCAAAAATAAAATCCGGGAAAGGAAAGAAACCTCCACGCCAGATATGAATGGTCGTGTACACATAGAACCCGGTGGATTCTGAATGATATCTTGACCAGAAGAAGGAATGGCATCGACTCCAGTTATATCAAAGCTTTTAAGAATATTATTTACTTCATCTTGGGTATTGATGAAAGAATAATGAGGAACAACTGCCTTCTTTGATCGAGGTGTAGCAGAGCTACTTGACTTTGATTTACCAACATTTTGTTCTCTAGACATGATATTGCCAATTATGTTATTCCATAACATTCATTAGCACAACAATTCTAGTACAAGCATTTATTTATAAGTTTAAAGCTATCATGCAAATTCATCAAGGTTAATTATTCGAGATACTATAAAAGTTAGAGCACAACCTGAATCATTAAGGTCAAGTTCTTGACAAAATTCACATTTAGTCATCCACTTTGCATATGCATAAAAATGTCAAGAATTCGATCGACCATATTAACTACCCTGAAACCGAAACCAAGATGAAGAAAGGCTCTAATGCCGGGGAGCTGAAATTGAGATTAACTAAAATTTCTTGGTGACGGTTAACCAAAACCAAAGGTTTTAGATACATACACTGAAAGCGTAACTGGTATTAAGAAAAGCTTAAAACCTATTACCAATGAAGTCAAAATCAAAAAAAAAATTAATGCTAGTACTAAAAAACTAATTCAGAGTCATCGGTTTTACTGGTACCAAAACTAAAGAAACATGACTTTCAGCAACACATAAAGATTGAAAACAAATGCGGCATTGGTATCAGCAAGACCAAGAGCAAAAGGAAATTGGTAGCAAGAGGATATTGAGTTCATTGGTATCAAGAAAAAGTTATCCTCCATAAAATAAAATTTAAGTACTTTATAAGTAGATTTTGCGTTTTATACCTCGGAAAACATGATAGGGGGTATAAATGATAAATCCATAATATTTGATATTAATGACCATTTAAGATATTATTTGGGTTCATAGCAGTGAAGAATTAAAGATAGGTAAATCTTAATCGATTTCAAAATCAAGATAGTGGAATAATTTTCAAACTTTAAATTGAAACGATGAAGTACTTACAGAAAAGGAGTCGGATTTGTAATTCTGAAAAGTTCGATAAATCACGAAGGGCAGTAAACTTGCTTAAGCTTGATTCTTCACAAGTGGAGAAATAAGGAAGAAGAAGAATATCTATACTAAAAGACTCTCCGATCTTGACCATACAAATGAGAATGGATCAACAAACCAGATCAATTGTGGAAGTCCAAAAGGTGGGAAACACTTTGCTTCCAAGACAGTATGGTACGAAAGCGAAAGTTTGACTTGAAAAGTCAAAAATACGTCTTCACTAAGGGGGGCAAATGTTACTATCGTATTACGGCACCAAAACCAGATTAAAGTGAAGAGGTATTGGAGCGCAACCAGCATTAAGACAGCCGATACCAAAAGCAAGAAAGAAAGCAATTCAGACTACTTGCTATCGGTACCAACATAAACAGGGGAAGCTTGGTATTGATACGAAAGAGGATAGTGGAAAAGCGGTCCCGATACCAGAAACAACCAACCCGATATCAACTCTGAAAACACACAATTCGACACCAGAAGCAAACAATGAGAAATAGCCGGAGGCTTGTGATCTGATACTTAAACCCAGAATTAGAAAGGGGAAGCACAAAACCAAGCAGGATGGAACGAACGACTATCTGTACCAATACACTTGTTATCGATACCAAGAAACAACATCCAAGTCACCGGAAAGAGTCCCGAAACCGTGCTGCCGCAAAGCCAATACAACAAAAAAAAGTGCAAAAGCAAAACTCATGATTTGCTATTGGAATAGAGAGCTACCACCAAAGACAAAACCAGCTAAGAGAAGCTATCAATACCAATTTTCTTAGAATCGATACACTGTGAAGACATGACATCAATTTCATAAGAAAAAAGAGGCTAAAACTCAGGAACCGGCACTGAAATCCAATGAAGCGGCCGATACGGACTGCGAAAAGGCTAACCAAAGTCGAAAGCACTCAAAATAGGCTTTTGTTGATCCGTACCGAAAGGTGGTCCAATTTACCTATAACTAAGAATCCAGGGTGAAGACATGACATCAATTTCACAAGAAAAGGGAGGCTAGAACTCAGGAACTGGCACCGAAAGCCAATGAAGCGGCCGACACGAACTGCGAAAAGGCTAACCAAAGCCGAAAGCACTCAAAACAAGGTTTTGTTGATCTGTACCGAAAGGGGGTCCAATTTGCCTATAACTAAGACACCAGGGATCATATTTTGGGGGACTTTTTTGTCATTCTCAAATCTTGAAATCATTTTCTTAGAGAGTAAACCCTAATTTGTAAATCAATTTGGGGATTTTAATTAGAAACCTCTATGTACTCAATAAAGTGATCAATAAAGGGAAAATCGACACTTGTGATCAATTTCATGCAATTATTTACTGCTTATACCACTTACTTCCTTAATGCTTCTGTTGAAATGCAAATTAGATTCCAACACCAAAGGCACTAAAGTCTACTTCTTTAAATGTTAAGACATCCACTTTAAGATCCATTCTTATTACTTTCACAAGGGTTATAATGCATACAATCATTTCAATTACATCCATTCTCACAACCTTTCCCCTTGTTCTATGGATTAAAAGAATAAGAAGTGAAAAAGCCTTTAAGGAGAAGAGATTCAATGGTAGATCTCTAAACTTTTCGAGTAATGAAGGAATTCCTATGGATTCCATCATGACCTTTTTGCTTGATCCTCCATAGATGATGTTAGGATAGGTGAAAATCGCTTAATAATGCTTAGGAGACGATTGGGCAAACTTTCAAGATCATGAAATTCCCTCCCCCTCCCCCTCTAAATAAAGGAATGAGGGGGGATATTTATAGGTGGGATACAGGCCATGTGGAAAAATTGTAAATACCTTCTACCTTCCTTAGGTTGCTGGCACGACCCATTTCAATCTGGATTTGAGATGGCACGATCTAAAGCAAGACGGGGTGAGCAAAGCCAGTGGATAAGAAGTGCTTCAACTGCGTTCAAGTAGGACATCACAAGGATAAATGTCCGCAACCCCCTAAAGAGAAGCAGATTGTGAAAGCATATGTTATTAATGTTGTTCCTTCTTTGTCGAATGACCCAACTGCGGCGGAGAAAGGAAAGAATGTTGTCGCTCAAGGCATGATTTCTATTCATGATGTTCCTGTTCGAGTATTGTTTGATACTAGGGCTTTCCATTCCTTCATATCTAGTGACCTGGTAGATAGGTTGGGATTGGAACCCGAGATAGTCGACAAACCTTTAGTGGTGATGAACCCAATTAGTGGTTCAACTATCCTTAGTATGATTTGTCGTGATGTGGTCTTATCAAGTCATGGATATATGTTTTCTTGTGATTGCTTTGTTTTGGGCTTTACTCGGTTTGGCATTATTTTGGGAGTCGATTGGCTCCAAAGATATGAGGTGGTGGTAGACTGTGAGGGATTTTTGGTGACTATTAGGGAGGATGATGGGCGGAGGGTAGTGTTTGGTGTACTTAGTGATGAGGTGATGGCTAGTTTTCTAAATTCCCTCGACATCTAGCGGGACGAGTTATCAGGGGTTCCCATTGCTGGTCAGTATCCGGATATCTTCGAGGAAGTGACCGGACTTCCACCACACTAAGAGATTGAGTTCCGTGTTGATTTAGTGAAAGATGCCAGACCTATAGTAATGCCACTTCGTCATATGGTACGAAGGGAGTAGAGAGAGCTCGGGGTGCAAGTAAGCGATCTTTTGAAGAAGGGATTTATCAGAAGAAGTGTCTCCGAGTGGGGAGCACCAGTTGTATTTTCTACCAAGGCAGATGGTTCCCTTCGTTTATGTGTGGACTATCGCGAGTTGAATAAAGTGACTAGGAAGTATAACTATCCTCTTCCACGGGTAGATGATTTGTTTGATCAACTAGAGGGAGCGAGAGTGTTCTCCTAATTGGACCTCGCGACAGAATTTCATCATCTCCAAGTAGCAGCTGAGAGTATTCCTAAAATGACATTTCGGACGTCGTCTGGATTCTATGAGTGGTTGGTCATGCCATTCGGGTTGACCAATGCACCAGAATATTTTGTGGATCTTATGAATAGGGTATTCAGGGATCAATTGAATAAGTTTATTCTTGTGTTCATTGATGATATCTTGGTTTACTCGAGGACAGAGGAAGAACACAAGGAACATTTGAGAACAGTGATGGAGGTGTTGAGGAAACACCAATTGAAAGCGAAGTTTTCTAAGTGTCACTTCTGGAGGAGAGAAGTGAGATTCTTGGGCCATGTTGTTTCAGAGAATGGTATTGCCGTGGACCCTACGGAGGTGGCTACGGTACAAGATTGGTCTACGCCCAAGAATGCAACAGATATAAGAAGTTTCTTGGGATTAGCTAGATATTATCGTAAGTTTATCCAAGACTTCTCCAAGATAGCAGCACCGTAAACTCAGTTGACTAAGAAGAATCAAGATTTCGTTTGGGACAAAAGGTTTGAAAATGCATTCAAGAGTCTAAAGGCAAATTTGACGCGTGCGCCAGTATTAGTCATTCCTAAAGGGGATGAAGAGATGACAGTATACACGGATGCATGTGGTACCGGACTAGGTGCTGTACTGATGCAAAGAGGTAGGGTTGTATCCTCTTCTAGTCGGCAACTGAAACCGCATGAGAAAAGATATCCTACACACGATTTGGAATTGGCAGCAATCGTGTTTGCATTGAAGATGTGGAGACATTATCTATTGGGAGAAAGATTCGAGTTGTTTACCGATCATAAATCATTAAAGTATCTCTTCTCTCAAAAGGATTTAAATCTCTGACAGCAAAGATGGTTAGAATTCTTGGCTTCCTATGATTTCGATATCGCATATACACCAGGAAAGGGTAATGCGGTAGCTGATGCATTCAGTAGGAGACATGCCATTTTAGGAGCTATGTTTCTAGAATGGAAGCAACTGGAGTACATCAATGGGTATGATTTCAGACCAAAGTGCAAATTGGATCCAGAAATGCTAGCAAGTTTGACGATCAGACCCACTTTGATTGAGCGGATTGGTTCCAGTCAGAGGAACGACCCTAACCTATTGGAAATCGTCTCCAAGTTAGAGATGAGTATCGACAGCGAGGAGATGAACAAGTATGGGCTTGATCGAGATGGATGGCTCAGAAAGAATGGGAGACTAGTTGTACCCAATGTTATTGGATTGAGAGATGAAGTGCTTAGAGAATGTCATCACTCAAAACTAACTATACATCCCGGTGGTAACAAAATGTATCGAGACATGAAGCAGACCTACTACTGGGAAGGGATGAAAAGGGGCGTTGGAAAGTTTATATCCAAATGCATGAATTGCCAGCTAGTTAAAGCCGAGAAAAAGAGGCCTAGTGGTTTGTTACAACCATTAGAAATTCCCAAATGGAAATGGGAACAAGTTTCAATGGATTTCATTGATGGATTGCCAAGGACTAGATAGGGACATGATAGCATTTGGGTAACTCCTGGTTCGATTGACCAAGAGTGCAAGGTTTATACCAGTCAAGTCGAATAGAACGGCAGCTAAGTTAGCGGAACTGTATATGAAGTGGATAGTGAGATTTCATGGAGTACCCAAAGGCATTGTGAGCGACCGAGATCCGTTGTTTACTAGTGGATTTTGGAAGAGCTTACAATAGGCTTTAGGGTCAGAATCACATCTCAGTACCATGTATCATCCTCAAACCGATGGTCAAACAGAGAGGGTGAATCGAGTATTAGAATATTATTTGAGAGCTTGCATATTGGATTTTGGAGGGTCATGGGATGACCATTTACACCTGGTTGAGTTTGCATATATTAATAGTTATCAGTCCAGTATTGGTTTGGCTCCATTTGAATCTTTGTAGGAAGTCTGTGCAACTCACCATCATGTTGGTTGGAAACTGGTGAAAAATTCGTGCCTGGGCCAGAAGTAATAAGAGAAACTTCAGACAAGATCAAGGTGATCCAACAGCGAATGAAGGCTGCTCAAGATAGGCAGAAGAGTTTGCTAATAAGAGGAGAAGAGATTTAAAATTCTCCATTGGTAACTTGGTGTTTGTCAAGATTTCTCTGTTAAAGAGAGTGATTCGATTTGGCAGGAGAGGCAAGTTAGCACCAAGATTTGGTTGTCCATTCCCAGTTCATGAGCAAGTTGGGAATTTAGCATATAAAGTTGAGTTTTGAGACAAGATGGCGGGAGTTCATTACATGTTTCAAGTTTCCCAGTTAAGGAAGTTCGTGTACGACCCCGATATGACCATTTCACCGGATCAGTTGGATGACATCGAAGTAGAACCCGAGGCGGTTGGGAACCGCAAACCGATCCGTATTGTCGAGAGCGATATGAAGCAAATTTGAAGGAAGGCGGTTAAATTGGTCAAGGTTCAGTGGGGCGATAATAAGAGTGACTGTACTTGGGAAATAGAGGAGAGCATAAGGGAATCACATCCAGAACTCTTTGCCCTGTAAGATTTTAATAGTGATAGTTTCTTCCCTTGTTAGTAAATCGCATTCTAGGGTAGGCTTGTTATGCTTGTTGTGTATGTTTGATTGTTTGTGAATGATTGATAGGCAAGCGGAACACCTTCGTATGTTTTTGTTTAAGGAATTTCGGGGGCCAAATTACTTAAGGGGGGAGAGTGTAACAACCTGCATTCTACGTACCGAAGGATCGTAGAATATTTATTTCTTTTTCGTATAAGGTCGTATGGTTGTGTAACTTTGGGGAATGACTATTGGGGTCATTTCCCATGTCCACGATTTTTGCCGATTTTTAAATGACCATTTTGCCCCTAGCAAATCTTGTTTTGCCTATAATTTTTGATTGGTAAGAACTTTTGACCTGAAGCCACTACCATTGGATTCGGATAGTGGTTTGCCATTCTGTAGAGTGGTCACATTAGCCAAACGAACTTACCATTTGGGAGGTATGGCTGAATTAAGGTTTGGAAGGTGAAAAACAGCTTAAATGGACTTAATAGGGTAATTAGCAACTAGGCCCATTAGGGATTTCAGGATTTGGGGTATTTAAGGACTGAAAGGGAATAGAGAAACCCTTCTTTGTTATTTTTACAACCGCTACTTTCATTCCTTCAAACCTAGTAATGGCTTCTACCTCCTAAAAACACCTCTAACACTTTCTAATCATGGATTAAGCTAATCAACATCAAATCAAGTTAAAATAGCATTAAATCCAATTTGAAGCTGCTGTGTTGCATAGAGATTCGACCCAAATCAGATATATTTTCAGATCTAAGATTAATTTGTGGATAAGGTGAGTGATTTGCAATGTTTTTCACTAATTATGGCCAATTAGGGTTGATTAGTGATAATTAGCGAAATTATGCTTTTTAAAAATCTGGATAAATGTGTAGAAATTCTAAAATATTATTTTAGGGTTCTGATAGAAATTTGGGCTAATCTGGATAAGTTTGGTTAATTGTATGATTAAACATGATTAAGCGGGATTAAGGGGAAAACATAGGTTTTTGGGTATGTTTGATCCATATTGGCATGTTAAATTGTTGTTTTGGTGTTTATTGTTGATTCTCTATTTTGATATCACTGTATGGTATGCTTTGTGATTGATTAGAAAAGTTAGAATGGTCGAAAACGCTGTCGTATGGCATAAAACAGTCGTTGGAAAAGTTGTAGGAAATGTGCAGGGTTTCGGATCAGATTGGATATAGGGCTCGAATCGGATAGGAGAACCGTGCAAGGGAATTCGATTTGGATCGGAATTTGGCACTAGAGGAGGCTTGGCATGAAGGAAGGTCACTTGTATAGAATTAGAGTTGGAGTAGGGACTGGATCGGACCAAAGCCTAACAAGGGTGGATCGGATCGGAGAAGAGGAGCTGGAGCATTGGATGGGATCAGCTCATCGTAACCGAACCAAACCGAATGGAGATGACCAAACCGAACTGAATGAGAGGCCCGAATCGAACCGACGACGACAGGAGCAATACATGTATTCAAACCAAACCGAGGCGTGGGCTATGAGCACCGAACCGAACTGGGTATGGAGAACGAACCGAACCGAATTTGGAACTATTTCTACGCGACGATTCTTCTGAAGACTAACTCCAATTCGACCAAAACGCGAGATGCAAAGGAAGTCCAAATAGGAAGTAGAACTCATGATCCAGAGTGGAACCAACGAGTTAACTTCATGAATTGGACTTTGTTGCGGGACGTGTGCAAAGGGGTTATCGATGTCTATAGTTTTGACTCACCACTGAGAGATGGATTAGTGGCTATGGATCAGTGCAGTGGGGTTGTTATGACTCCATGGGGCAGAGTGATCATAGAGGGCTATGAGCTGGTGCAGTGGAGTTGTTATGACTCCATGGGGCAGAGTGGACATAGCAAAGTATTAATGGTTACGGATCAGTGCAGTGGAGCCGTCATGACTCAATGGGGCAGAGTGATCGTAACAAAGAATTGGGTGATCAAAGTGGTAGATATCATACGCTTTATGCATTAAGTGAGAGATGTGAAGATGATTTCTATGTTTGATGACATGCATACCCCCTCCCCATTATTTTCACATCATGTGTTAGTGTTACATTAGAGTATTGTACATCCTGTTGTGTTAACTCTTTGTTTGCAGGTCCAGGTTCATGTATGGTTATGTATACCTGTTATTGTTCTGTTTTGCTACTTATCGCTCATACCAGACTTTTGTTTGACCCAGAGTTTATGTCTCTTCTTATGACTTTGGGTTCTTTTAAACGGGCAGACTAGAGACAGGTCAGGTGATTATGCACGAGTAGCTGTACCGGAGATGAGTAGGAGGCTTCCACATATGATATATATATATATATAATCTCCTTGTGTTGTTGCTGGTCACTACTTTGGGCATTAGTAGTGTACCTCTTTCTTTTGTTTTAGAGACAGTATTTCAAAGTTGTAATAATGTTAGTTTGGATGATAAGCTGTATTTTGGATTTCCGCTGCTATGATGGTTTAGTTCTTAGCTTATGCACTGTCTTGCCTGTTTTATGTCAAAGTTATGTTATAATTATTTTTTATTCCATGCACAATGAGACATTCTACAGGTTCCTTGTTAGTTCAAATTCCTTTGTTTTCCTTTCTTTGGCGACCGTCCCGTGCTAGTCGGGCATTGGCACAACGCACTTTCATTGGAAATGTCGGCTGGTGCGAGGCGGGCCATCACATCAACTATCCCGGATCATTTCACTTTTAGCGGTTTACACTTTAAATTGGGTTGCTTCCATCACCTTGGGCCTTAGATTGTGATCTCGCTTGAATCATCACAATAACTTAAGGCTTTAGGTCGTGATCTTACTTTGAGTCATTATAGTAATTTAGGACCTTAGGTCGTCATTTCAATCCACGACTCTGGTCGTTTCAGTCTCGAAGCTTTAGGTCGTTCACGACCTAAAGACTTAGAAATCGGAAGATCATCCAAGAAACTGGATTATTATTGCGGCCTAAAGCTTCTGGTTATACATAACGACCTAGAGCTTGAAGTTATACATGACTACCCAAATGCTCAAAACTGGTAGGAGCGATTTAAACGCGTTGAACAAGTTGTCTTCTGGCATGTCATTTATTTTTGACTATCACTACTTCTACAGGATGTCTAAAAGAATTGAAGGGACTTCAAGCAAGGACGATACTTGGAAATGTTGCAGGTTGGACAAGCTTCATGCATCTATTACTCAAACTACTTATGTTTCCCCAACTCTGGCTGAACTCCAAGCAATCATAGACAAGCCTTGTTATGTTCCCGAGCCATGTAGATCCGAGCTTACCGAACGATTCTAGGGATGTTGTTTGGATGGGTTACGCTTTGACTAGTTTGAACCGGATATACACTCTTCCGACAAGCGATCAAACCCCGAGGATCTGGACACTTTGAAGGATCACTCACTGGCACAACTCGAATCTACTAGGAATTGGATGGAGAAGCATTTTGCAGAAGTTGAAAGGTATAATGCGCGCAAACTGGGTGCTTGGAACACTTTTGCTTGTGATCTCCAAAGGATGAACAAGGAGAATATCGCGCGCATCGCTGCCCTGGAGAAGGAAAAAGTCATGATTATCCAGGCTCTCAAGTCCCAGGATGAAATCATTACGGAATTAGCTAATCTTGGGAGCCAAACGGAACTTACTGGCGCTTCCCCTTCTTCCCCTACTCGTACCGAGAAATGACCTAGTGATAGAAAAAAGGAACTCCCTTGCTTGGCTTTTGTTATTTTCCTTTATGCACTTATGCTCTAGATCGGTTGTATATGCGCGTGTCGGTCCTCGCTTACTACTTTATGCTATTTTGCGCTCGAAATCTCTGTGTTGAACTCGTATGTGGTGATGATAATGTATTTTGCTTGTTGTACATTAATCTTTCATTCAGTTTTGACACATTTTTGCATTACATTAGGATCCAATAACGATTTCTTGCCTGAATCTTACTTTGAGCCAACACGCTTCGCATCACCTGTTTTACAGAAGAGGACAAGCAATTACAAAACATTGGACTTATACATCACCATCGATTGTCCGCATCAATAATGGATTAGTTAAACTTTAACAATTACTTATAGCACACTCTACTTTAAACAAAATAGAATGTTTGGACTAATACAATGGTTTAGAACTTATTGGAAATTATTTGCACGAACACGACATTCCAATTTGTGTTAACGCTTAAAGTCAGTTAATCAATATGAAGCCACCTCTGGGTTTCAAGCGTTATCATTTTAATGATTCGCACTGATTCACATTTGTGATTTCAAGTAAATTGATTTAATATGAACTTTGCCTACAATCTGATTTATTTAGTTCGTGTATTGAAAACCTTTACTGCTCAAGTACACTATCTAACTCAAGCGCCGATAGATCAGAAAAGGGGTACCCCGAGGGAGGACTTCGGTTAGAACCCTGATGTTTGTCGTTTTCGGATCATGCATTTTGCTGATGCTAACAATCAATCGGGTGTTTGCTACTCTTCCCATTTAGGGCTTTAAATGTTTGCACAAACATATTGGTCATTCCTCACATCTGACTTCTTCAGATGCTACGCGAATAGATTTTACTTTTCACACCTGGACATTCCAGATGTTATGGAAGTAGATTTGATCATTCTTCACATCCGACTTGTTCAGATGCTACGTGAATGGATTTTACTTTTCACACCTGGACATTCCAGATGTAACGTAAGTAGATTTGATAATTCTTCACATCTGACTTTTTTAGATGCTACGCGAATGAATTTTACTTTTCACACCTAGACATTCCAGATGTTACACAAGTAGATTTGATCATTCTTCACATCTGAATTTTTCTGATGCTACGCGAATGAATATTACTTTTCACACCTGGACATTCCAGATGTCACGCAAGTAGATTTGATTATTCTTCACATCTGACTTTTTCAGATGCTACGCGAATGGATTTTACTTTTCACACCTAAACATTCCAGATGTTAAGCAAGTAGATGCTGATCATTCTTCACATCTGACTTTTTCATATGCTATGCGAATGAATTTTACTTTTCACACATGGATATTCCAGATGTTACGCAAGTAGATTTGATCATTCTTCACATTTGACTTTTTCAGACGCTACGGGAATGGATTGAGTGGCTGTTATATTGTTTCACGGGGCGGCCGTCATTCCCTTCATTGGATGCTTGACTTGGCAGGCTATTCCGATTTAGGAACTGAGGCTCTGAATATCTCACTTAAGGAAGCGGCCCTTCGCAAAATGTTACAACTCTCGTGTTTTTTTTGTCATGGCGCTTATTCGTTGTCTGGATCTTTGTGACTTTCCCATTCATTTTTCAAGGCGGTGCTTTTCTGTCTTTGTATTCGTGCATGTCGATATTTACAGCATTTGGCTCTTGAACTACTATTGCTGGGGTCACGATGTTACAGGAACAGGCGCTCGACAGATGGCGTGCAATATGAAATTTCCATTAAGAAAGTTTTGATTTGGCATATAATTTTGCAAGTCAGAAACTCATTCAAACAAATATTCCCTTAGTCATAGAGCCAATGTTCAATGCATCATTTGCAGATTATTACAGACCATTTACAAGAAGTTTTGAATATAACAAAAAGTAAGATGCTAAATAAAGCATGAACTACGATAGAAAATAAAGCATGACGTAGAGCGGTGGCGATGTTGATCGCTCATTCCGGGCCATTAAGATTGAAATACAATCAATGGTGATTAGTTGATAATTGGATATGGAATAGTTTGAACAAGAGCGTTGTTGTTTGGACCGGACTGATCATTTGATGCCCCTTCCCCTAGGGTGTTGCAGAAGGATTCATGGCCTGGGATTCTTTACATACTGCTGCAACCTGTTTTTCCTGATCACCTCCTCGATGAAGTTCTTTAAGTGTCGGCGCTCATTAGTGTTATGATCAGGCTGGTTGTGAAACCTACAAAACCATCCCGAGTTGGTTGCTTTGTCGTTTATCCTTATCGGATTTGGCTCAACATACTCTTCAGAATTCCTTGTTGCAAGATAGATATTATCTGCAGTTTCATTCAAAGGCATCAGCCCCGATGAGTTGAAAAGGCGGGACTTTTTATTTGCCTTGTTGTCGTTCCTGTCGTTTGCATGCTTCTTCCCTTGAGTACTCTTCTGACCATATTGGGTAGCAACATTTTTGGGAGCTTCATGAAGCGGGTTAGCATCAATAATTTGTAGGGGCATAGGATTAATATCAACTCTCATGTATTCCTCGGCCTTTTTATAGAATTTTTTGAGCATGTTTGGTTCTTTTATTTTAATCCACCTGCCAAATTCTCTCTTTTCATCTATAGCGCCGATTAAAGACATGAGAATTTTGCATTGTTCTGGATTCCTCACTTCGGACAGAGCAACATTGAATCGAGTGAGGAAAGCTTTAACAGATTCCCCTGGATTTTGCTTCATTGTCGAAAGCGTTATAACATCTTTGGCTTTGTAGCATACAAGCGGAACCGCTCTTTGAATTTCTTGGTCAATTAGAAGAATCGGTCTATGGATTTAGGTGACAGCTTTGTGAACCATAGTGATGCAACACATTATAAGTAAAAAGGAAAGTATGTGCACCTCATCTCATTAGTCGCCTTAGCTACACTAATATGCCCTTCGTATTTGAACAGAAAATAGTTTGGATCGACAAGGCCATTGTATGGAGGCAAAGTTGGAGGATTAAATTTCTTTAAACACTTTACTTCAAGGATTCTTTCAGTGAATGGAGTCCTATCGGGAGAAAAATCCCATTCCCTTTCATCTCCATTTCCATCCCGATTCTTCTTCATGATTTGCTCTATCATGTCCGAGATATATTCTTTAGTGTTATGACACTCTGCAAAGCTGATCTCTTTTCCAAATGTTCATCTAGGCATGCGATCCTAATTAGTGAATTCGGGTTTTTTACCCTCCCGGTGAGGAGATAGCCTTGTGATAGGATTGGTAGCCTTTTGGTCTTTCATCTTGGAATGATCCTTAGCTCTTGGCTTCAAGTTTTCAATGTTAGCTTCATCCTTGTCACCTATTCGATCATTATCGTTTTCCATGTTGTTGTGGCAGTTAAGATCGGAAGCAGGCGAGTTGCCATTCTCTTCGAGATTAACATGGACTTTCGGAGGGGCTGGGTTTGGTCGAGCATTAAGAATGGCATCAAGTTTCTCCATCATAGCTTTAGTAGAAGCATCCATTCGTTGGTTCATGTTAGCGACATCGGCATTCAACTCATTTCTAGTCACACCGGCTCCATTTACCGAGTCTTCTCCCATTTCGAAATAGTTGGTAAGCAGAGTTTCTTCATCAGCAATGTTGTCGGTATTTCCAACATTTTTTATCGTGGTCTTATTAGATTTCGCCATTATTATTATTTTTGAGAGCGAAACAGTTTAGGGCTTTAATCCAAGGCACTTAGACTAGAGAGAAGAGTGAAGGAAGGAGATGCGAACGTGGGCCCCATGGTGGGCGCCAAATGTTGAAATGCAAATTAGATTCCAACACCAAGGGTACTAAATTGTCTTCTTTAAATGTTAAGTAGAGGAGAGTGGAGCGACAAAGTAATAGAAAAAGAAAGTAAAGAACACCAAACTTTATAGTGGTTCGATCAAACATGATCTATATCCACTTTACGATTCATTCTCATTACTTTCACAAGGGTTACAATGCATACAATTATTTCAATTACATCCATTCTCACGACATTTCCCTTTGTTATATGGATTAAAAGAATAAGATGTGAAAAATCCTTTAGGAGAAGAGATTCAATGGTAGATCTATGAACTTTTCGAGAAATGAAGAACTTCCTATGGATTCCATCATGACCTTTGTGCTTGATCTTCCATAGATGATGTTAGGATAGGTGAAAATCGCTTAAGAATGTTTAGGAGACGATTGAGCAACCTTTCGGGATCATAAAATCCCCTTCTAAATGAAGGAACGAGGGGCGTATTTATAGGTGTGATTCAGACCATGTGGCAAAGTTGTAAATACTTTCTACCTTCCTTAGGTTGCCGGAACGACCCATTTCAATTTGGTCTTGAGATGGTATGAGCTAAAGCAAGGCGGGGTGAGCTAGGGCAGGTTAAAACGAGCTAAGGCAAGGCGGAGCGTCCCAAACTTTGTGTCATGAGGTGGCTCGCGCTGTGGAAACATGGAGCGGGCTAGAACTTTCGGCGGGCCAAAGAATTTGGAGCGTTAAATATTTATAACGAGCCAAGAGTAGGGCAACCCAAAGTGGCTTAGCGACTTAGCGCATGTGAACTGGCTTAAGCACTATAATAGCCTAAATATTTGTAACAGGCTAAACTAGTAAAAGGTTCTGCCACGACCTAAAGGCTTATAACGACCTAAGCATGTTTATTACCTTTGATCCATATTTTATGAATTAACAGCTTCCTTACAACAAAGCCTCATGCATAAGCTAAATTACCGAAGTACCCATCTACAAGCCTTTTAGCTTTCTAAATTGCATTGTGCTTAGGGAACCGTTATCCCAAGGTAATTGTAAGTCTTTGAGCCTCATAAGCGTGATACTCACATCTTGAAGGAAGAGTAATGTTACGCCCCGAATTTGCCCGGCCTCCGAAGAGACGTGAAAACGCGAATTGTAATGAGAACACGATGCATCAAATAGCAAACATGAGAACATTTCATAGCTATTGCAACAATTTATAAGATGAAATCTTAATTTCTTACATTCATTAGAAAGATAGAGTGAAACAGATTCTAACATTTCTTGTTTCATCTAATTCTAACTTATATTGAATTATGTATATTCAATTGAAATTTAAAATATAATTTTCAAACTACTGCGCCATTTCGAGTTCGTTTGAATTAAATTTTAAATTTATATGTTCTAACTTTGATTTAAATAAATTTTTTAGTCGTGATTATTTAAAATAAATCATTTTAAATATTCAAAACCTATTAAAATAGCCAAAATAAATACTTTAAATTGGTTCAGAAATTCCGGCTTATTACAATCTCAAAAATCATTATTTAATGATTACTCAACTTTAGGAAATTAATCTTGTCTTTAACTGGATTAGAGAACCATTGTCATTTAAAACAAAGCTCGCGATAAACCCAAAATCATCTTCCATTTAATATGGAATTTTCACGTAAATTCGAGCAATTCATAATCGATATAAATTTCCATATAAAACTAATACGATATGTGGAATAACGGCAAAGCCTTTTAAACTCCATAAATAGTAGCGGTCTTCATTCATAGAAGCTCATCTCGATTATTATTAATTCGAATTCCATTCAATTCTAATTTAGTGTATTAAATTGGAAAACTTCACTTTGGAAAATTTCCATTAATCTTTAGTTAAAAGATTTATAAATTCCCAAATCATAACTTCACTGATAATTGCTTAAATCTACGAATTAGTGAAACTGACAAGTCACAAGTGAAGTCGAAATGTGCCGAAACTCGGCTGGGAAAGAGCCTGGATGGATCTAAACTGTTGACCGGTGGTATGGATGACTAAAACTGTGAGGGCGGTATATTTTCCCCTAGGGCGTGGGATGTTTCACCATTAGTGTAGCCTTCTCCATAGTGGGAGGTGCATATATATATATATATATATATATATATATATATATATATATATAGTTGGTAAGGCGCGTACAGCCTTGTTTGAGGGCTGAATACCTCCTGATATTTGGTTGCATACTTGTTTGCATGCATTGTGATATTTTCGAATTCATATTTCCAATTGTTTTTGGTATGAGATCCCGAAGTGAAATCTATTTTGATATGAGATCTAGATATGTATTTCTAATGATTTGAAATAAGAAATCTGGAAATAAAGTCTAAAGGAATAATTTTTGTAAAGTGATTGGGATTTTGAAAATCTAAGTTTGGGGATTAAGCCTAAATGGGTAGATTGGAAATTTACATGTTGTTTGATGCATTGTAGATCCACAAATTTATTTACGGTAGTTGATTGTGCACTAGCATTTATGGGGGTGAACCCCATGACATGCTGTGTGGTCCCGTGATATGCTTCACATTTATATAAGTTGATTATAACTGTAGAGTTTCTCATACCAGTCTCATGACTGACTCGTAGTTTGTTTTTCCCTTGGAAACTCGGGTGCCCCTATTTTATACACAGGCAGTCGAGTAGGTTGTTTTGCAGATTGTTTCACTGAGCATATTCTGGATTGAAGCTTAAAGTTATGTCCAGAGCATTGGTAGTCTTCCATTGTGCATTATATTACGTTTATTGTAATTTTATCTTCCGCTGTAAAATTTTCGATGTACTCTGATATTCTGTACTCTGATGTAACATTATTACGATGTTTATAAAAGTCTTCTGTTGTTTGTTCTAATGTGTTGTGTGGCCAAAGTTAATAATTCTAGGATTTCTGACTTTCGGATAGGGCCTTACGGTCGATTCGAAGGGCGGGGAAATTCAGGTTGTTACAAGTAACTAATCTTCGGGCTTAAGACCTTGATATCTAGGAAATGGTGAACTAACTCAATCTTGTAGGAACTAAATAATCCCTTTGGCTCCCCTAGGTCCACATCCTTAGACCTTATCCCTGTGTTAACAAAAAAATATCGTTAACAACAACAATAATAAGTCTAGTGCCACTATCTAAATCTTCGAGAGGCTTTTCCTCGAAGCAATCGTCCCTCATCCTCAGTCAACAGTCTCACCTACTGATCTGTTAATGTCAAGAGAAGGGAAGTCAGAATATAAAGTTTTGGTGAATGAAATGCACATGAGTTTAGGAATAACTATTCCCTAAATTTGGAAGTATAAACTCTTTATGTTATGTCTACACGAACAAACATACACACGATCAAACACATAAGGCGGACATCCTAATAGTCACTTAAGACATATATGTAAATCTAATGGCGGACGTACTTACAGTTACTTAATACTGACAAAATAATTCAAGGGAGGACATTCTATATAGTCACTTGATACCCCATGAGGCGGGCAATTCCTGGTCACTTAAGGTCATTTACTAATTTATAAAGGTGGACATCCCTACGGCTAGTTAATACCCTTTGGTGAACCTCTAACCACTTAAAACCTCGTCTCTAACGTCAACGTCATAATATGTACACTCTTTTTGTAGGTCGAGAAATAGCAACAACCACTTACTACCAGTTTAAGGTTCGGGACTCAATTTTTATTTTAAGAGAACCTTCTCGGCGGATCCTCTTGTTAATATCTAGTTGTTCCCAAGGGCGAACTTCTAGCCATTTAATACTTTCCTAAGACGGTTGTTCTTTTATGCCATATATATTTCGTTCCTAGGTCAGCCCTCACTAGTCGTTAGATAAAAAGCGGACATTACTTAGAGAACTACCCTACTCACATTATCATCTAATAAGACCATTTAATACCTTATAGGAGAAAGGTGGGCCCAACAATCATTTAAATCCTCAAAGGGAAGGTCCCATGACTTAGGTCCTGAGCCAAGGAGTGAACCTTAGGAATGGACCTAGTCCTAACCACTTAATGACCAACAAGAGAAAGGTCAGCCACGTAATACCTTTTTCTCAAGGCATGCCTATTTACACACACACACACACACGCACTATATATATATATATATATAGGTATATGTATACACTAGACATCCTACATTAGACTGACCACTTGTATATGCTGGATTTGTCGGGCGGTTTCGAGTAGGCTTTTACTATAACTTGGGCTTTACCTCATATAATAGTGTATTAATTATAACGTCCTATGGCATTTAGACCCCTCATATTAAATAAGCTTACTTTTAGATGCTGGATATGTCGGTCGGTTCCGGTAGACTTCTAATACAAATAATGGTTAACCTCGTGTCTATGTGTCATTAATATACCTAAGTCCATTAACACACACACAAACATACAAACTCCTATAAGGAAATTCAAATTCAAATTCCTAATTTAACCGTATTTATTACGCACTTAATACGTATTAATATTACGTTGTCTATGATATATATATATATATATATATATAGAGAGAGAGAGAGAGAGAGAGATAAATTAAGCGAACGAGATTATCATCCTAACTACGTTTTAAATTTCAATCCCTAATCAAATTTAAAGGTGTAATAGTTATTTCCTATATTCCCTTCAATCATGGCATAAATATACATATTAACATGTAACAATCAAAATAGGAAAAACAACAATATTAGCGCAAAACTTGTAACCTAGGTTTGACTTGATTATTTCAACAATAAAAGATGAACAAAGTGTCATATGTCTATATATATGTGTGTGTGTGTGTGTGTGTGTGTCTGTGTGTGTATGTAACTTCTATTATGGAATAGATTCACTTTTTATGTAAGTTTATAAGCAAAACCTCAATATTTGGAAATCCTGTAAACAATATGTTCAAATGCTCCAATTAGAAAATAGAGATTTAAACCTATTCAAATTTACAATTTCTCCAAATTTTAACCTTTTGCAACAAAACCATACATATGGATTTACACAAAAGTAAGATAAATTTGTCCAATATAGATAACATACAACACCACATGTTCCTATTTTATTACTACAATAAATCAAACCTACATATACTAATAGATTGAACATTCCATCGTAAAACCACAAATAAATGGAACAATTGAGGGGTTTTAATGTTGTTCTCTTTTCATATGAACTCAAACCTTCCTAGGCACAATAATCCAAGTCTTAAACCAACAAATTATACGAAAATAGCAAACTCAAATGGATTCCACTCACAATGCTACATGAATGAGCAATAATAGAATTGAGTAGATTAAGATGTGGCCTTCGTGAATAAATACACTCCAACCTTTCATTTATATATGTATACATATATATAAGAATCACATATTAAAATCTTTTATATATATATATATATGAATTTAAATTCCAGAATAAATCTAAATCTATCGTTGAGTAGAATAGAGGAGATAAAATAAGGTACGGAGATAGAAGAAAACCTAAACCCTTTTCTTTTTTGAAATTAGAGATGGTAGAAAGGCATCATGATGGCATGGAGAAGAATGGTCGTAGGGTTTTGAGTGAGGGTTGAGGGCCATATATATAGTTGACATCATGTATATAGGCCGTTAGATTCAAATCTAAGTGGTTCATTAGATGTAAAATATAAGTAAGTCCTTTTTTTAAACAACTGTAATGATCCAGAATTTTTAACCAATTTAAAATTGGAATTTTTATTACTTAATTTGAATTTAAATTTGTATTTGACACAAATATATATATAAGAATATTTAATAATTTCGATAAGTTAGGTGATAGATTTTATTTTAATTATAAATGAGAATGATTATTAATGAGTTTGGATTTTTTTTTTGATACTATTTGTCGTTCGATCGGACTTCTCAAACCATAACATGAATTAATAGCAGTAGAATTAAGTGTTGCCCTTAGTTTTCATAGCATTTAAGGGAAAATGCTACCAAAAGTTCACCTTCTCTTCTTAAGGCAAGTGTATGGACACTTGTAATTTTGCATGTAAGCTTTCATGCCTGTTTTCCACTTGTTCCCTTATGTGTCTTTACCTCCTTACTCCTTTCCTATATAAAGAGCTCTTTACTTCATTTTTTATCATCCATTTTCATTTTTCCTACCTTCCTTCTTCTTCTTAAGCTTATGGCCATGGTTTCCATGGCATAAGTCTTCCTCTTTTCGACCACCACCTTGACAAAGTTCGTCGTCATCCTCCTCCTCCTCCTCTTATGATATAAAAAGAGGGAGATTAGTGTATATTATATTATATATATTGGTGAAGAAGACGTTGCATCGAAATACTGTCTGATGGTTCGCTCAACTAGGCTTGCCTACCATGAAGATTTAGAAAGCTGTTAGGTGAGAACTCTTTAACCACAATTTATATAGTAGTTAGACTAGTTTAAATATAGTGATGAATTATTAGTGGTTAATGATGCTTGATGTTTGTTATGATGGATGATGGATGCGTAGTTTAGAAAACACACACTATTAAGCGTTAGTGTTATAACGCTTGTGTACAATTATGATTTATTTAATTATGTTGATGATGGTTGCTATAGATGTTTATAATGGTTGTTTATGTTGTTTTGCACACACTATGACACAACATTATGATATCACACTGGTGATCGAAAAATCTCCTTCGTAACTAGAAGCAATATCATTATTGAAGGTTAATAATTGGGAAAGACCATATGTGTGAATTCATATACATTGATAAAGTTCTTTAAATGAATAAATAAATACCGGAACATTCTAGGATGATAGAGAGGATAGTGTCTAGGGTTGAGTTTGGAAATAAAGTTCCCTGCTCTCCCTAGTTATCCCTAACTAGTCCAACGATTGGGATAATTAATTTAAAGTTATTTGAATTTAGAAATGAATTGGAATTTATTTATTAAGTAAGAAATAAAAGTTGAATTTTGAACCCAAAATAAATTTGGAAAGTCAATGTAAATTACTTTAAATGGTTTTAAATGGTTTACATGAGTATACAATGGTTTTCTAAGGTATTTTGAAGTACTGAAGAATAATTTTTATTGCGGTCAAAATAGAGCTTATCGCACAATGGTTATTTGCATATTTTAGTTACAAACTTTAAACGCTTATAACTTTTGCAATCTAAATCGGATTTCCAAGAAATGAAAAATAATTGATTTATATTAATAAGAGCTTTTAAATGAGTGAAAGCGGATTTTAATTTCAGGTTATAATTTTCAAGTTATGTTTAAAACCGTTTTGGAAAAGGTCGCTGTAAGAGCAGTTGTCGACCATAACTATAAACAACTATTTTAAATGTTTTTAAAATATGGATTTTTTTTGTAAAATCATTATAAATTATGTAAAAGTGTTTTGAATCATAAAGTTTAAGTTTTGGCTAAGGTAAACGATTCAAAGTAGTTAAGATAACTGTTTTGTAATGCTTTTGAAAACACTATTGTAACGTTTTCTTCGAAAATAATCTATTTTGAAGTTTTTAACCCACAAACTATTTCTGAACTATAAGTAATCATTTTTAAATGATTTGTGAAATGGTTTCAAAGGTTCAAAAGAATTGAAAATATTTTATATGGAATTTAAATTGATTTATTTAATATTAAAATGGGTTTTAATTTTTTGGATACGGTTGGAGATAAATCTTCGGATGTTTGATATTATTCCAGTAGATGATGAATCTTACTATTTGAGGAATTTAAAAGGTAGTTAACCGTTATTCTACTTATATTGTGATTTGGATATAGATATTAATATTAACTATAAGTGGATGATATTTCTATCCAGATCTAATGTGAAAGAGTTGGATAAATCTTTTAATTAAATATGGGTTTCCCAATTTGATTGGGATAAGTTAGATAGAAATAATCTTTGGATATTTGATATGAAATTCTTTGGTGTAAACGTATACTATTGAGGAAATTAGAAGATATTATTATTATATCATTATTTCACTTATAGTATTCGTTGATTATGAGAATTGATATCAAATATAAGTAAATACAATTTCTGTGTAACTTATGTTCAATATCGATTGATTTGGGTTTTATCGTAAGTCATATCTTCAATAATATCATTCTTGAAACCCAATGAGATTGAGTTGTGGAAATTCATATCGTAATTTGGGGATTCAATCAAATCTTTGATTTGAGAAAAATATAAATAAGGAATTAGGAAAGAAGTATAATCCTTTAGTTAAGATTACAGAATTGAACTATGGTTGAAATTTGGGATAAGGGTTTTCAAAGGAAACTGGGTTTTTGATTACGAGTCATTAAACGGGAAATTGATTAAAGTTTTGAGGGTAAATTATGTTTGATTTAAGGGATGTGCTCTAAAGGAGGAAGGTTAAATACGGATTTTGTAATAATTTGAGAGTAGATTTAAAGAAGCTTAATTTAACAAAATCCAAGATGGAAGGAGATTTGGTAGAAAGCCTGTTTGTTCCGTAATTGTGATTTTAATTGCACTTATTATTTGGAAAGACCGGGATAGGAATTATGTCTGAAAACCATTCCAAGTAATAATACGACGTTGTGGAGCAATTGAAGACATTGGAGACGGCATTGAAGGCTGGGACCCTTCATGTCATAAGGGCGACTTGCTGAATGTCTCGAATGGCTGGCTCCCATTCGCAGATGGATTTATATATCGGTCAAGTGGCAAGAAGCCCGAACGTATGTGAAGGAATTCTGGATTGTTGTTTCGTTCAGACTTAGAACAGGCATGTATGGATTGTGTGTTTGACATTGTAATTGACTATGTAGCACTGCTCTTTATTAATATCTGTTTGGTGGCGGAGAATTTATTCTCTTGCTTAACATCCTTCTCTAAGACGTATGAGCTTAGAGGTTATATATTGATGGAAATCAATGATGCGTAGAGAATGGACAATGTGGCATACTTAAGTTATGTGATGAGCCATGGATGATCAAAGCATGGATTATTTAAGCGTAGCTTTGTATATATCGTGACCATGGCGAACCTCACACCCCGGATTGATGGTAAACTAGTGGTTAGATTTATATGTTCATTTCGTATGTTCGGTGCACCGGGATGCGATGATGAAAGGGTACTATGAAGTCCCCAGTCTGGGACGCTATTTGTTGGGTACTCTGATTCATGTTTGGTGGGTTAGTATAACGGAGTCAGAGTCTAGATGTTATCCACAAGTACTGGGATGATGCGCGCAAGAAAGTTTGTGAGCCCACGAATAATCTTTCGTACCAGGAATCATCATGTCGAAACCCAATCTCCACTACGAGCCCGTGCGATTTTGATTATATAGCCTGCTGGTTACCGGCAGGATTGTTAGTATAATGGGATGTGGCATTATGCTGGCTAGGATAAAAACATTTATTTGCGAAAAAGGTCCTTCATGATATGTATAGTAGTAAAAGAGGATTTTCACATATGAAAGCATTTTTAGTTATCATAAGGCAAAACTCGCCCATCTGGTGTGCGCTTGCATTGTGTGATGTGGGATGAGCTTATAATAGTTTCATTTTTCAAAAAGTCATTGTGGATTTCTATGCACTTGTATTCACATGGACTAAACCCGTTCCGCATTAGTGGCTTGGTCTAGTGAATTATCTAACTTTAAAATAAACCCTAAAAACACATGTTTTGAGTTCTCACACCAGTCCTATGACTGACCTGGAGTTTATTGTTCCCACACCTAAACTCTGGGTGTATAATTTTTACACGGGCTGCCTAGTAGTTTGGTTCGTAGATTTAGTCTTGGAGTTGGTTGGAGCAGGATTCTGGTTTTAGCTGGAGCTATTATGTCTTGGAGCATTCACATTTTTCTGCTGAGTTTAGTATCTTTTCTGTTGTGTAATCGATGTACTCTGATGTACCTCCTATAATTCTGATGCAATATTATTTTGATAATGGAAAATTTCTTTTTATTTCATGCAAATGTGCAAGTTCCCTTAACCATCCATCTTTATGAACGGTTTAAGTTGGTTTAATTACTGGTGAAAACCGAGAAAAAAGCTGGGTTGCTACATTTGGTATCAGAGCTATAGTTTATACAAAGCAATGGGGTACGACACATTTGAACAAAATGAAAGACTCATCAGAGTTATATATCTCATTAGAGATAAGGTTAGTAATGCCTAGAATGAGATTTTGGAGTATTATATTTGAGGGGCGTATTTGAAAATATGAAATGAGTTTTGAAAAGTTATATTTTAAGAAAGAAACATATGTTGGAAATATATGGTTAATTAAAACCTGGATACTTAATCAAACGAATAAGGTTAAGTTTTCATTTTGTGATTATAATTACACATAAAATACTTCTTATGGCATGGTAATTAATCCCCTTCCACTGATCAGGAAAGTAATCTGAGTACAAATGTCTTTTGGATTTAATTTCACTACTGGTTAACATTTCGAAATATCGATAAACTTGGGTCAATTTTGTTAAGGTAACTAATCAATATGGTTAGAAATTAAAAATTAGAATTTGAGTATTTTATTTGATGTTGAGGTTGAACTATCGAGTATAAGAAGATTTTTCATATACGTCTGATCAACATATATACAAAATCTTAAGTATATTAGATAGATATAGAATCACACTCTATTCACTTGAAGATGATAATGTTAATGACTGCAGCATCATCAGTATGTATTTTAGAGTTTTGAAAGTGGGACAACTATATGATCTTGACTAAAACATCAATATATATTTAAACCCATTTAGATAAGTCTTTGAAATTGTTTGGTAAATTGATGTGAACTTAAATAGAAAAGCAGGGCATGTAGTCTAGGATTGTCATTTAAAGAAGGAAGAAAGACCAGCTAAAGCAACATCACCCCTAGTCATAAGTGAAGAAGAAGGAACACAAGAATTATGTAATCAAAGCAAGCTCTTTGGCCCCTAGGGAATTATCTCCGAAAAGTTGGATGCATGAAAAAATGTATATATATGATGTTAATTATATATATATAAAAACTTCCTTTATAAATCTTTTTAATGTATTCTATCATATAACCAAATAGATCCTATTCTAATGAAAAAACTATTTAATTTTATTAACGGTATAGATAGGAAGATTTGAATTATCGACGATTTTGGACAAGTCGATAAGTTCTTAAGTATATTGTGGCAACAAAAGGAACTATTTAAGTGATCATGAACACCTTGCAAATTAAGTTTCACAATTGGATTAAGGATATTTGGCAAGCCGGAATAGTAAGAAGAAATTACCTAAGCTGAAACGATTAGACAAGCTGAGTTCGGAGATGGTCAAGTTTTTCGTGTAACGAATAATAGTAAATTTTGGAAACTGAAAAAGAATAAGTTTCATAACCTTTGTATTTGTAAGAAAAGATCTAAGATAATAATTTATAACTCTAATTTTTTTTTTGAAGCAGTAAATGGTTAGGTATAAGTAATTGACCCACTAAACGATGAATCGAATATATTGGGTAACTGGAGGTTATCGTTGGAGAACATGTAGATATGGTTATCTGTAAATATGTGTTATAATATTCTACCCGATATATCCATTATGAGAACAGGGAACTTTGATATAAAGAATTTTAATCTTGAGTCTGAAAATCTACAGATGTCGAATGAGTTGTTGCAATTCCCTTTCCTTTTCGAGGACGAAAATTTTTATGGGGGGTGAATGTAACGATCCATAATTTATAACAAATTTAAAATTGGAATTAATTTGAATTTAAATATGAATTTGAAATAAATATATATGGTTAAGTATATTTAATAATTTTGATAAGTTAGATTATAGACTTTATTTGAATTATAAATGAGAATGATTATTAATGAGTTTGGATTCATTGATACTATCTGTCGTTCGATCGGATTTTTCAAACCATATCATGAATTAGTAGCATTAGAATTAATTGTTGCCCTTAGTTTTCATAGCATTTAAGGGAAAATGCTACCAAAAGTTCACCTTCTCTTCTTAAGACAAGTGTATGGGCACTTGTAATTTTGTATGTAAACTTTCATGCATGGTTTCCACTTGTCCCCTTATGTTTCTTTACCTCCTTACTCCTCCTTTCCTATATAAGGAGCTCTTTACTTCATTTTTTATCATCCATTTTCATTTTTCCTACCTGCTTCTTCTTCTTAAGCTTATAGCCATGGTTTCCATGGCATAACTCTTCCTGTTTTCCAACACCACCGTGCCAAAGTTCATTGTCATCCTCCTCCTCTTATAATATAAAGAGAGAGAGAGAGAGATTAGTGTGTGTGTGTGTGTATATGTTGGTGAAGAAGACGTTGCGCCGAAATACTGTCCGACGATTCGCTCAGCTAGGCTTGCCTACCATAAAGATTCGGAAAGCTGTTAGGTGAGAACTCTTTAACCACAATTTATATAGTAGTTAGACTAATTTAAATATAGTGATGAATTATTAGTGCTTAATAATGGTTGATGTTTGTTATGATGGATGATGGATGCATAGTTTTGAATACACACACACTATTAAGCGTTAGTGTTATAACACTTGTGCACAGTTATGATTTGTTTAATTATGTTGATGATGGTCACTATAGATGTTTATAATGGTTGTTGATGTTGTTTCGCACACACTATGACACAACAATTACGGTATCACATTGGTGATCGACAAATCTCCTTCATAATTAGAAGCAATATCATTATTGAAGGTTGATAATTGGGAAAGACCATATGTATGTATTCATATATATTGATAAAGTTCTTTAAATGAATAAATAAATACCGGAACATTCTAGGATGACAGAGAGGATAGTGTCTAGGCTTGGGTTTGGAAATAAAGTTTCCTGCTATACCTAACTGATCCGACGAATGAGATGGTTAATTTAAAATTATTTGAATTTTGAAATGAATTGGAATTTGATTTATTAAGTAAAAAATAAAAGTTGAATTTTGAACCCAAAATAAATTTGGAAAGTCAATGTAAATTACTTTAAACGGTTTTAAATGATTTACATGAGTATATAATGGTTTTCTAAAGTATTTTGAAGTACAAAGAATAATTTTTATTGCGGTCAAAATAGAGCTTGTCGCACAATGGTAATTTGCATATTTTAGTTACAAACTTTAAACGCTTATAATTTTGGCAATCTAAATCGAATTTCCAGGAAATGAAAAACAATTGATTTATATTAACAAGATCTTTTAAATGAGTGAAAGCGGATTTTAATTTCGGGTTATAATTTTCAAGTTATGTTTCGTTTTGGAAAAAGTCGCTGTAAGAGCAGTTATCGACCATAACTATAAACAACTATTTTAAATGTTTTAAAAATATGGTTTTTTTTGTAAAATCATTATAAATTATGTAAAAGTGTTTTGGATCATAAAGTTTAAGTTTTGTCTAAGATAAACGATATTTTGATCAAAGTAGTTAAGATAACAGTTTTGTAACGCTTTTGAAAGCACTATTGTAACGCTTTCGTCGAAAATAATCTATTTTGAAGTTTTTAACCCACAAACTATTTCCAAACAATAAGTAATCATTTTTAAATGATTTTTGAAATGATTTCAAAGGTTCAAAAGTATTGGAAATATTTTATAAGGAATTTAAATTGATTTATTTAATATTAAAATGGGTTTTTAGTTTTTGGATATGATTGGAGATAAATCTTCGGATGTTTGATATTAATCCGGTTGATGATGAATCATACAATTTGAGGAATTTAAAAGGTAGTTCACCGTTATTCCATTTATATATGAGTTGGAAACAAAGATTAATATTAAGTATAAGTGGATGATATTTCTATCCAGATCTAATGTCAAAGAGTGTATAAATCTTTTAATTAAAATATGGGTTTCCCAAATTGATTTGGATAAGTTGGATACAAATAATCTTCGGATATTTGATATGAAATTCTTTGATGTAAACGTATACTACTTGAGGAATTTGGAAGATATTATTATTATATCGTTATTCCACTTATAATATTTGTTGATTATGAGAATTGATATAGAATATAAGTAGATACGATTTCTGTGTAACTTATGTTCAATGTCGATTGATTTGGGTTTTGTTGTGAGTCATATCTTCAATAATATCATTCTTGAAACCCAGTGAGATTGAGTTGTGGAAATTCATATCGTAATTTGGGGATTTAATCAAATCTTTGATTTGAGAAAATTAAAAATAAGAAATTGGGAAGGAAGTATAATCTTTTAGTTAAGATTACAGAATTGAATGTTCGAAAACCAATTTAATTGGAAACTATGGTTGAAATTTGGGGTAAGGATTTTCAACTGAAACTGGGTTTTTGATAACGAGTTATTAAACAGAAAATTAATTAAGGTTTTAGGGGTAAATTATGTTTTGATTTAAGGAATGTGTTTTCAAAGAGAAAGGTTAAATATGGATTTCGTAATAATTTGAGAGTAGATTTAAAGAAGTTTAATTCAACAAAATCCAAGATGGAAGGAAATTTGGTAGAAAGTCTGTGTGTTCCGTAATTTTTGTTTTTAATTGCGCTTATTATCTGGAAAGACGGGGATCAGAATTATGTATGAAAACCATTCCAAGTAATAATACGAAGTTGTGGAGCAACTGAAGACATTGGAGAAGTCATTGAACGTCGGGACCCTTCATGTCGTAAGGGCAACTTGCTGAATGTCTCAAATGGCTGGCCCCCTTCGCAGATGGATTTCATATACCAGTTAAGTGGCAAGAAGCCCGAACGTATGTGAAGGAATTCTGGATTGTTGTTTCGTTCAGACCCAGAACGGACATGTATGGATTGTGTGTCTGACATTGTAACTGACTATGTAGCACTGATCTTTATTAATATATATCTGTTTGGTGGCGGGGAATTTATTCTCTTGCTTAACACCCTTCTCTAAGACGTATGAGCTTAGAGGTTATATATTGATGGAAATCAGTGATGCGTAGTGAATGGATAATGTGGTATACTTAAGTTATGTGATGAGCTATGTGTGATCAAAGCATGGCTTATTTAAGAGTAGTTTTGTGTATATCGTGACCTCGACGAACCTCACATCCCGGATTGATGGTAAACTGGTGGTCAGATTTATATGTTCGTTTCATATGTTCGGTGCACTGGGATGTGATGATGAAAGGGTACTACGAAGTCCCCAGTCTGGGACGCTATTTGTTGGGTACTCTGATTCATGTATGGTGGGTTAGTATAACGGAGTCCGAGTATGGATGTTATCAGCGAGTACTGGGATGATGCACACAAGAAAGTTTGTGAACCCACGAATGATCTTTCGTACCAGGAATCATCATGTTGGAAACCCAATCTTTACTACAAGCCCGTACGATTTTGATTGTATAGCCTGCTGGTTACCAACAGGACTGTCGATATAATGGGATGGGGCATTATGCTGGCTTGGATTAATACATTTATTTGCGAAAGGTTTTTCACAATATATATAGTAGAAAAGAGGATTTTGACATATGAAAGCATTTTTGGTTATCATAAAGCAAAACTCGCCCATCTAGTGTGCGCTTGCATTGTGTGATTTGGGACAAGCTTATGATAGCTTCATTTTTCAAAAAGTCATTGCGGATTTCTATACTCTGGTATTCACATGGAGTAAACCCATCCCGCATTAGCGGCTTGGTCCGGTGAATTACCTAACTTTAAAATAAACCCTAAAAAACAGCTATTTTGAGTTCTCACACTAGTCCCATGACTGACCTGGAGTTTATTGTTCTCACACCTAAACTTTGGGTGCCCATAATTTTTACATGGGCAACCTAGTAGTTTGGTTCGTAGATTTAGTCTTGGAGTTGGTTGGAGCATGATTCTGGTTTTAGCTAGAGCTATTATGTCTCAGAGCATTCGCATTGTTCCATTGAGTTTAGTATCTTTTCCACTGTGTAATCGATGTACTCTGATGTAGCTCTTGTAACTCTGATGTAATATTATTTTAATGATAATGGAAAAATTCTTTTTATTTTGTGCAAATGTGTAAGTGCCCCTAACAGTCCGTCTTTATGAACGGTTTAAGTTGGTTTAATTACTGGCGAAAACTGGGTAGAAAGCCGGATCATTACAACAACCCTCATTAGGCTTCGGGTAGGTGGTCAACTGGGGTGGTCAACCCCCCATCTAGGGTCGAGCCCAAGAGAGGTATTCTCTTGTATGTTTCTTTTTATTAATTCATTGATTGATTTTGATTTATTTGTTACCTTAATTTAATTATTCTTGTACTTATTGTGCATAAATATATACACACAAGTTTGAATTCAAAAGGAATATTCATTTCATACTTATTCAAATTAATGTATTCCAGGGTTGTATACTTATTAAATGAATCAGAATCTCACTACGAACGAAACTATAATACTTTCATGCTAGTTCCTAATTGTCCAAAATTTCACTTTTATCCAATTAACTTATTATTAATTATTAATATTAAATTAACTTATTTCTAACTTAAGTATATTTTTTATGGGGTATTACAAAGATAGTAAGCTCTACTTCGTGACCCAAATGCTTGGAAGAGGAAGATGGAGCCTTTAAGAGACCTTGAAACCAAGCTCTGCCAATATGGGATTAAGAGGCTATGATGTTCTCATGAAGCTACCATGACCATGGTGGATAGCAGGTCCAAATATGTGTTTTATTCCTACTTTCCAAATTGTTGCAATGTAAAATGGTCCAAGTATCCAAGAAGGAGGTTATTCTTTATTCTGGAGCGATGAAGTATGCTTGAGAGATCCTAGAAAGGTCTTCTTCCTCCTAAAGTGCCAAGAGAACAAGGAGCCAACCCCTTTCACATTTTAGAATGGTGGGTATTTATATGAGAGGAGAGGCAGGTTGGAGTAGGTGGGAATGTGGAGATCACGCCCACATTTCATACTCTAGGATGGGTACTGATCCCAAGATCGGAATGACACCCAGGAACTAAGCCCTTTTATGCTACTTCTTGCAGAGCCACCTCTTTATATCCCATAAATTCTCGATGACTTTGTGTTTGAGGGTCCTCCTTGCCAACTACGTATCCCTTAAACTTGTGGCTTTGTTTCCCTTCGTAACCTAGGATCTTGCAACTTCGTATCCTTTAAACTTGAGGTTTTGTTTCCCTTCATATCCTAGGATCTTGCAACTTCGTATCTTGGAGTTCTTTGTGATTTTGTATCAGTGGTTGGATTTGAAGTACAATGGAAAATTGGGATAAGAAAAGAGGGTCGGAGTTAGGGGATACGAAAAGATGAAGAAGGGTCGGTTATTAAGTGTTGAAGCCAGGAGGGTACGAAATGTTGGCTAGACAGCGGGATACGAAAAGTAAAATAAGATCTTTTAGGATATAGATACGAAAAGATGTATGCCGATATAGGGAGTCGTATCTTTAGGATACGAAATTTGGTGGGATACGAATACAAAAAGTGACGTTTGCCAATTAAGAGAGTCATATCCTTGGGATATCAAACTTGGTGAGATATAAATACAAAAAGTTGACTCGTGGAACCAGATATGAAATATGGAGCTGGAGTTTTTGTATCTGCAGATGCATGCCGATCCGGGAGGCTTGAGCCAGGTTTGTTAGGTTGGTTTGTGGAGTTGGAGTGCTTTTTCTCGATTCGAAGTGGGAGATTTGGACGGATGCCGATCCGAGAAGGTCGAGTCGGACACGAAATGGAAAGTTTGGTCGATCCAGATATGAAAATGGACACCGAGCCAGATATAAAATTTGGTGAGAGGGGATGTGTACCGATCTGAGATGCTAAGTATGGGGAAACGATCTCTGGAATGAGTTTCTACGTAAGGAGTTTTTAAGAATTGGAGCACAAAATGGACGAAGAGGATCATGTATATCCCGCTTGTGGTAAAGAATATTGATCTCGGTACTTAAGTTGTTCGAGAGCAGTTTTGATGAGTCGTTATGACCATACTTGCATGACCCCATCAAGGCTTGATTCTCAGGCATTTTGACAATGCCTTTGGGATATTAATCCATGCAATGGGCCGAGTTGTGTGGGTCTCAACTACTTCTAGTAACCGGGACAAAAAGTTGGTTAATACAAATTATAAAGTAATTGCCAAATCGTAAACATACAAGAAATTACTAAACTAGTATAAACATGTAAAAGGTTAGAAAAAAGGGATATCATTTTGAAAATAAAGTTGATATATTTGAAAGAGATATCAAGTTCTACTAAAATTTAGCCATATTTAAATGGAACACCTTAAAATCTTGAATACTTCCATACTTATGAGTCTTCATTCTCTAACTCTTGAATATTTATATCAGCATCATCATCCTTAATCTAAGCTTGATACCATCCAGCCTTCATCAATAATACATGTATATATCTTGCACTATGCACAATATGTATCTACATAAAAATTTGTATTTATGCTTGACATTATTTCCGAAGGTTGATGTCAACGAAACCATTATCCATGGTACTAATTATCACCCTTTTTTTTATGATGACAACCTTGTTTACAAATATAACTTTGGTCCCCATGAATTTAAAAGCTCCCCTTCATTCTATGCCTATTTATCTTATTTTATTTTTCTCCTCTTTTGTCATAGAAATAACTACTAATTCTAATTTGACTTATGCAAACCTACTTCTGATGCTAACTCTAATGCTAATTCAAAAAAAAAATCTCTATTACTAATCTAAAACTAACTATAATGTAAATTTTAAAACTAACTCTAATGCTAGTTTTAAAACTAACTCCCCCGAATAACATACTACAAATTAATTATGATGGAAATAATATGAATGATATAGAAGAAATCAAAACTCATTAATAATGGTCAAACCAGACTTTACATTTATTCACATCAATCAAATTATTTCATTTACAAATGTTAATTACATATTTATATAATCACATATAATGAAAAAAGGGATATAATATCAAGTCTAGAATTTTAATATAGGAGTCATTTGAATGAGACAATAAGGGTAAAATAAACAGAAACTCCCTTTTTTGTTAAATGAGATTTCCATCTCGATTGTAACATGTCTCTCTTACTCATCGCACTTTATCTTTTTCCTCATCCTTTTCCATGTGCACCTCTTCCTTTTCCACTTCGTCCTCTTCCTTCCATCCATCTTCTCCTCTGCTATTTTGAATAAGATTATGAATGGCCATATTCATGGATTCATCATTAATAATGGTTGGATTTGCGTAATTATCCATGAGATGTTTCTATAATTTTTGACAGATTTTCCCTTATTGTTATTGTTTTTTAGTTATTGAAATCTGCATAACTTGTATTTCATCCAGTAATTCAAGAATATTTTCAAATCTCCTTACATTTTGTTGATCCTAGCCATGGTAGACATAGTCCATAAGTAGGAGATGGGAAGGGAAATTTTCTATTTTTTTAACATTTGATGAGGAGATCATTAATTTTTGTTTTCACAAGTTTAAGAAAGAGAAAAGGTAGAGAAATGTAAAAGGATTTCGAAATGGTATGTTTATATAACCGAAAAATAATTGTACAGGGAAAATTGTTATAAAAAAACAAAAATAAATATTATATTTCAACATATACACAATATGTATGTCGACGTACTTTTGTATATTTTGAACTTATGTTAATATATCATCTTTTTGATTTTGAGTACTAAATGTTTGAGTGTTATGATTTCTTCATTTATATTTTCTCTTAAAAATGATGTTTGAAACCAATATAAATATTGAAATCTAATAGTGTAAAATATTTCAAAGAGTTACCACAAAATTTTCTTTTTGAAAATCTTTGGAAGTTCTATTTTGATAACAATGGATATTTGAACACATTTTGTAATAAAATTTGAAAATTCTTTTTTGAAACCATTTTGAAAATGGATTTTAAAAATAGAAATATTTTTGAAAATCATTTTATAAATATGGTTGGAGATCAGATAAGTGAAACCCGATTTTCAACATAATTTCTGGGACTCTATAATATCTTGAACTCTTGAAACTCATGAGTCTTTATATTCTAGAATCAACATTCTAACTCTTCAGTCTTGATATTGTACATCCTAAATTATCAATATCATGCAATAAATTCCGCACTATACAATATATATCTAAACAATGATTATTACATGTTAAATATAAAATACATTACATGAGGTTGTTGTCATCAAAACCATTGTCCATAGTACTAACAGCCTCCCTTTTTTATGTTAATAATCATTTTACAAAGTGAATACTATGACTAGGTCCTTAAAATCAAACCTAATATAAAAAATCTCCTTCCTGAAAAAGGATTGTAAATTAGATCCTTATAATTTAATTACTGAATAACTACACAAGATTATGCAATTATTCAGTGAATAATAATTGTAGACATTTATGCAATTATATAAAAAATTACTAAATATTGTAATTTTTTGGTGAAAAAATGCATATTTTTGTGCAATTTTTTGGTGAATGATTGCAGAAATTTATGCAACTTTCTTGCTGAAAAATTGCATAAATTATTGCAACTTTTTGTGGAATAATTGCGAAAATTTCCACAATTTTTTGATATAATTGTGTAAGTGTCTACAACTGTTCACTGAATAATAGCATAAAATTACACAATGATTATTTAACATAATTTCAATGACCTAATTTACATATCTTTTTTTGTAAGGATTTTCCCCTTCTTTGAAACTTGATAGGGACTTAATCCAAACTGTCCCTTTTACAAAGTAGAATATTGTTATTGACACTCCAACTATTGTTAAATGGGGTCATTTTTCAAAAACATTCCATTCTTTTAAAAACTGTTAAGGAGCTACACAAACATATTATTGCACACTACTCAATTTTCCCGAATTGCCCCTTAAAACCAGATTTTTTTCAAAAAAATTATTCGACAAGGGATACCAACTTAAAAAAAGCAGTTCATCACCATTGCGCCAAATGCAGCACGTAATCAATTATATATGTATTTGACAGTGATATGTCAAAAATTAATAATCATTTCGGTGCATTGCCTTTGTAATTATATAATTCAACATATTTATGTCGACAAAAAAATAGTTCGATCATATTCCTCCGAAAACGCTTATCTTTTTCGTTCATGTTTTTTGTTATAGTTTGATTTCTCCATAATTAATGGTGTTATTTAACCATTAAAAATTAGATTAATGAACAGAAAAGTGAAATTAAGCCTAAATGGGTAATAAGGTAAACTTACCTTTATTTGTTAAGGGGCTACTTTCTTCATGGTACTCCCCTTAACAATTTTTTTTTCAAACAATGTAAAATAAAATTAGCCTCTCTCCTCCCTTAACACTATCTGGAGTGTCAATAACAATGCTCACAAAGTATCTCCTTTATAATTTCTCTAGAATTCAATAACTCCATATTAGCCTATATTCCACCTCAATCTATGCATATTTTACCTTTTACCATCAACCTATGCATATCTTTATTTTTCTCCCACTTTATCATCAAAAAAACTCGCAAAACTGATGAATAAATTGACTTGTTTACTAGTTACTGAAATATTAACGATTTATAACATATATATTGGCTATAGTTTAGAATTATTCTTATACTAACTATACTTATAGCGATATGCTAACGAATAATTATAAGAAATCATATTAAGATAAGCATATCAAAATATAAACGTAGAATAAAGAATTTTAATTCAATCCAAGCTGTATATATAAATCAAATCATTCATTCAAACGAACAAATAAGCAAACCAAATCAATCCAATTAGATCGTATGTTTAATATGCACCAATATGTCTATAATACATTTATAGTCAAGTATTTAAAACAAGTAAATTCAAATAGTATGTGAAATTTCCGCCCAACCATCCTTGCCAAGGATAGGATCTTGCATCATAGTGTTCCAATCGTCGTCATCTTTGGTTATAGTGCATTTATGCTTTTCTTCGGGTTCATTTTAGAGAGTGAAGAAATCATCCATCGAATCACGTTGAAGTACCTTTCTAGCTATTTGATTATCTATATTTGACTAAGTTCTAAATGCTTTTGATTTTTGAGTATAAAAGAGAGCATATTCTTGAACGATTCAAGTGATCATTCCAAGTTTTCACTTAGATTATGGATATGATTAACCATTATTTTGTTTAAAGATGAAAGGATGAAAAGAGAAAAACAAAATATGGTTTTAATTAATTTTTCCAGTCTAAAACGGTATTTATAGAGAAGAAAATTCATTTGAAATGAAAAGACATAAGCTAGTTAATTAAATTCAAAATTTTAAAAATTTGTATTCTAGTTGTTATATGTCGGCATATTTATATAGGATATGTTGGCATGATTCGGAATTTTTTTAAAGTAACTTGTTTTTGAGTTTTTAGGTATTGTATTTTCATTTTATTGATTTCCAGAGACTACTACAGGTTTTTGACTGAGAACAAAAGGTTGTTAATTCATGTTAAACATTGATTACTACTGCTGCTGTAACACCCCGTGTTTTCTATAAACATTATAGTAACGAATTAAAGAATAAATAACTAAGAATGTGAGAATTAAGGGAAACGGGATATGCCATTGCGTTCGTCTCGGAATTCTGCTTGGAATAGAGTCTAAGTTTTCGAAAATCGGACTTCGTATAAAGAAGTTATGGCCCTTAGAACTTTCAAAAATTTATATATAACAATTCAGAAAATTAAATACCATGGCAGGTCGACCTTCCTATATACAGGTCGACCAGGGGGTCGACCTCCCTATATACAGGTCGACCTGGGGGTCGACCTCCCCCTCGGATCAGATCTAAAATCTGACATTTTTCTTTCTGTAACGATTCTGACTCTTTGTTGAGTCATTTAGGGCTGATGTGGCTATTCTATCTTGTCTAGGTGGTCTTGATTGCTTCTAGGTTGATCTGACGACTCTTATTTAATTAAAATTCTATATAAGCAACCTAAATCTAAAACCCTAAGCCACACAAAAATTTCCTAAGACTGTCATGCTGTCAACACTCAACCTAGAGTAGCCGCCATTCCCATTCAACTAGAAAGAAAGATAGAAGCAAGAATCAAATTAAATCAAATCTAATTCAACTGAGAGAATTCAACGTCTACAACAAAGGAGAGCTATCCAAATTCAGAATACAGATCCCTGAACACAAGACAGGTCTCCTTTTTGTAAGTCCAGTTATCATTTAGACTTAAATGATATTAGAATCGTGACTAAATAAATGGAACATTGCCTAATGTAAATCTATGCCTATCCTTTTTGTTAAAACTGAATTGATTGAGACTATGATTCTTATCATGCTAAGTGGTGGTCATGTTGTATGTAATTTGATGATAAATGTTAAACGCTTGGCAATGAATCCATATGTGGTATAATTTGGCAATGACATATTATGTTGCGTATTTTGGAGATGACATAAATTGGCGATGACATATTATAATTTGGCGATGGAATATCATATTGTGTAATTTGGCGATGACATACCATATTGTATAATTTGGTGATGACATTTCAAGTTGTATGATTTGGTAATGACACTTATATGTTGTATGACAATTTGGGGATTTTGCCATATTCAACCATGTTCACATATATGATCCAGAACTACATGTTAATATGATTAGGTTCATGTTAGATTTGATCCAACTGATTTGCAACTTCGCAACTACATGTCTAATTTAAAGTTTATGTAGTTTTATGTAAAATCCCTATTTCATGATTCATGCTGAATAGATCTAAATTTGCATGTTCATAATTAAATGTATATTGTTCTATGCCAAATTCATATTGTAACAACCCGTATTTTGGCCATCAAATATTTAATTTAATTTATTATTTTTGGAGTATTAATGGATTTTAATATTGAATTCGTTATTAAAAACGATATTTGAATGTTAAATTTATATTTAATATAAATCGAGCTCGAAACGGCGCTACGGTTCGTAATACTGAATTTTGAACTTTAATTGAATATACAGGATCCAATATAAGTCGGATTTATGTGAAACAAGAAATGGTAGAACCGTGTTGATGATAATTTTCATATGAAAGAGAAAAATTCAGATTTCGTGTTATAATTTGTTAGTTATGGCTAAATCAAATTTTGAAATAATCGCTATGGAAAATCGTTATTTAAAATATACGCGTTAAAGTAGCCGCTTTGCAAACGGACTCAGATTTCGATGAAATCAGTTTCAATGGGACCGTATCGTTAAATTATTGTACGATGTTGAATGGCGTAACAAACTGATGTCGTATGTGACCACGGCAGCCATAAACGCCCGTTCAATTTCTATAGCGCGTAATTAATTTAATAAAGGGGTATTTGGGTATAACTTGAAAAATGATCGAATTAGGTCGCGAAACCAATTCTGTTGAGTTTTTATCGTCGATTATAGTTAGGATAGGTATATAGTTTGTTATTTTTGGAGACCGTGTAATTTGGTGTTCAAAATGACATTGTGGTACGCGTAAAAATAGCCTACTGGGGAAACAATCTCAGAATGCGACGAAACTGGTTCTGTTTGGATCGTATTGAAGAATTATTATAGGATTGCAAGGTTTCAAGTTAATTTGATTTATCTGGTGATCGTGGAAAAATTAAACGCGTGTTCATTTCTGGTTTTATAAAGGAATTTTCTTTCCATACGACCTCAGATTTCGACGAAACTTGTCTCATTGGATCCGGAATACCTTTTTACACTAAGATTAGCTTTTTTATCAGAAAACGAAAGTCATTTGTGGTAGTTTCTGCGTGTTACTTCGCGACGAAGTTTCACAAATAAATAAAATAATATTTATATCGATCCAACTCTCTATATAAGTACCAGGTAATGCAAATTCCGGTCAAAGAAAATGGCTCGGTCAATTAGAGAAACCGTCGTTTCTCCTCCTTAATCTCACGTTCCCCTTCATTAAGTCGCATAGTTTCAACATCAAAAGTTCGAAAGCTTGACGAGGCCTATGATCTGAATGGCGGTGATCGGAATTGAAGGCTTCTAGCATCCGGAGCAGTGCTTAAAAGCACGGCGGTTTGTGAAGGAAAATATGCATACTTTAACATTAAAGATTTAACTTACCCCATTTCATTCCTACCCTAATTGTTACCGCTGCCATGCTGTTTCTTTTCAGCATTCTTAGCCTTCCAAGGCCTAGTCTACCCCGTCAGTGTAAACACATAGCCTAACGCTATCTTTCATATTTTCTTTTCAAAATTGAAACCGTACCGACCAATTTCTGCCATTCCTGTATGTCCTTTCTTTTCAGTAGTAAACTTGGAGACAAAGCTACCAAATAAAAATATTACTTTCCACTACCGTGCTCGCCACACTTCCTCTCATACATATATATGCTCACCATCTTCCTCTTTTCAGTAGAAGGAAATGAACCCAATCCCAAAAGAAAACTGCACAAAACAAATCCTCCTCGCACTCTTCCTTTAAGAAAAAGGCTTCCAAATCTCCTCTCTATTCTCATGTTTCTTCAACAGTAAAAATATATGTATATAATAAACGAAACAAAACTGGGAGAAGGGGACGGATTGAGCAAGTATGTGCGAAGGTGAATGTGTACCGTATGGGAAGAAGAGTGATATTGATGGGAGGAAGCGTGAGCGTTGAAATAAGAAGGTGATATTGCAGTGGAGATGGATCTATGCGGTTCAAAAGTAGCAGCAGCAGCACTGTGTAAAGTGAAAGATGTGGTATTTTTGAAGGGGAGCGACAATATGGTGGGTCAGAGACAGTGCTTACGGATGGAATATCAGGTCGGGGATACTGTGTTTATTGGAGCTCCGGTGGGTAAAGCACTTAAGTGCGGTGATGAGCATGAGTGCGGTGGAGTTAAACACGTCGAACTGAAGAGCACTTAAAAGAAGAGATGGGGGAGGAAGTGATGTTGTGAAGTGGAGCGAAGTAGGAAGTCGTTTTAGTCGGCCTGGACTGTCAAAAGAAAGTAAGTTAGCAGTTAAGCCATGGGATTAAATTTATTAACTGAATTATTAAGAGTTAATTAATAAAATTTAACCTTGTATGCTTACTAAAGCATGCAGAGGGAGGCGTGAGTAGCCAGGATGGACTGTTCGAACGAGCAACAGTTCAAACTTGGAAGAAAGCTAAGAACGGATTATTAATCACGGTGTTAAGGATAAATTCTAACTAAATGTTAATTATAATATAAGGAATTGATTGATTAATTAATTACGATTTATTTCAAGGCGAGGCATGCTGAAACATCATGAATGAACAAGGGATTTGGGAAGTACCATGACCTGTAGGAACTGCCTAGCAAAGTGTAACAGTGAGTACGGATTTCTTTAAAAAGGTAACTAAAAATGTTAATGATTTTAATTAAGAAATTAAAGAATAACCATTTCTTTTAAAATCTTGAACTGAAATGATTATAATTAGAAGCCGAGACAGGATTGAAGACACCACATGAAGGATGTGAAACTAACACATATGTGAAGACAAGGAAAATATGGAGAAATTAGCCCACGCAGTTGATTAATAAAAATCGAACCAAACCAGTTGCTCTAGAATCGTGGCAACAAACTTTATATTTTGGAATTGATGTGGTCAGAGAGACTGTTAGGAATTTATTGTTGAATTAAACACTAGTTTAATTTAACAGGAGTTGAAACCCAAACTTCTTTAGCGACAACGGAATCAAATCAGGTGAGTTAAACTCACTCAACATTTTTCCCATTTACATTTTATATAAATTCGGTTTTTATTTTGTGTGCTCTGTTTAATAATGGTCGACTGTTTGCTAGTATTATAATTATTTGATGAAATTAAACCATCGTTTAATTTCAGTGAAATACCAAATCGTTATTTTAGTGGTTGGTTCCAATAAAGGTAACTTACCTTGTTGGTCACGTTTATGAAATAAACGTGCTAAAATTGTTTGAATTACTTGTAAATTGGTTAATGGTCGTTATTTATCAGTTAAATAGAATTGAATGATCTGGTTTGTGATAACCGTTTTGTATACAGGGAAGAATAGGTTGGAAGGATCCAACCGGATTCCTCAAATATATTATTTATTTTCATATTTTCATATATGAACTGTTATGACCGGGGTATTGATTTTTGTAGTGATCATCGACTGAAAAATCAACATGCGTTGTGGTTTAACCAATGAGCTATATTGGTTGAGTAATCCGTAGTAAATGGCCTAAAAGTAGGTCGTTTTGGTTATACTGATTTACCGTCAGGTGAACCGATAGAACTGATGGTGTAAAAATTTATTTTATAACTGGTGATAGATTTTGAAATATTATTTGAATAGAAGTTTTTAAAAAGGGAAATAAGTATTTATTCTTATTTTATTAATTGAATTAATAAATTCAATTTTGATGTTAATCAGAATTTTAAGTATGAAAATAGGAAATTTACCTAACGGTTAAAGTGAATGATTATTTTGGAATTATTTAAATTGATTATATTAATTATTTTAAAGGGAGGAAAATTGGAATTGGTTAACGAGATAACCTTGTTTTTGAGTTGACTAAGCCAACCGTCTTAACTGGAGTTGATTATTAAATTTGTTGTTTTTGAATTAATCAAATAAAATGATTTAAAGAGTATTGTTAAATTTTATTTAAGTTTTAAAAAGGGATTTACTGTTTATTTTAGTTAATAAAGAAATTAACTACTAATGTAGTAAATGGCTAAAATAAATTATTATTGTAATTAATAATAATTTAGAAAATTACTTTTTAATGGGAAATCATGTAAAAGGTAATCTAAGTTAAAATGGAATTCAATTGAATGACGAAAGGAGAATGTGAACAGGTTTTGTTTAACACTTGAGTTTTATAACGAAGTTATGAAAGGAATGGTTAAGCAAATGTGATAGTGTAAACTAAATGCTACTTAATTATTCGAATTAAGTAAAAGGAAAGTAAGATAAGGAGTTTGAGGATAAACCAGAGTTATATAAAAAGGGAATGTAAAGTTAAGTATTGAAATAAATTTACTCTATATTAATAAGCATTCATTATCATTATCAAGTAATGAACGAAGTTGTTTCGTAAATTTATGGTATATGCAATAAATTAAATTGATTTTCCAATATTATATGGTGATAATGTGGTAAATGTTTTGAAAGTGGAAATAGAAAACTAAATATGATAAAGGATTATCTTAAGTAATGAATTGGTTTTAAAGAAGAATCCCATGTTAAATAAAGAAGCGAGGGAACTATATTTTTAGTATAGAAAGATTTAAGAGTTTGAATTTACATCCATTTTAAATTAAAAAGGCCAAGTGGTACTGAATACTAAACCAGTGAACTCACTAGATTGTCATGATTGAAACGCTGTTTATTTTGATAGTTAAATCACCGACTATCAAATCAGTCCAATACGATTATTGGTACGGAAGACCGGGGTCGAATTTATATTCGAAAACCCTTCTGACCAACAAATACGTGAAGAGATCAAGAAATTATCGAGATGGAGCATTGAAGACCGTAGATTTTCATAAACGGAAGAGCCACTAAAATTCGTTGCCTTGCAAGTAGAGATAAACTGTTCTTTTGTCGTGGTTGGATTCTACGGGTTGCAAGGACTTCTCGCTACTGATCCATGGGGCGATTCCTATATGAGATGCAGTAGGAGAGTACCTTCGGTTCATCCTGTTCCTGGATTACTTGTATGGACGAGTGCCTGACAGAGTATTTCCAAACGACCGCGTACGTTGATTTCTTCAAACGTGCAATAGTTGGTTAGCTCACAACTAGAGTATTATTGTGGACTTCAATTAGTGATATCTAGGGGATTTTACGATGTGGCATTCAAAGTGAATGACAATCAGATGTTTTAGAATAAATTCTGGCCTTAAGCCTCACAACCGGTAAATGACAAAAATCGGGTAGGCAGCATGACTATGTGGGTCGCTCCCATTAGGGTGTATAATCACCTATCTAGAGAAAATCTTATTTTCTTCTTTAATCTATTTCGATGCTGTCCCTTTTCGGGAAACGGTGGGTCGCATCCAACCGTTGGTGATATACATTCGATACACTCAAGCGAAATGAGTGGTCGGTCATGTGAGTGCCGGGTTACAAGACATTCTTCCTTAACCCAGTGTATTCGCCTCTAGAGACACTATCGGCAGATGGTCCCGTACCTTGTCATAAGTCGAAATCCAATTTCCAATAAGCACCCGTGGTTTCGATTGTATACTATATATATGGAGCGTGAGATGCAAGCGTTCCGCTAGATTTCTATTTACTTGTATTTAGACATTACTATAATATCAGAAAAGATATTGATTTCAAAATGTTTTGGGTTATCGTAAGGTAAAAACCGTCTGTGTTTATGTGTGGATTCGGTCTTACGATTATCCATTTTCTTTGAAAGATTTTAACTTTAAAATCAGGTTGTGTGATACCCTTAAACTTAGTGTGTTATCTCACTGTGGTTCACCAGACTGATCTGGTGTTTTGTAAATGCTCGGGTTAGCCCGGGGTGTACAGGTTCAGGTTATCGAATGCTGTGAAGTCCAGAGACGAGCTAGAAATGTTCAGACGTATGATATTATATAGCTACTATTCCGCTGTGTGATGTATAAGGGAACAGGTTATTACAACTATTCCATTGTGTGATGTACTCTGATATTGTAAGTATTTTTAAAAGCTCTCAGTAAAGATTTATTTGTGTATTATATTTTGGTTCCGCTGCGATGTGAGACTCTGTGTTGTGTTGGTTCTTCTTCTTCTATTATAATATTTCTTTCTTTCTTATCTCATCCTCTAATTTCTTTCTAATAACATCAAGTGTTTTTGGTGTTTGGAAGGTCGGCATGAGTTACGGTAAAGGTATTTATGTCGATTTTCAGGGCCGAAAATTCGTGGGTCGTTACAGTGGTATCATAGCTATTGGTTTAATGATAACCTTGGCTCTGTGGCGTAACTCGATAGAGATGGGGTTAGTAATACCCTAGATTGAGTTTGAGTATATATATGAGAGCACGTATTTGTAATTTGATATAAAATTGTTTTTGAAGTTGTTTTTGCCCAATTTATTTTATAATAAAAGTAACAATTTTCTCAATTTATTATAATATGGGAATCGATTGATTTGTTAATGGTGATTTGAATGATATGATTGGATTGTGTTGTGAGTTGCTTGAATATAAATCTGAAAATGATAGACTTGGTTTAAAACCAATATGAAATAAATTTGAATAAATCAATCTAGATTAATAAACCAGAATGGATAATTAAAGAAATAAATGAAGTGATTATAAATAATTATAATCTCATGTGGATTAGATTGTGTGTAGAACTGGTTGGATCGTATGATATGGATATTTGAAACTAATTAATGTTGTTTTGGGGACTAATGAAATTTATTTGAGTTGAGAACAGGTGCAGAAGTGCCAATTCAGCTTTAAAATCCATCCAAGAGAAAATTCCAGAGTTAATTGAATCCAGTTTGAATAGAGCTGCAAAATAACTAAGCAAGCTCGAATATAAAATATTGCTTACCGCATAATAATGCTCGCAAAAAGGTACGCTTATGCAGAATATGAAATTTTGGTTTTTATTTAGGTTTTGTATTTGGTTTTTGAATTTTTTCGACCCTATTGGTCGATGTATGTATATTTCTTGAACCTGTGATATTGTAGAAGTCCTCCGTACAGGGGAGACTCTGCCAAATTTTCCCAAAATTTAAGGTGTTGGAATTTTTTTGAAATTTTTGGAAAATTCTTCTATTTGAATTAAATTGGTTTTAAAACCAATTAGATTAATTTTGGAAATAAAATCGAGTTTTAAAAATATTTTTATAAAGATAATGGGTTTGTAATATTCTTTCTTACCTTAGCAATTTCAAGGACGAAATTATTTTAAGGGGAGAAGAATGTAACGACCCGTATTTTGGCCGTCAAATATTTAATTTAATTTATTATTTTTGGAGTATTAACGGATTTTAATATTGAATTCGTTATTAAAAACGATATTTGAACGTTAAATTTATATTTAATATAAATCGAGCTCGAAACGGCGTTGTAGTTCGTAATATTGAATTTTGAACTTTAATTGAATATACAGGATCCGATATAAGTCGGATTTCTGTGAAACAAGAAACGTGAGAACCGTGTTGATGATAATTTTCATATGAAAGAGAAAATTCCAGATTTCGTGTTATAGTTTGTTAGTTATGGCCAAATCAAATTTTGAAGTAATCGCTCTGGAAAATCGTTATTTAAAATATACGCGTTAAAATAGCCGTTTTGCAAACGGACTCAGATTTCGACGTAATCAGTTTCGTTGGGACCGTATCGTTAAATTATTGTATGGTATTGAATGGCGCAACAAACCGATGTCGTATGTGACCACGGCAACCATAAACGCCCGTTTAATTTCTATAACGTGTAATTAATTTAATAAAGGGGTATTTGGGTATAACTTGAACAAACGATCGAATTAGGCCGCAAAACCAATTCTGTAGAGTTCGTATCATCGATTATAGTTAGGATAGGTATATAGTTTGTTATTTTTGGAGACCGCATAATTTGGTATCCAAAATGGCATTGCGGTGCGCGTAACAATAGCCTACAGGGGAAACAGTCTCAGAATGCGATGAAACTGGTGTCGTTGGGATCGTATTGAAGAATTGTTATAGGATTGCAAGGTTTCAAGTTAATTTGATTTATCTGGTGATCGTGGAAAAATTAAACGCGTGTTCATTTCTGGTTTTATAAAGGATTTTTTTTCCATACGACCTCAGATTTCAACGAAACTTGTCTCATTGGATCCGAAATACCTTTTTACACTAAGATTAGCTTTTTTTATCAGAAAACGAAAGTCATTTGTGGTAGTTTCTACGAGTTACTTCCCGATGAAGTTTCACAAATAAATAAAATAATATCTATATCAATCCAACTCTCTATATAAGTACCAGGTAATGCAAATTCTGGTCAAAGAAAATGGCTCGGTCAATTAAAGAAACCGTCGGCCCTAAAAGAAAATCAACGAAAAAAAATACAGGTCCTTTCTCCTCCTTAATCTCATGTTCCCCTTCATTAAGTCGCATAGTTTCAACATCAAAAGTTCGAAAGCTTGACGAGGCCGATGATCTGAACGGCGGTGATCGGAATTAAAGGCTTCTAGCGTCCGGAACAGTGCTTAAAAGCATGGCGGTTTGTGAAGGAAAATATGCATACTTTAACATTAAAGATTTAACCTACCCCATTTCATTCCTATCCCAATTGTTACCGCTGCCATGTTGTTTCTTTTCAGCATTCTTAGCCTTCCAAGGCCTAGTCTACCCCGTCAGTGTAAACACATGGCCTAACGTTATCTTTCGTATTTTCTTTTCAGAATTGAAACTGTACCAACCAATTCCTGCCATTCCTGTATGTCCTTTCTTTTCAGTTGTAAACTTGGAGACAAAGCTACCTAATAAAAATATTACTTTCCACTACCGTGCTCACCACACTTCCTCTCATACATATATACGCTCACCATCTTCCTCTTTTCAGCAAAAGGAAATGAACCCAAACCCAAAATAAAAGTGCACAAAACCAATCCTCATCGCACTCTTCCTTTAAGAAAAAGGCTTCCAAATCTCCTCTCCATTCTCACGTTTCTTCAACAGTTAAAATTTATGTATATAATAAACGAAACAAAACTGGGAGGAGGGGACGAACTGATCAAGTATGTGCGAAGGTGAATGGGTACCGTATGGGAAGAAGAGTGATATTGATGGGAGGAAGCATGAGCGTTGAAAGAAGAAGGTGATACTGCGGTGGAGATGGATCCATGCGGTTCAAAATAACAGCAGCAGCATGGTGTAAAGTGAAAAACGTGGTATTTTTGAAAGGGAGCACGGTATGGTGGGTCGGAGACGGTGCTGACGAACGGAGTATCAGGTCGGGGATACTGTGTTTACTGGAGCTCCGAGGGGTAAAGCACTTAAGTGCGGTGATGAGCATGAGTGCAGTGGAGTTAAACACGTCGAACTGAAGAGCAGTTAAAAGAAGAGATGGGGGAGGAAGTGATGTTGTGAAGTGCAACGAAGGAGGAAGCCGTTTTAGTTGGCCTGGACTATCAAAAGAAAGAAAGTTAGCAGTTAAACCATGGGATTAAATTTATTAACTAATTTATTAAGGGTTAATTAATAAAATTTTACATTGTATGCTTATAACAGCATGTAGAGGTAGGCGTGAGCAGCCAGGATGGACTGTTCGAACGAGCAACAGTTCAAAATTGGAAGAAAGCTAAGAACGGATTATTAATTAAGGTGTTAAGGATAAATTCTAACTAAATGTTAATTAAAATATAAGGAATTGATTGATTAATTAATTACGATTTATTTTAAGGTGAGGCAGGCTGAAACATCGTGAATGACAAAGGGATTTGGGAAGTACTATGACCTATAGGAACTGCCTAGCAAAGTGTAACAGTGAGTACGGATTTCTTTAAACAAGTAACTAAAAATGTTAATGATTTAATTAAGAAATTAAAGAATAACCATTCCTTTTAAAATCTTGAACTGAAATGATTATCATTAGAAGCCGAGACAGGATTGAAGACACCACATGAAGGATGTGAAACTAACACATATGTGAAGACAAGGAAAATATGGAGAAATTAGCCCATGCAGTTGATTAATAAAAATCGAACCAAACCAGTTGCTCTAGAATCATGGCGACAAACTCTATATTTTGGAATTGATGTGGTCAGAGAGACTGTTGGGAATTTATTGTTGAATTAAACACTAGTTTAATTTAACAGAAGCTGAAATCCGAACCGCTTTAGCGACAACGGAATCAAATCAGGTGAGTTAAACTCACTGAGCATTTTTTCCATTTGTATTTTATATAAATTGGGTTTTTATTTTGTGTGCTATGTTTGATAATTGTCGACTGTTTGCTAGTATTATAATTGTTTGATGAAATTTAACCGTCGTTTAATTTCAATGAAATACCAAATCGTTATTTTAATGATTGGTTCCAATAAAGGTAACTTACCCTGTTGGTCACATTTATGAAATAAACGTGCTAAAATTGTTTGAATTGCTTGTAAATTGGTTAATGGTTGTTATTTATCAGTTAAATAGAATTGAATGATCTGGTTTGTGATAACCGTTTTGTATACAGGGAAGAACAGGTTGGAGGGATCCAACCAGATTCCTCAAATATATTATTTATTTTCGTATATGAACTGTTATGACTAGGGTATTGATTTTTTTAGTGATCATCGACTGAAAAATCAACATGTGTTGTGGTTTAACCAATGAGCTATATTGGTTAAGTAATCGGCAGTAAATGGCCTAAAAGTAAATTGTTTTGGTTATATTGATTTACCGTCAGGTGAATTGATAGAACTGATGGTGTAAAAAATTAATTTATAAATGGTGATAGATTTTGAAATATTATTTGAATAGAAGTTTTTAAAAAAGGAAATGAGTATTTATTCTTATTTTATTAATTGAGTTAATAAAGTCAATTCTGATGTTAATCAGAATTTTAAGTATGAAAATAGGAAATTTACCTAACGATTAAAGTGAATGATTATTTTGGAATTATTTAAATTGATTATATTAATTATTTTAATAGGAGGAAAAATTGGAATTGGTTAACGAGATAACCTTGTTTTTGAGTTGACTAAGCCAACCGTCTTAACTGGAGTTGATTATTAAATTTGTTTTTTTTTGAATTAATCAAATAAAACGATTTAAAGAATATTGTTAAATTTTATTTAAATTTTAAAAAGGGATTTACTGTTTATTTTAGTTAATAAAGAAATTAACTACTAATGTAGTAAATGGTTAAAATAAATTATTATTGTATTTTATAATAATTTAGAAAATTACTTTTTAATGGGAAATCATGTAAAAGGTAATCTAAGTTAAAATGGAATTCAATTGAATGACGAAAGGAGAATGTGAACAGATTTTGTTTAACACTTGAGTTTTATAACGAAGTTATGAAAGGAGTGGTTAAGCAAATGTGAGAGTGTAAACTAAATGCTATTTAATTATTCGAATTAAGTAAAAGGAAAGTAAGATAAGGAGTTCAAGGATAAATCAGAGTTATATAAAAAGGGAATGTAAAGTTAAGTATTGAAATAAATTTACTCTATATTAATAAGCATTTGTTTTCATTGTCAAGTAATGAACGAAGATGTTTCGTAAAGTTATGGTATGTGCAACAAGTTAAATTGATTTTCCAATATTATATGGTGATAATGTTGTAAATGTTTTGAAAGTGGAAATAGATAACTAAATATGATAAAGGATTATCCTAAGTAATGAATTGGTTTTAAAGAAGAATCCTATGATAAATAAAGAAGCGAGGGAACTATATTTTTAGTAAGAAAGATTTAAGAGTTTGAATTCACATCCGTTTTATATTAAAAAGGCCAAGTGGTGCTGAATACTGAACCAGTGAACTCACTGAATTGTCATGATTGAAACACTGTTTATTTTGATAGTTAAATCACCGACTATCAAATATATCCAATACGATTGTTGGTACGGAAAGACCGGGGTCGAATTTATGTTCGAAAACCCTTCTGACCAACAAATACGTGAAGAGATCAAGAAATGATCGAGATGGAGCATTGAAGACCGTAGATTTTCATAAACGGAATAACCACTAAAATTCGCTGCCTTGCAAGCAGAGATTAACTGTGCTTCTGACGTGGTTGGAATCTACGGGTTGCAAAGACTTCTCGCTACTGATCCATGGGGTGATTCCTATATGAGATGCAGTAGGACAGTACCTTCGGTTCATCCAGTTCCTAGATGACTGGTATGGACGAGTGTCTGATAGAGTATTCCCAAAGGATCGCGTACGTTGATTTCTTCAAACGTGCCATGGTTGGTTAGCTCCCAACTAGAGTATTTTTGTGGACGTCAATTAGTGATATCTAGGGGATTTGACGATGTGGCATTCAAAGTGAATGACGATCAGATGTTTTAGAGTAAATTCTGGCCTTAAGCCGCACAACCGGTAAATGAAAAAAATCGGGTAAGCAGCATGACTATGTAGGTCGCTCCCATTGGGGTGTATAATCACCTATCTAGAGAAAATCTTATTTGCTTCTTTAATCTATTTCGATGCTGTCCCTTTTTGGGAAACGGTGGGTCGCACCCAACCGTAGGTGTTATACATTCGATACACTCAAGCGAAATGAGTGGTCAGTCATGTGAGGGTTGGGTTACAAGACGTTCTTGTTGAACCAATTGTATTCGCCGCTAGAGATACACTATCGGCAGGTGGTCCCATACCTTGTCACAAGTTGAAATCCAATTTCCAATTTCCAATAAGCATCCGTGGTTTCAATTGTATACTATATATGTGGAGCGTGAGATGCAAGCGTTCCACTAGATTGCTATTTACTTGTATTTAGACATTATTATAATATCAGAAAAGATATTGATTTCAAAATGTTTTGGGTTATCGTAAGGTAAAAACCGTCCGTATTTATGTGTGAATTTGGTCTTACAATTATTCTTTTTCTTTGAAAGATTTTAACTTTAAAATCAGGTTATGTGATACCCTTAAACTTAGTGTGTTATCTCACTCTGGTTCACCAGACTGTCCCGGTGTTTTGTAAATGCTCGGGTTAGCCCAGGGTGTACAGGTTCAGGTTATCGAATGCTGTGAATTCCAGAGACGAGTTGGAGATGTTCAGACGTATGATATTATATAGCTACTATTCCGTTGTGTGATGTATATGGGAACAGGTTATTATAACTGTTCCATTGTGTGATGTACTCTGATATTGTAAGTATTTTTAAAGCTCTCAGTAAAGATTTATTTCTGTATTATATTTTGGTTCCACTGCGATGTGAGACTCTGTGTTGTGTTGGTTCTTCTTCTTCTTCTATTCTAATATTTCTTTCTTTCTTGTCTCATCCTCTAATTTCTTTCTAATAACGTCCAGTATTTTCGGAGTTTGGAAGGTCGGCATGAGTTATGGTAAAGGTATTTTTGTCGATTTTCAAGGCCGAAAATTCATGGGTCGTTACACATATGATACATGTGTAGTAAGATCCATATTTTTATGATGTTGGAATTATTACATGTTCCTCTGTTTCCCCTTTTGTGTATAAGATTAGGCTATGTATCGAGCCTAACATTTTGTGTGATTTGTGCGAACGTTTAACGGGGGTAACGTTGGGGAAAAGCAAGAAATTACATATAATTGGCATATTTGGCTTATAAACATGTAAATGGTTTATGGCATAAAAGTGGTATAAATTTTTATACCTAAAATTATTAGCTTGATTTAGAGGGAAAGTGGGCCATGACAATAAATAATTGATAATTCACATAAAAGGATAAATATGTAAATTTAGTAAAATACGAATATGCCTAACCCGAGGTTAGATTGGGTTACGGTATAAGACTGCCGGGACCACTCGGCAAATCCAGCAACCGTAACAATATAGATCTAATGTGAAAGGTTAGCGCATTGAGCCCAAAAGAACCCGAGATTAGACTGAGTTACGGTGTAAAACTGCCCGGAACTGACCGGCACATCCAGTGACCGTAACAATACCTGTCTAATGTGAGTGGTCGGTGCTTTAATAAAAGAATTAAAGCTAAGACAGAAATGGTAGGGTTAAGTTAATTAAGGTAACACTTAACCAAACACCATGTTAATTAGACAAGTGGGTGAGGTTAAGTAAATTTAGAACACTTAACCGTTATAACATGTTAATTAGACAAGTGGGTGAGGTTAAGTAAATTTAGAATCACTTGAACAATATAACTTGATGAACGAACGGGGTTAAGTTAATAGGAAACACTTAACCGATCCAACATGATAAGTAAGGAGGGTCAAGTTAATAAGAAACGCTTAACCAACATGACATGATGAATGAGTGGGTTAAGTTAACATGAACGGACAACACTTAACCAATATGATGTAATGTGTGGGAGGGTTAAGTACATATCGGGTTGGTAGTTAATATTAGTACATATAGGCCTACAAACTTAACCATTAAATAAACATGCTTGAATCAGTGGAAGGGTTAACTACATATCGGGTTGGTGGGTAACATTAGTAAATATAGGCCCACAAAACTTAACCATTAAATAAAGATGCTTGAATCAATGGAAGGGTTAAGTACATATCGGGTTGGTGGGTAATATTAGTAAATATAGGCCCACAAAACTTAACCATTAAATAAACATACTTGAATCAGTGGAAGGGTTAAGTACATATCGGGTTGGTGGGTAATACTAGTAAATATAGGCCCACAAAACTTAACCATTAAATAAACATGCTTGAATCAGTGGGAGGGTAAAGTACATCTCGTATAGGTGGGTAATATCAGTACATATAGGCCCACAAACTTAACCGTTAAATGAACATGCTTTAATCGATGGGAGGGTTAAGTACATATTGTGTAGGTGGGTAATATCAGTACATATAGGCCCACAAACTTAACCGTTAAGTAAACATGCTTGAATCAGTGGGAGGGTTAAGTACATATCGGGTTGGTGGGTAATATTAGTAAATATAGGCCCATAAAACTTAACCAGTAGGAAACCCTAGTAATGGGGACCCATTTCAGCAGTAACCCACATAGATGTATCATGGTACCCTGAAACTAGGCAGGGTGGGGCACGATTACTGGGCTGATTATAAGCAGTCAAAACAGCGGCAGGGGGTACGTCAGTGTAGGTTCCGACGGTTTACAGGCGTGCACGCACTCCGGAGTGGGAAAAACAGGCACTGGGTACCAGTAGTTATACATTGTGCATCTTGAATCGTGTCGGGTCGCTATCATAAGGATTGATACACCTTATGGTGGGACCAGCACAGGGTATCTACACGCAAGAGAGGGCCGATTGACACAGACACATGGAACTTTAATACAAGTAGAGAGCCGATTGATAGGGTAGTAAGGGTACATCTAACATCTTCATGGCAATTAGGCTGATTGAGGTAAGATGTAACGACCCGAGATTTTCGACTCCGAAAATCAACACAAAACTGCTATGTTGACTATTCGAACATCGGAAATTCCTGATCATTATTAGAAAGTAGTTAGAGGGTGAGAATAGATAAGAAGGAAAATTAGAATAGAAGAAGAAGAAGATCATCACAGAACTGAATCAGAGTCATATGAATCTCACAGCGGAACGAATAAAATATAATATAACATAACTTTGAAATAAAACAGTATATATACACAATAACATTATCAGAGTACAACACTTACACACAGCGGAGATAACAATAGTTATAAAATCCTGAAGCCTCCTGCTTCAAGCTCCTCCAAGTATATCTGTAAAGACTGGAACTACTTGACTGCCCGTACAAATTTGGGCACCCAAAAGTTTAGGGAAAACAAAACAAAATAAACTCTGGGTCAGTTATGGGACTGGTGTGAGTAAACTCAAATCATTTGGTTTAACTTTTCAAAATCCTTTTCAAAGGAAAAGATAATCTTAAGACCGACCCACACATAAACACGGATGGTTTTTACCTTACGATAACCTAAAAACACTTTTGGAAATCGATACTTTTTTGATAGTATAATAATGTCTAATCACAAGTAATTAACAATCTAGCAGAACGCTTGCATCTCACGTTCCACATATAGTATACAAACAAAAACCGCGGGCGCTTATTGGAGATTGGATTCCGACTATGACAAGGTATGGGACCACCTGCCGATAGTGTATCTCTAGAGGCGAATACATTGGGTTCAACAAGAACATCTTGCAACCCAGCCCACACATGACCGACCACTCATTTCGCTTGAGTGTATTGAATGTATATCACTAACGGTTGGGAGCTACCCACCGTTTCCCGAAAAGGGACAGCATCGAACATAGATAAAAGAATGAAATGGATTTTCTACAGATAGGTGATATACATCGTAATGGGAGCGACCCACATAGCCATGCTGCCTGCCCGAATTCTGTCATTTCCCGGTTGATGAGGCTTGAGGTCATACGTATCTTTTGAAACACTTGACCACCATTCACTTTGAATGCCACATCATCATACCCGCCAAATCACAAATTGATTTCTCCAAAAAAGAACCATGGGTATAAAGCAAGAGAAACGAATTCCTCTGCCACCAAACGTAAGTACATTTGAAGAGATCAACTTACGTGATCCATTAGATATACCCTGTCAGACATTCGTTCGTTCACGTTTGTCCTGGGACTGGACAACCCGAAGGCACTATTCTGCAAACAGGATAGCCCTTGCATAACTCCATCTTAAATATTTGATCGCAACGCTAACGTCCATACAGAGTAGTTTTCAGATAATGAATCTGATCCCGATCTCTCTGTATTGACGACGTAAAATGGTCAAAAACTTTGATAGTCGGTGATTTAATTATCAAAGAAAAATAGGTGTGCAACCAACGATCTTATTTCCAAATAGAAATTCGATCGATTAAATCATCAATCCACATTTATCTCTTTATCTTAAATTATCTTCAATTTATCTATTTCCCCATTTCTATACATTTGTAAATTCTTATTTTCTACATTTAGAAAACATTTCTAGTTCTTATTTGAGAAAACATTTCCAAACTTCATTATCGGATTTAAACTGATGTTTAAATAAAACATCGCTTTGCTCATTCAAGCCATTTCACTCACTAACTAAATTCACTTAACCAATCTTCACAATCGAACCTTAACCACTCCTTAGCTAAAAACGAAGTCAATCAAATTGGGGTATATTTACCTCTCAGACCTTAACTGAACAACATTTCTAACCTCAGAATAGACAAAGTTCACCCTTTACAACTTTAACAACTACCTTACGTAACTCTCAAATTTTATTTAAGAATACACTTCTTTTACCAAAATCTTTTGATTTTAACAGTAGAGTTATAATCTCATACTTTCGAAATGAAATAGCTTAAGTATAACCTTTATATCTTAATTTGGGTAAATAAACCAACAACTAATTTATTCACCAATAAGTAAAACTTGATTTGAAACGGAAAGTAAATATCACTTTCCTTAATTCGATATGATCAAATTCTAATGTATAATTCACTCTCGTATAATCATTATTTGATAACTCTCTTTCGAATAACTATATTCGATTCCTCTGTTCGAATAATTAATATTTGATAATCCTTTCTTCGAATAACTATATTCGATAATCAAATATCGGTTTCCAACCGAATACTAATTTCCTTGTTAAATCCTGTTTTGTCCAATATATAATTTCTTCAAATAAATTAATTAAAAAAAAACATCTGGCTTAGTTGAATTCTAATGACAAATCTTTACGGATTTTATTTAATCCCTTTTTACATTTCGAATATCGAAATGGATTTCATCGCTCTTTAAAACAACTCCACTTTCCCAAATTCACTATTGAATTTGTGAATCCCTTATATCCACTGATAATTATATTTAATTTCATTTATAAACCTTGGTTTATAAATCACACTACTTGTTTCCATTTTCAAACAAGTTATTTATTTGCAAAATCCCTACTTAATCCCTTTATTCACATCAAGTGTGAATAATATTTCTTTTGCACAATCTCTTTAGTTTGATTTCGTATCTAAAAACAATATCTCATTTTCCATCTCTATTTATATTTCTATTTCAGACTTATTTGCATAAAATCTCCTTTTAACTCCTAACACTTAAAATCTTATTTAAATTTCCCTTTTTCAAATGCTAAATTCATATTTCATAAAATATCGGTGTTAAAACCGATTTCTCCTTCTCTATATAAGTTCGAATTATATATATTCATTTATCAAAAGATAAATATTATTATTAAATTTATAAAATATTATTCATAAATTAATCGTCTCCATTTATCTAATAAACATATTTGTATTTAATATCTACTATCAAACCATCTCCTCTTTGTTCTTTGTATCTTGTCAATTTTCCTTTTTTTATTTCAAACATCTCCTTTTATAAAATCAATTTGATTTATATGAAAATCCTTTAAATTCAATTTTCCACTTCACAATTTCCTTTACTATAAAATCCTTTGATTTTATATAAACATTCTTATTTCATTATACACTTCAAAAATTCCTTTTTATCATTTCAGATTTTCCTTTGGTATTTAAAGGTACCAAATAACAATGGTCAAACATACATACCAACAACAGGTCATAAATCACATCGTATATTACAATATATGAAAAACAGTAAATAAATGTTGAGGAACCCAGTTGGGTCCCTCCGACCTGTTTCCCTGCATCCACAGATGTTAATCAACATAAATAACACGAGTATGAAATATTCTTATAAATAGAGTCAATATTCGATTAACGATTTATATATATCATTATCGATATTTTCAACCAACTTAACTAGCAGTTCAACCAAACAACCAACACACAGCAAACAACCATTATTTATCAATCCTAAAAATACTTTATAAAAATATGAATTAAGCAGAGTTAGTGAGATTTACTCACCTTGGTCATTAATCGTTAAATAATGATAAACGTTTGTTGATTCGCTTCTACCGTTCTATTTTTCCATAATTTGTAACGAGATCCAATTCACTCTAGACTGGTTCCATTTCGTAGCCTATGTTGATATGGTTTCAACGTGACAGTTCGTATTTCTGACACCGTATGAACGAAGTACTCTATTTACAAGTTAGCACATAAATTAAATAAAAAATTAAAAATAAATTCCCTTTTATATAAACATAGGTCTCACCGTTTGTTTAATTACTCATCGGCCCATCACAATTCCCGATCCGCTTATTTACCTTCCTCCCTGTATATCCCTCCGCGTACGCTTCCTGCTATGTTCAGCAAAACCCGCAACTACCAAACCTTTTTCCTTCACATACTTTATGTTGGATATATATATTTGTTTTATTTTTCTAAATTTGGGATTTGACCGAATTTTCTGGCCCACTTAAACCCCAAAAAACGCTCCAACATAACAGCCTTCTTCCTCAATACATACGCATCCTGCTCCTCCATTTTCTCCTACTGTTTCCAAAAACTCCAAGTCCACCACTTCCTCATTTCCTCACTAAAAATCTTGCCACCATCACCACCTTCTTCACCTTCTCAAGCTACACCCCTCCGGCACCGCACACACGAACTCGCACCCCCTTCAAATACCCACGTCCGGCCGTCAGAACTGCTGCCACAACTGCCCACCAAACCCCCTCCTTCCAGTCGCTACCATGTCCGAACCCACGGCCAATTCGAACCACAAAGCCTTGCCTTAGGTCCCTGATCTGCAACCTCTTTTCCCACTCTCGTTTATTGTTTTTTATATTATTATTTTTTATTTCTTCTGAACCCGATGAGATGAAGGGGAATAGTTGTTGTGTATTAATAGTGTTTTGATCCTTGGTTGCCAAGGTATTAGGTGTAGTAGGATATATATTAGGCAAGTAGCATGTGATTTCTTCTTACATTTCGAAGCTCTGGTGTTGATTTGATAACGCGTTTCTACGTGGTGAAACATCAGTAGTTGGTTTTGATTTTGAATGGTGTAGCTGGAAGTATAAAGCAGGCTATTGATTAGAAAATACATTTGTTACTTCACTTCTTACATAGCTGTTCTTCTCAGTATATATAGTATAGGTTGTGTTGTCTTCTCATAAGTAGACTCAGTAGCTGCATTTAGAGGGTGACAATTCACGAGGTTAAGTTGGCTTTAAAACTATATGTAGAGATATAGGTGATAGAGTATAGGGTTTAGATTTGCAGTGATTCTTCATAGGCATGTGTCTTGGTTCAATTTTCATAAAAAAATGTTGCTAAAGTACATAGCACGGTGATAGATAAGGGATGGGCAGGAGGTCTTGTACATAATAGGCTTGCCGTAGAGTTAGACTTGCGATGGATCAGATTTGTATGTGTTTTCATTTTCAGACAACTGTAGTTGTACGTGATACAGTGATAGTGTATAAAGATTGATATATGTTAGCTTAGAGGAATTCATTGGAATATGGAGTTATCACGAAGGAAATATATGAGATGAAGTATGGAACCCCTTATGCAAGTTGTTATACAGTCTGTAGTTTGGAAAAAGCAATGTATAAGTCATGCAAATATATATAAGATTTAGCGTAACCGTTACTAGGTATCGTTCATGTCTGAGCTGCTACGGACAGAAATAAAAATACCATAGTGTCCAGCGAGGTGCGATGATCCTAAAAATATAATAATATCGGTAGGTTAACTCATATTGTGAAACCCCAAAATATTGATATAGGGTGCAAAATACTCCAAATAAAAAGTTGCGTATTTAATTAATAAAAAATTACTATAAAATTCTAAAAATTAAATTATCACTACGTCTCAAAAGAAACTTGTCTAAATTCGAAACCGATATCTAGTTATATCAAATAAACCGTTACAGTAGATAAACGATTCTATAACGATTATTTTAAAATTTGATTTGGACATAAATCAAAATCTACACGACGAAATCTCAATTTTTCTCTTCCATCAGAAAAATATCCTTCACCAACTCCTAACGTTTCTTATTTCATAGAAATCCGATTTAAAATGGCTTCTGTATACTCGTTTAAAGTTCGAATCGCCAAATTACGAACTGCCGCGCCATTTCAAGCTCGAATATAATTATAATATAATTTATACGTTCAAACTTCGTTCAAATAATATATTCGTTATTATAATTTAACTCTAAACTGAATTATATCTTATAGATGATCTGATTCACACAATATTGGGAATTCAACTATTTCCGACCATTTCGAAAATAAATATATTACTCTTATTATGTATATTAATTAAATATAAATATTATTTAATTCAAGTTATCGATATTCCCAAATCGATATTAAATAATTAAATAAATTAATTATTCAGTCGTTAAAAATACGGGACATTACATTCTTCCCCCCTTAAAATAATTTCGTCCTTGAAATTGCTAAGGTAGAAAACAGACCCTGTTAACTGGGTTAAAAATTATTCGTTTACCTTTAACTTCAGTTTCAACTGAATTAATTTTCTTTCAGTTTAATTATTAATTTATTCTTATTAACGAAAAATTTCAAAAATTCTAAAAATTTTCTAACACTCGAATTTTTCGGGAAATTTCGCCAACACCTCCTTTGTACCGGTCAATAGTCCAAACCCCAACTTGCCTCTCTAGGCCCTTTCCATTCAAAAAGAATATCAAAAAGCCAAGCGACTTGCTGATTCGGCGCATAAAACCTCATATGGAAATTTAAACATGTACCTTTTTGTCGGGCATATAATTATATCCTTGCACTTTCTTCTACTCAATACCTGCTGATCATATATCCATCTATACTAATCGAGTTCCAATCAATTTCAATCAATCAAATCTCAAATCCAATCAAACCAAATCTCATTCTCAAACTTCAAATTCTATTACCAATTCCAACTCTTACTTACCAGTCAAATATACTTAACTAAATTCATAACTCACAATCCAATTTTACTCGATATCGTTCTATTTCAATTCAATTTCCAGTTAATTGGTTTCAATTCAATTCACATTCTCTTTCACCAATTTCTGTTTAAATTTGTTTTGTTCACATAATCTCCCCTGGGAGTTTTTAAGCAGTTTAGCTCTTTCAAAAATCAAATATTCCCTTTTCAGGATTCAAAACAACTTATTTTCCTCAAAGCAATTCAAGATAGTATCTTGGTAGTAATCCATCACTTAGAACTTGAAAATGAACACTGATGATGTGGCCAGTATCATCAGAGTTATTTCCTAGTGATAAAAATGAGTTCAATACTATATTACTCTAAAAACCATTTTTAAACAAATTTCATTTTGAAATCTTTTCAAAATATCATTCACAATACTTGTAAACAATTTAAAATCTCCCATGATCTTAAAATTTTCTTGTACTTAATTCAAATTCATATACGAACACTTCTCCACGTTTCAGAATTTTAAATTCCAAATTTCTGATTTCAATTCAAATTTAATTAATCTGCTTTTATGTTATACGAACCCTAATTGGTTATTTATATAACAATTCAATTATAATCAACCAACACATTCAACATACTATAATAATTCAAATATAAGTATTTTCTTTATATCGAAATATACTTTGGATAAAATTATCTCATTTACCCTCTTTCAAAACATATTGTGTCGATTTATCGTATTTGAGTGTTTAGAGACCCCTATCGATACAGTGGATCAAACTGATCAACCAGAATTCACAAACTACTCAACCAATAAATCTCCACAATATAAAACAATTTTATAAAATCTACAAGTACGTTCACTCGTATATATACACTCAAACTCAATCTAGGGTATTACTAACCCAATCTCTACTGGGTCACGCAACAGAGCCAAGGTAATCACTTAACCTTAAGCTCAGATACCACTGTAACGACCTGGCGATTTCGGTAGGCATTTCAACCATCCCTCAACCCCCAAGGCAGAGGGCTAACCTCCCCCCGTGGCTTACATTGGTACCTCAGAACTGCTTTTACGGCCAGCCTCGCGACTCGACCAACCAACGTTGTCGGGAGATGTAGGGGTAAGAGTCTCTCGTTCGTCACCTAACACGGAGCGAGAACCCCCTATCATCCGTACCAATTTAGCAACCAGCTCTGATACCACTGTAACGACCCAAGATTTTCGACTCTGAAAATCAACACAAAACTACCATGTTGACTATTCAAACATCGGAAATACCTGATCATTATTAGAAAGAAGTTAGAGGATGAGAACAGATAAGATGGAAAATTAGAATAGAAGAAGAAGAAGATCATCACAGAACCGAATTAGGGTCATACGAATCTCACAGCGGAACGAATAAAATATAATATAACATTACTTTGAAATAAAACAGTATATATATACAATAACATTATCAAAGTACAACACTTACACACAACGGAGATAACAATAGTTATAAAATCCTGAAGCCTCCTGCTTCAAGCTCCTCCAAGTATATCTGGAAAGACCGGAACTACTTGACTGCCCATACAAATTTGGGCACCCAAGAGTTTAAGGAAAACAAAATAAAATAAACTCTGGGTCAGTCATGGGACTGGTGTGAGTAAACTCAAATCATTTGGTTTAACTTTTCAAAATCCTTTTAAAAGGAAAATATAATCGTAAGACCGACCGACACATAATCACGGAAGGTTTTTACCTTACGATAACCTAAAAACAGTTTTGGAAATCGATACTTTTCTGATATTATAATAATGTCTAATCACAAGTAATTAACAATGTAGCAAAATGCTTGCATCTCACATTCCACATATATAGTATACAAACAAAAACCGCGGGCGTTTATTGGAGATTGGATTCTGACTATGACAAGGTATGGGACCACCTGCCGATAGTGTATCTCTAGAGGCGAATACACTGGGTTCAACAAGAACATCTTGCAACCCGGCCCACACATGACTGACCACTCATTTCTCTTGAGTGTATCGAATGTATGTCACCAACGGTTGGGAGCTTCCCACCGTTTCCCGAAAAGGGACAGCATCGAACATAGATAAAAGAATGAAATGATTTTCTCTAGATAGGTGACATACACCCTAATGGGAGCGACCCACATAGCCATCTGCCTGCCCGATTTCTGTCATTTCCCGGTTGATGAGACTTGAGGTCATACATATCTTTTGAAACAGTTGACCACCATTCACTTTGAATGAAACATTGTCATACCCGCCAAGTCACAAATTGATTTCTCCAAAAAAATACCACGGGTATAAAGCTAGAGAAAAGAATTCCTCCGCCACCAAACGTAAGTACGTTTGAAGAGATCAGCTTACGCGATCCGTTAGATATACTCTGTCAGACATTCGTCCATTCACGTTTGTCCTGGGACTGGACAACCCGAAGGCATTATTCTGCAAACAGGATAACCCTTGCATAACTCCGTCTTCAATATTTGATCGCAACGCTAACGTCCATACAGAGTGGTTTTCAGATAATGAATCTGATCCCGGTCTCTCCGTACTGACGACGTAAAATAATCAAAAACTTTGATAGTCGGTGATTTAACTATCAAAGAAAAATAGGTATGCAGCCAATGATCTTATTTCCAAATAGAAATTCGATCGATCAAATCATCAATCCACATTTATCTCTTTATCTTAAATTATCTTCAATTTATCTATTTCCCCATTTCTATATGTTTGTAAATTCTTATTTTCTACATTTAGAAAACATTTCTGGTTCTTATTTGAGAAAACATTTCCAAACTTCTTTATCGGATTTAAATTGATGTTTAAATAAAACATCGCTTTGCACATTCAAGCCATTTCACTCACTAACTAAATTCACTTAACCAATCTTCACAATCGAACTTTATCTACTCCTTAGCTAAAAACGAAGTCAATCAAGTTGGGGTATATTTACCTCTCAAACCTTAACTGAACAACATTTCTAACCTCAGAATAGACAAAGTTCACCCTTTACAACTTTAACAACTTCCATACGTAACTCTCAAATTTTATTTATGAATCCACTTCTTTTATCGAAATATTTTGATTTTAACAGTAGTGTTATAATCTCAGACTGTCGAAATGAATTAACTTAAGTATAACCTTTATATCTTAATTTGGGTAAATAAACCAACAACTAATTTATTCACCAATAAGTAAAACTTGATTTGAAACGGAAAGTAAATATCACTTTCCTTAATTCGATATGATCGAATTCCAATGTATAATTCACTCTCGTATAATCATTATTTGATAACTATCTTTCGAATTACTATATTTGATTCCTCTGTTCGAATAATTAATATTTGATAATCCTTTCTTAGAATAACTATATTCGATAATCAAATATCGGTTTCCAACCGAATACTAATTTCCTTGTTAAATCTTGTTTTATCCAATATATAATTTCTTCAAATAAATTATTTAAAAAAAACATCTGGCTTAGTTGAATTCTAATGACAAATTTTTACGGATTTTATTTAATCTCTTTTTACATTTCGAATATCTAAATGGATTTCATCGCTCTTTAAAACAACTCCACTTTCCCAAATTCACTATTGAATTTGCAAATCCCTATTATCCACTGATAATTATATTTAAATTCATTTATAAACCTTGGTTTATAAATCACACCACTTGTTTCCATTTTCAAACAAGTTATTTATTTGCAAAATCCCTACTTAATCCCTTTATTCACATCAAATGTGAATAATATTTCTTTTATACAATCTCTTTAGTTTGATTTCATATTTAAAAACAATATCTCATTTTCCATTTCTATTTCAGAGTTATTTGCATAAAATCTCCTTTTAACTTCTTACACTTAAATAAAATTTCCCTTTTTCAAATGCTAAATTCATATTTCATAAAATATCGGTGTTAAAACCGATTTATCCTACTCTATATAAGTTCGAATTATATTTTTTTTCATTTATCAAAAGATAAATACTTTTATTAAATTTATAAAATATTATTCATAGATTAATCGTCTCCATTTATCCGATAAACAAATTTGTATTTAATATCTACTATCAAACCATCTCTCCTCTTTGTTTTTTGTATCTTGTCAATTTTCCTTTTTTTTAATTTCAAACATCTCCTTTTATAAAATCTATTTGATTTTTATAAAAATCCTTTAAATTCAATTTTCCACTTCACAATTTTCTTTACTATAAAATCCTTTGATTTTATATAAACATTCTTATTTCATTATACACTTCGAAAATTCCTTTTTATCATTTCAGATTTTCCTTTGGTATTTAAAGGTACCAAATAACAATGGTCAAACATACATAACCAACAACAGGTCATAAATCACATCGTATATCACAATATATGAAAAATAGTAAATAAATGTTGAGGAACCCAGTTGGTCCCTCCGACCTGTTTCCCTGCATCCACAGATGTTAATCAACATAAATAACACGAGTATGAAATATTCTGATAAACATAATCAATATTCGATTAACGATTTATATATATTGTTATCGATATTTTCAACCAACTTAAACTAGCAGTTCAACCAAACAACCAACACACAGCAAACAACCATTATTTATCAATCCTAAAAATATTAAAATATGAATTGAGCAGAGTTAATGAGATTTACTCACCTTGGTCATTAATCGTTAAATAATGATAAACGTTTGTTGATTCGCTTCTACCTTCTATTTTTTCCATAATTTGTAATGAGCTCCAATTCACTCTAGACTGGTTCCATTTCGTAGCCTATGTTGATATGGTTTCAACGTGACAGACAGTTCATATTTCTGACACCGTATGAACGAAGTATTCTATTTACAAGTTAGCACATAAATTAAATAAAAATTTAAAACTAAATTCCCTTTTATATAAACATAGGCCTCATCATTTGTTTAATTACTCATCAGCCCATCACAATTCCCGATCCGCTTATTTACCTTCTTCCCTGTATATCCCTCCGCGTATGCTTCCTGCTACGTTCAGCAAAACCCGCAACTACCAAACCTTTTGCCTTCACATCCTTCACATTGGATATATATATTTGTTTTATTTTTCTAAATTTGGGCTTTGACCGAATTTTCAGGCCCACTTAAACCCCTAAAAACGCTCCAACATAACAGCCTTCTTCCTTAATGCATACGCATCCTGCTCCTCCATTTTCTCCTTCTATTTCCGAAAACTCCCTGTCCACCACTTCCTCATTTCCTCGCTAAAAATCTTGCCACCATCACCACCTTCTTCACCTTCTCAAGCTACACCCCTCCGGCACCACACACACGAACTCACACCCCCTTCAAATACCTACGTCCGGTCGCCAGAACTGCTGCCGCAACTGCCCACCGAACCCTATCCTTCCAGTCGCTACCATGTCCGAACCCATGGCCAATTCGAACCACAAAGCCTTGCCTTAGCTCCCTGATCCGCAACCTCTTTTCCCACTCTCATTTATTGTTTTCTATAAAAAAAATTCAATTTCTTCCTGAACCCGATGAGATGAAGGGGAATAGTTGTTGTGTATTTATAGTGTTTTGATCCTTGGTTGCCAAGGTATTGGGTTTAGTAGGATATATATTAAGCAAGTAGCATGTGATTTCTTCTTACATTTCGAAGCTCTGGTGTTGAATTGATAACTCATTTCTACGTGTTGAAACATCAGTAGTTGGTTTTGATTTTGAACCATGTAGCTGGAAGTATAAATCAGGCTATTTATTAGAAAATACATTTGTTACTTCACTTCTTACATAGCTGTTCTTCTCAGTATATATAGTATAGGTTGTGTTGTCTTCTCATAAGTAGACTTAGTAGCTGCATTTAGAGGGTGACAATTCACAAGGTTAAGTTGGCTTTAAAAATATATGTAGAGAAATAAGTGATAGAGTATAGGGTTTAGATTTGCAGTGATTCTTCGTAGGCATGTGTCTTGGTTCAATTTTCATAAAAAATTGTTGCTAAAGTACACAGCACGGTGATAGACAAGGGATGGGCAGGAGGTCTTGTACATAATAGGCTTGCCGTAGATTTAGACTTGCGTTGGATCAGATCTGTATGCGTTTTCATTTTCAAACAACTATAGTTGTACGTGATACAGTGATAGTATATACACTACAAGAAAATACTGATTTAGAAGCAGAAAAATCCGTCGATAATCCGCCGCTAAAGGCTAGTTAGCGACTGATTTGCAGCAGAATACGGCTGTCGCTAAAAAGCACGTCGGTATTTTAGGCACAATTTTGCGATGGAAATTTACGTCGATTCTCCGTCACTTCACCGTAATTTTATGATAAATTATAATTTTATTTTAAAATATTTCACCAACGTATTACCGACGGATAAATATGATTTAACAAAATCAACAAATATGTATCCGTCGCAAAATGCACGCTATTTAGAATGGGATTACCGACGGATATATATAACAACAAAATCATCAAATATATACCCGCCGCAAAATTCGCGCTATTTAGAAAGGGATTACCGACGGATTTGTATAACATAAAAAATCAGCAAATGTTTTTTCGTCACAAACTTCACGCTAATTAGCAAGGGATTACCGATGAATATATAAAAATCAAGCATTTTACTTCCAGTTTTCCGTCGGTATTCCCTTTCTATTCTGGTTATATATTGTTTTTTTTTAATCCAGCCATCGCTACCAATCGTGTGTGTGTGTGTATATATATATATATATAGTGAGTAGTTTCAAAAAAATAAATATATAATGAGTGACATTAATTCATCAATATTATGTTATTAGAGCTAATATTCCATACAAAAAAAATACCATCCATTATCATTCAACAATTCATATATACACTAGACTGAAATATAACTAACAAAACTATTCAGCTAGTGCTAGTGGTTTCCATACAAAAACACCACCCTTACGCATAATACCCATACAAAATCCACATAAAAGAAGCATCAACCAAATATATCCAGCTACCATACCCGAGTAACTCATGGTGATGACGATGGAGAACGATCTTCGTAATCAGATTCACCATTTCTCTAGAGCATTGCCATCACTTGTTTTATTTGTGCTTCAAAGATTTCTCTGTCTGCTTTTTGTTGTTGTGCAAGCCTTGCCTGCTCTTCCTCAAGTCTTTGGCAATTAGCTCGCTCATGCTCTCTCTCTGCCTCAATCCTAATCCGCTCTGCTCTCTCATTCTCGAGCTCTAAGCGCATTTCCTCAACGGTTTTTTGTAGCTCATGAACATTATCTTCATTGTCAACACGATGACTCTTTGAACGCTGAGAAGATGGAAGCTGCAAAGAAATTACACAAAAATAGTGTAAAAACAATAGTATAAAAACGTTACGTTTTAAGTAAAAGTGAATGTAATATTATAGTCTATTATGGTATTCAAGATGTATGCGACTTCCCATTCAAAAATTGGTTTATCCTCCTTCTGTACAACCATGCATATAGCAATTATTTATGGTTCCATGTTATTTAAATAAACTCCACTTGACTAATGTTTACAGCTGTACAACTAAAATCCTATCTTGACCCTGCAACACTTTTTGATCATTACATTTTTTTTCCAGTATAGCGCTGTAAGACTATAAGTTCGGTTTAAATCTGCTATTTTTCATACCTTAAATCAGGACACCTTTAGCATACTTAAAGCAACTGTTAGAGAACCCCGAATTATCACAAAACCAATTGGCAATGTGATGGGTGAACTCATTATAGTTATACAAGATTCATTTTACAAATTCCCCAACGTGGGACTTGTCTCAACACGCCCCCGAACGTGTGGCATATCATGAGCCTAACACGTGGACCTTTATATTGAGTGACGTGGATAAGTGTGGCATTGTGCGCACGAATTAAACTCGCTCTAATACCATGTTAGAGAACCCCGAATTATCACAAAACCAATTGGCAATGTGATGGGTGAACTCATTATAGTTATACAAGATTCATTTTACAAATTCCCCAATGTGGGACTTGTCTCAACAACAACGTTTGTATAGAGGGTTTAAATAAAGTGAATCTCATTAAAACCAAATCAGCAAAGGTATGAAAAAAACTAATACTGACCATGAACATTATAATGTAATTTCAACTTCTTTTGACTGAAATCAGTGGTCCAAGACCATGTAAACAACCCGATTATGACAATATATTTGCACTACAGTTTAAGAAGCAGAACAGTAATATTCTCAAAATTCAGTTTGTGCACAATATTAGATTATGTAACAAAACACAATGACACGAACAATATAAGCCAATATGTATAGTCGATAGGATCATGTAAACAACCAGATTATGACAATATATTTGCACTACAGTTTAAGAAGCAGAACAGTAGTAATATTCTCAAATATGCATAGTCGATAGGATCATGCTTAAAACATGGCTGTCACTAAGCATGCATATCATGAATCACATGAGGGATCCCTGGTACAATACGCCACCGGTTTAGAAATGTTAACTCAAAGATTTGGGGGCTTAACACTCACTGATACAATATTTGTGCACAATATTAGTAAAATATATCATGGCGAAATATTAACAGTAGTGACAGCCATGGATCCCTGATACAATATTGGCGATATATACGTTTTAAGTAAAATATAGTAAACAATAGTATTACAAAGCCAATATGCATAGTCGATAGGATCAGGCTTAAAACATGGCGTATTGCAAAGGCAAGTTCCTATAAGGCTCAGAAATATTGGGGGCTTAACACTCACTGGTAAAGGACAGGACTAAAGCCATTTGTTTGTGGTTTATTTTTATTTTTTTATTTATATTCATTTGTTTTATTTTTATTTTATGTTTTACTTTCCTGATCATTCCCAACTGGTATGAGTGGCAATGCATCAAGACAGTATTGGTTAGTAAATGATTTAGACTACAATTATCATCCGATAAAGCTAATTATTGAAGTCGGGCATTTCGGTAACATTTTTCATGTGGCTCCAGAAATTGTACGGAATGAGAAATTCGATGTGTAAATAGAAAAAAAATCTTTGAAGTACCTCTAGATTCCCAACGAGATAAAAAAGTTTTTTTTTGCATTTGGCACCACAAGTGATTCGAATATCTCATCAGCTGTCTCTGGTGGCAGCTCCAATGTATCGTCACTGGTTGTCTCTTGAAGTGATTGTAGTTTCTCTGTGCAAGATCTTGTGAAGTTGTCCTATTAGAAAATACTTTTTTTAGCAGTGCTCAAACATGTTTTCCTTAAAAAAAATATTACTTATGTAAAATGTTGCCGCTTTAGGATCTACCCAAGTAGGTGGAGTGGAGTCATCCTTATTACGCGCTGTAGCTTTCTTGCGATTACGCTCAAATACCTCAAGCACACGAGCAGGCCTACCGTGCTCCTTACTCTAAAAAAAATATTTTTTATTTTGGCATTCTTTGAAGTCAAAATAAATAAATATAGTAGTGGTGAAGAAAAAAATTATTACCAATCTTTCGGCATGCTCCTGTGTAGAAATAGATCCACAACTATGCAACGACGGATTGCAATTTCTATTGGCTGAAGCTTTCTTTGATTTCTCTTTAATTTCTGGAAAATCCCAGTATTGGAGCCATTTTTCCCAAATAGCTTGACTCATGAAGATTGGTTTTGCATTCTTTCCCTTTATATCACTAACCATGTAACAACCCGGAATTTTGGACCAATTTTAAAATCTTATTTTTATGAATTTTGTTAAGAAATTGAGGCAGAAATTAAAAATTCTTTTTTTTAGTAATTTATATTGAAATTATATGTTGACATCAAACATATAAAATTGCCGTTGTATGTTTTCACGAAATATGAATATAAAATTTGCGTTGTGTATTTTCACTAAAAACAAGTATGAACTTAGCGTCGTTGTGTTATACTAAAAAAATAATTATATTTTTAGCATCATGTTAATATATATGTAAATAAGGATATTTTTAGCGTCATGTTAATATAAACATCATTTGTTTAGAAACATTGTATTAATATAGAATCATTACTCTTATTAGGAATGTTTAGTTAAAATAAATATGTCATTTTAGTTAGTAATGTAAGTTATATAAAATGTCATGTTTTTAAATATTAAAAATAAATCATATTTTTAGTATCATGTATAAATAGTAATAATAAACGCATTTTTAGTGTCACGTTGAATCATGTAATGAAAGAAAAGATTACATCTTAATGTAATAAAAGAAATGAAGGAAAATACGTTCTTGTTAATTTAAATAATAATAATAATAATAATAATAATAAAACATACAAGGTTGAATAAGATAAAACATACAAAAGATTTTTTTTAAGATGAGTTGGAGCTTAAATAAGGGGTTCTTTTTGCAAATTCCTTCGCACGCGTTCACACTAAGCTACTTTGTTTAGGTGTTATTTTTGAAATGGAGTTTTGTCCCACATCGTAGAATAATCCCCTTGGCCTTGGCTAATGCAGCTATATAAGCATGGTACCTCCTTCATGTGTTGTATACTAAGTTTTATTCTTCTTTGATTAGAATAAAACCTTTCTTCCTTCCTCTTCTTTTACTTTCTTCTTTCTTCTCTTTTCTCTTTCTCTTCAAAAAAAAAATAGAAGAGGATTTCCAAAATAAAATTTTGCTTGTCCTTGTCTCTACCCTTATCCGCGCAAGGTGAGATCTTCGCGATGGCGCAGACCGCAGCTGAAACGGAGACAGTTGATTTTCAGCCAAAAATCAAGGTGAGGATTCTAATTTTGATTATTTAATTAATTATAAATTGTTTTTCTCGCATTAAAACAATTGTATGATCATATTTATTCAGTTCTGAAATATTCTATGTTGTATGAATTATTGATTGTGCTTGTGATGTGATTTGTTGTGTATGGTGTGTTAGATTCGCATTGAAAATTGCAGATATTCTTAAGTTTATTTGCAGTTAGAGAACTAGATCTAAAATTAGATCTAAAACATAGTTATTTCAGATTTAATCGTATTTATTTAGATCTAGATGTTGAAATATATATTATTTGTCTATTTACCATAGAATTTGAACAACGAATAAAATATATTTTTATTTGGTTACATTAAAAGGAATGAATTAAGAAGAATATATTTTAATGTAAATTTGTTGCATTAAGAAGAGTGGATCTAAAATGCATATATTTTTATAATAAGAAATTGTTTCATAAAAAAAATAACATTTTTATAGGTTGTTTAAATAAGAATATTTTTACATTAGAAATCCTCTGTATATAAAGGATACGTTTTCACAAGAGAAAAAGTATATTTTTAATCAACTATATGTTAAGATAAAGAATACTTCCCATTTAGAATCTTTTATTTAAAGAATGTTTTAATGATTAATTTAAATATGGTTTCTTTATAAAAATTAATATTTAAAGAGAAATCTTTTAATTAAGATTATTAGAATTTGCAATTATATTTTGTGCTACGAAATAAATTGAGATGTGAAGTGGATTTATCGTGGACGGTGTTTTAAACGACATTTGTCCTTTAATCCAATTCACATTGAAATTATTATTTGGAATTTATAAATCTATTTTATAGATTTAAAAAGGCATTTTCTAAAAATCAAGTTTTTCCCAATTTAATATATTAAATTGGAATTAAGTGGAAATTTGATTGGTAATAATCAAGATGGGCTTCTGTAAAAGAAGACCGATATTATATATGGAATTTAAGAGGCTTTGCCGTTATTCCATTTATAATATTAGTCCGATACAGAAATTTATATTGATTATGTGTTGATTTAATTTCTGTGGAATTCTCTATTTTAGAAATTGATGTGCGGGTTTATCGTGAACTGTGTTTAAAGGACACTAGTTCTTTAACCTGTTTAAGACAATATTTATTCCTTAAAATAAATAATCTTGTAATGATGATTTTTGATATTAAACCAAAACTGGAGTTTTAATAAACCTTTTAAAGAAGATTTAAGATTTTATTTTCAGAGTTTATCTTTGATAAAATTAACGAGAATAGTTTAATGTGAATATCTTATTAAAAGAATAACCGGAGTTGGACTGTGGCGTAATGTGTGATTTTCCAATATTTGCATTTTAATCACAAAATACGCGAGTTACTCAGAAAGACCGGGTTTAACCCATTCTGAGTAATCATCACGATGATCAAGAGTCGAAGATGAAGGCGATGGTTGAAGACCGAAGGTTTTTCCATATCGTTGGGATGATGATGACTGGTAGCTTGAATTGGGATTGGCCTCCCAAGGCAAGATATGTAGTAATGATCGTCCAAACGCATTTGGAGATCGACGGACACGTTGTTTCGTTCAGACCCAGAGCGGACTTGTAAATGGATTGTGTGTCTGACATCGTACTCCGTTAATATCATGTTATTGATTTTCTGTCTATATATAAATGTTTGGTGGTGAAGAATTTATTCTTTACTTAACACCTGTTTATATATTGATGGACGATCAATGGTACGGTATGGATTGACAATGTGGCACGCTAAGATGAAGATGATCAAGGCTTTGTTGAAAAGCAGGCCTTGTGGTTATGACGATACCTCGCGAGCCTCACAAACCGGTAGAGTCTAAAACGGGCGAAGGGAACGCAGGGAGAGCAGCACGTTTCTTTCTAGCTAGAAGTAGTGTTTGGGTTTTATCACGGCCTGGCATTTTACTTATGTGGATGATGGAATGGGGCGCGCCTCGGATAGGTCCTATAGGACCGGGAAACGTGTGTTCAGGTATAACCAATCCGCTAAGCTGTATTTGCGGACCGACCCTGCCATTTCCAAGGGTTCTCCGCGGGGAATCCTGAGGCATTAGCTAGAGTGTCTCGAATCGGTAAGGAGCTCCGCTCTAGCCTTGACTCATGATGGAAATCCAAATCTCCAATACGCCCCATGCGGTTTTGATTGTATTACTAGTACGGAGGCATAATATATGGTACCTATGCTTCCTAGGATTGATATTATGATTGAAATGTTTTATTAAACCATATACACACTAATAATAATATCGTTTTGACGTATTTATCATCTTTTAATCACCATAAGGTAAAACTCTATCCTCTGGTGTGCGTTGCATTGTGTGATGGGACCTGAGTCTTATGGTGATTTCATTTTTCTAAAAAGCATTGCGTTATTTGACGATTTACTTTACTGTTATGCACAGTAATCCATTGGAGTAAACCCGTTCCGCGTCAGCGACGTGGTCCTTGGATTTGCCTTATGATTAGTAAGTTTTTTAGTTAAGAATTCTCACACCTGTCCCATGACTGACCCGTTGTTTGTTTCCACCTTTGCAAACTCGGTGCCCTCTTTTCCACACGGGCAGTCGAGTAGTTTGTCTACAGGTTATCTCTCGAGCAGGATTCTGGATTGAAGCTCTAAGCTGTGTCCAGAGCTTAGTTATTTTATTTCCGCTGCACTGTATTGTATTATAATTTTTGGTAAATTTTAAATCTTCCGCTGTAATATAATTCGATGTACTCTGATATTCTGTACTCTGATGTTACGTTATTATGATGTAATAAAAGTCTGCTGTTATTTGTTCTGATGTGTTGTATTCCCAAAGTTGACGTACGCGGGATTTGAACGGTCTTGGTCGATTTTGCGATCGATTAAGGTCGGGCAAAATCCGTGTCGTTACAGTTGGTATCAGAGCTGGTTAGAGAATGTAATAGGGGGTTCTCGCTTGGCTGTTTGGTGGCGAGCAGGAGACTCTTACCCCTACACATCCCAATGGGAAGACTGGGTTGGTTGTTGCAGTCGAGAGGCTGGCCGTAAAATCAGTTCTGAGGTATCACTGTATGTCACGGTGGGAGGTTAGCCCACTGCCTGATGGTTGTAAAGCCTAGGGTCGTTACAGTTGGTATCAGAGCTCTGGTTAGCTCAAATCTTTGGGGTACAACTCGTTAGAACAGAACAAAAGACTCATCAGAGGTTGGATTAGTAATATCCAATAAGAAAACTCATTAGAGATAGGATCAGCGGTATCCTAGAATGAGTTGAGAGTGCCAAGCGTATAATATACGTATTTGTAATTATAATCTATTTTAGAAAATATAATTTTTGGATATATAAAAGTTATGTATAAAGTTAATCAACTAATAAAATTATTTGAAATTAAATAAAAATAAAAGTTGATATAGGTTAATTAAACAACTTGTTGCTTCGTTCCTTTTCGAGGACGAAAAGTTCTTAAGTGGGGGAGATTGTAACAACCCGGAATTTTGGACCAATTTTAAAATCTTATTTTTATGAATTTTGTTAAGAAATTGAGGCAGAAATTAAAAATTCTTTTTTTTAGTAATTTATATTGAAATTATATGTTGACATCAAACATATAAAATTGCCGTTGTATGTTTTCACGAAATATGAATATAAAATTTGCGTTGTGTATTTTCACTAAAAACAAGTATGAACTTAGCGTCGTTGTGTTATACTAAAAAAATAATTATATTTTTAGCATCATGTTAATATATATGTAAATAAGGATATTTTTAGCGTCATGTTAATATAAACATCATTTGTTTAGAAACATTGTATTAATATAGAATCATTACTCTTATTAGGAATGTTTAGTTAAAATAAATATGTCATTTTAGTTAGTAATGTAAGTTATATAAAATGTCATGTTTTTAAATATTAAAAATAAATCATATTTTTAGTATCATGTATAAATAGTAATAATAAACGCATTTTTAGTGTCACGTTGAATCATGTAATGAAAGAAAAGATTACATCTTAATGTAATAAAAGAAATGAAGGAAAATACGTTCTTGTTAATTTAAATAATAATAATAATAATAAAACATACAAGGTTGAATAAGATAAAACATACAAAAGCTTTTTTTTTAAGATGAGTTGGAGCTTAAATAAGGGGTTCTTTTTGCAAATTCCTTCGCACGCGTTCACACTAAGCTACTTTGTTTAGGTGTTATTTTTGAAATGGAGTTTTGTCCCACATCGTAGAATAATCCCCTTGGCCTTGGCTAATGCAGCTATATAAGCATGGTACCTCCTTCATGTGTTGTATACTAAGTTTTATTCTTCTTTGATTAGAATAAAACCTTTCTTCCTTCCTCTTCTTTTACTTTCTTCTTTCTTCTCTTTTCTCTTTCTCTTCAAAAAAAAAAGAGAAGAGGATTTCCAAAATAAAATTTTGCTTGTCCTTGTCTCTACCCTTATCCGCGCAAGGTGAGATCTTCGCGATGGCGCAGACCGCAGCTGAAACGGAGACAGTTGATTTTCAGCCAAAAATCAAGGTGAGGATTCTAATTTTGATTATTTAATTAATTATAAATTGTTTTTCTCGCATTAAAACAATTGTATGATCATATTTATTCAGTTCTGAAATATTCTATGTTGTATGAATTATTGATTGTGCTTGTGATGTGATTTGTTGTGTATGGTGTGTTAGATTCGCATTGAAAATTGCAGATATTCTTAAGTTTATTTGCAGTTAGAGAACTAGATCTAAAATTAGATCTAAAACATAGTTATTTCAGATTTAATCGTATTTATTTAGATCTAGATGTTGAAATATATATTATTTGTCTATTTACCATAGAATCTGAACAACGAATAAAATATATTTTTATTTGGTTACATTAAAAGGAATGAATTAAGAAGAATATATTTTAATGTAAATTTGTTGCATTAAGAAGAGTGGATCTAAAAAGCATATATTTTTATAATAAGAAATTGTTTCATAAAAAAAATAACATTTTTATAGGTTGTTTAAATAAGAATATTTTTACATTAGAAATCCTCTGTATATAAAGGATACGTTTTCACAAGAGAAAAAGTATATTTTTAATCAACTATATGTTAAGATAAAGAATACTTCCCATTTAGAATCTTTTATTTAAATAATGTTTTAATGATTAATTTAAATATGGTTTCTTTATAAAAATTAATATTTAAAGAGAAATCTTTTAATTAAGATTATTAGAATTTGCAATTATATTTTGTGCTATGAAATAAATTGAGATGTGAAGTGGAGTTATCGTGGACGGTGTTTTAAACGACATTTGTCCTTTAATCCAATTCACATTGAAATTATTATTTGGAATTTATAAATCTATTTTATAGATTTAAAAAGGCATTTTCTAAAAATCAAGTTTTTCCCAATTTAATATATTAAATTGGAATTAAGTGGAAATTTGATTGGTAATAATCAAGAATGGCTTCTGTAAAAGAAGACCGATATTATATATGGAATTTAAGAGGCTTTGCCGTTATTCCATTTATAATATTAGTCCGATACAGAAATTTATATTGATTATGTGTTGATTTAATTTCTGTGGAATTCTCTATTTTAGAAATTGATGTGCGGGTTTATCGTGAACTGTGTTTAAAGGACACTAGTTCTTTAACCTGTTTAAGACAATATTTATTCCTTAAAATAAATAATCTTGTAATGATGATTTTTGATATTAAACCAAAACTGGAGTTTTAATAAACCTTTTAAAGAAGATTTAAGATTTTATTTTCAGAGTTTATCTTTGATAAAATTAACGAGAATAGTTTAATGTGAATATCTTATTAAAAGAATAACCGGAGTTGGAATGTGGCATAATGTGTGATTTTCCAATATTTGCATTTTAATCACAAAATACGCAAGTTACTCAGAAAGACCGGGTTTAACCCATTCTGAGTAATCATCACGATGATCAAGAGTCGAAGATGAAGGCGGTGGTTGAAGACCGAAGGTTTATCCATATCGTTGGGATGATGATGACTGGTAGCTTGAATTGGGATTGGCCTCCCAAGGCAAGATATGTAGTAATGATCGTCCAAACGCATTTGGAGATCGACGGACACGTTGTTTCGTTCAGACCCAGAGCGGACTTGTAAATGGATTGTGTGTCCGACATCGTACTCCGTTAATATCATGTTATTGATTTTCTGTCTATATATAAATGTTTGGTGGTGAAGAATTTATTCTTTACTTAACACCTGTTTATATATTGATGGACGATCAATGGTAAGGTATGGATTGACAATGTGGCACGCTAAGATGAAGATGATCAAGGCTTTGTTGAAAAGCAGGCCTTGTGGTTATGACGATACCTTGCGAGCCTCACAAACCGGTAGAGTCTAAAACGGGCGAAGGGAACGCAGGGAGAGCAGCACGTTTCTTTCTAGCTAGAAGTGGTGTTTGGATTTTATCACGGCCTGGCATTTTACTTATGTGGATGATGGAATGGGGCGTGCCTCGGATAGGTCCTATAGGACCGGGAAACGTGTGTTCAGGTATAACCAATCCGCTAAGCTGTATTTGCGGACCGGCCCTGCCATTTCCAAGGGTTCTCCGCGGGGAATCCTGAGGCATTAGCTAGAGTTTCTCGAATCGGTAAGGAGCTCCGCTCTAGCCTTGACTCATGATGGAAATCCAAATCTCCAATACGCCCCATGCGGTTTTGATTGTATTACTAGTACGGAGGCATAATATATGGTACCTATGCTTCCTAGGATTGATATTATGATTGAAATGTTTTATTAAACCATATACACACTAATAATAATATCGTTTTGACGTATTTATCATCTTTTAATCACCATAAGGTAAAACTCTATCCTCTGGTGTGCGTTGCATTGTGTGATGGGACCTGAGTCTTATGGTGGTTTCATTTTTCTAAAAAGCATTGCGTTATTTGACGATTTACTTTACTGTTATGCACAGTAATCCATTGGAGTAAACCCGTTCTGCGTCAGCGACGTGGTCCTTGGATTTGCCTTATGATTAGTAAGTTTTTTAGTTAAGAATTCTCACACCGGTCCCATGACTGACCCGTTGTTTGTTTCCACCTTTGCAAACTCGGTGCCCTCTTTTCCACACGGGCAGTCGAGTAGTTTGTCTACAGGTTATCTCTCGAGCATGATTCTGGATTGAAGCTCTAAGCTGTGTCCAGAGCTTAGTTATTTTATTTCCGCTGCACTGTATTGTATTATAATTTTTTGTAAATTTTAAATCTTCCGCTGTAATATAATTCGATGTACTTTGATATTCTGTACTCTGATGTTACGTTATTATGATGTAATAAAAGTCTATTGTTATTTGTTCTGATGTGTTGTATTCCCAAAGTTGACGTACGCGGGATTTGAACGGTCTTGGTCGATTTTGCGATCGATTAAGGTCGGGCAAAATCCGTGTCGTTACAAACCATATCCGAATATCTTTTGCTAGCCTTCGTTTTCCAATGTTTTCTTATAGTCTCTATTGGATAAGCATCATAACCATATACTTGACCCTGTAATGTATGATATATGTTACAATTATGTTAACTTTAAAGTTTTGTATAACTACATATAAACATGAGTCATGAATACAATTATGTTAGAAACAAGAAAGTCATGAATACAATTATGTTAGCCAATAGCTTATCCTGGTATTTGATTTGTTATATTTCAACACGCTAATATTTAGATCATTTCTTGCAATGATGGCCGAATTTTGTATCTTTTTCTTCGCCTTAAAGTACTAGTAACTAGTATTTATGGACTCTTGCAACAAAATGATCATTTCAGAACAGTATTAGTAAATGGATCTAATTTATAATGCATAAATTAATAATTTATAATGATCATTTCAGAAGAGTATTTATGAACTTTTTATCGCAGTGCTCTACGTACCTTCCTGGAAACTGTACGAGTATTTGTTTAACTTTACATAATTGAAAATGTGTTTGTTAATCAAACATATACGAAGGTAAATTCATATGCAATACATGTACTGGAATGGCTAGCACATGTCTTATCTATTCTGTAGTTCTATATATGAGTTATCAAACACTGCATGTTGCCGCACTTTTGAAGAAAGAGGCAACAAAGTGTAATGTCGATTTCTTAGTATCGGCTATGGCTGTCAATATTATTACACCTTATAATATCATCAATGGTGGAGATAAGAAAGGCAGTATGCTGAACCTTCAGGTTTGAATGGTCTTCATTTCATAATGAATAAATGTTTTATAATGGTAAATTGTAAACCGGACATTATATATATGCATAATAGAAATATGTACAAGCACTGTATGTATGCATAAGTACTAGAAACAGAGGATGTATAGGCTTAGAATAGAAATGAGTTCCAAAAAATCTTCGAAAAGTAGCTCCTTATAATCGGATGGTATCTTTCCAAAAGTGGGCCAAAAATCAGCCAAACGTTTATGAAATGACGCAGTGATTCTCTTTGAAAGCTCACTGGAAGGATGCATCAAAAAAGTGCTGTGTATATAATATTTATGTTACCATAATGTCAATCAAAAAATATAAATAAATATACATATAGCATGGTAAAACACATACTTATCTTTAGTTTCTACTAGTCGAAGTTCAATGCGACCTGATGTATTGATCGACTTTGTCGTTGGAATTGTCGCACCTCCTTGTACATTTGGACAGTTGTGCTCGTTCACAGTGTTATGTGAGGAAGAACGCAAAGGAGGAACGGAAGGAGAAACACCGTGCCTGGGTTGAGGAGTTGGTTGACGTCTAGATTGGGGAGTATATTCGCTTTGATGAGAAACACCGTTGGACGTTTGCCGCAGAGGAGCTGACGGCATAGGATTGGACTGTGGAGGAGCTAACGGCATAGGATTGGGCTGTTGAGGATCTAACTGCACAGGATTGGGCTGTGGAGAAGCTGATGGCACAGGATTGGGCTGTGGAGAAGCCGATGGCACAGGATTGGGCTGCGGAGGAGCCGACGGCGTAGGATTGGGCTATGGAGGAGCTAACTACCGATTAGGATGTGGGGGAATTGGTTGGAAAGGAGTTGGCTGTGGAGAAATATGTTGGGAAGTAGCATTAGAGGATGCCTCGGCTATTGTAGGCTGAAACGGAAGAGTTCGTGCAGTCGAACGATGATGGAATGATGTCGCATGACTATTTTTGAATTTAGCTTGAGGGTATGGTTTGATAGTATGACTAGGTGGTAAAGTAGACTAAATAAGTGGAGCGTCACTATGTCCCCGTCCCCGATTTTTTTTTCCTTGTCCCAGTTCTTGGGAAGCATAGTGGTTTCCACGTGTAGCGCCAACCATATCTGTAAATCATGCACGATACTTCAATAGTTAGACAGTCATAACTTTTGAAAGATAAAGGGCGGATCCAACTGTCCGCTAAATTTGTTTTTTGTGTTTCTTGTAATCTGTTTGTGTTGTCAAATAGAAGTAGGCAGAAGTAACACAAGCAAACGCTCAACTAACACTTGCAAAGCTCGGTTAACTAAACAGACAAAACAACATGCATGAACACAAATGTCTAGACCACTTGTATAGTTTACACAATTATATATATAAATAGTTTAGACCCCTTGTATAGTAGGGATTGAGACACCTTTTCAGCCAAATAATGTATCACAATAAGTTAAATACTTAACAGTACAAATTTAAGCGACAAATGCAAAATACATGGTACCCCGTTAAATATTCGTATATACGTTTAGTTAAATATACTAAGTCAAATTATTTTATAGAATTTTCAAAATTAATAATGTCATGATATTTTTTTAGAATAGTTCAGCGTCAAAATTTCTGCGTGTGCCTACAGGGAAATCTGAACTGGTACGTATATGAAGTAAATTAGATAACTTATATGAATGAATGTCTTTAGTCTTCTTAATGAATGCTTTTGAAAATAAACAGGGTTCAAATGAAGAACTTGAAGCTGTAGATGATAATGGTCTCATGTATGCTGATTAATTATAGTTCTGTTAACTTAGAACTCATACTTCCCCACTACCAAGGCACCCGAATAAGCCATAGATCTCTTGCGCAAAAGCATGCTTCACTAATTTATGAATGCTTTTTTATTATTCATAGCTCATATACAACTATAAATCCATGTGTGGCTTTTGTGTGTCCTGTGTTAAGCAGCTAATGATCTGTATAGAAAATGGTACCAAAACACTTACATCTGATGTGCTAGATTTTGGGAAATGGATATGCCATTTTATAATACAAAGTTGAAATTACATCTTCTTCATCATACTGATTGGAAATTTGAACGCATACTTTCTTTAGAGGAAGATGTAGGTTGGCTTGTTTCACCTCGCTGATGGTCAACATTCAGTTGTGGAAGCTTTATCATTTGTATGAATAAAACAGTCATTTGTAGTAGCTGTTTCGTTTTCAGAGTTAAATACATTTGTTTTGGTATCCATGATCTGTGTATGGTTAAAGAACACTTTCTGCCCGAATGTCAATACATATTACAGTTTTGACAGGCTTGGCTTTGTAATCGTAAGCGATTTGAATTTCAATAGTTTTTTATATAATGCAGCAACTAGTTAAATACATTCTGTTTGATAAGTTCAACAGAACTTTTTTATCCCTGTTTGTTAAATATTCTGCTATTTTTATCTTTATGTCCTTATTTTAACTATTTTTATCTTTGTATCCTTATTTTCAGGGTCACGATTACAAAAAATTGAAATTTTGTTCAATGATATCTCTAATTTATTAGTCATTATTCAAATATATGAAAAATAAGAGTGCAAAAGTTTATTTAAAAAGAGAACACATGATTTTGGTTACCGATTTTCCAACTAATCTTGATTCCATGCACAATCAAAAATGAAAAAGCCAAGTAAACTTGCTGGATAACATAGCATAAGAGTGCAAAGCACAATATCTTTTAGAACATACATTTTATTCGAAGCAATAAATCTTCTTTTCATTTTCAATTTTCCTTTTTCAAAATATTGGGATTCAAACTCAGAAAGTTTCTTCAATTTTTAAAATAATGATATTTAGAATTTATGAAGTGATCAATTGCCCTTAGCCATTAGGTGGCTTCGCCCTTGCTTATTTTCGCTATTGTGTTTAATTAAGTGCATGAAGTATGAAGGAGGGTTAAACAATTATGTAACTATTATATATAATTTAACTTTCTACAAGAATCTTATCCAAAATATGATCCAAAATGCATTTCAAATTTCTTCGCATCAAACCATACAAAAAACATTTAATGTCCATTGATTATCTAATTTTATGGAAGATTCTTAGATCTCATCCCTGTTAACATACACAAAACTGATACGATGTCTTAGTCATAAATTTTGATGGTACAAAATTGAACATTGATGTTGCGGACACATATCATAAAAGGAAGGATATCTTTTCATTTTAACTTTGTTTTAAAAGCTTATTATGTAAATAGAACCTTTTTCAAAACTTATGATATTCATAGTCCTATTTTTAAGAATCCACTTCTTAAAAATATTATAAAGTCAGTTAAAACTTCTTCTAAGTAATAAGTTTAATCCTCTTTTATTATTAACGTTAAAAAACCCTTTCAACCAGAGAACATCATAATTAATTTAATACTTGATGCTGATAATATCAATCTGAATTTTATAAGATTAAAATTTGAAATACATAACCTTATTAAACATAGGTTCATAGAATCGATGACTATTCTTGGACCCATACTATAGAGTACTAACGTATTGATTTCCACCACGTTATTCCTTTAGGTGTCCGTAGTGTTTCTTACTAATGCTTGTATAGAAACTTCGACATGATACTCAGTTCAAATCACTGGAATAAAAGTTTGCATGCAAAAACGATTCAAATAAGTTCTCAGAAAGCCAGTTCAAATAACTTCACAATTTAAGTATTGTGAATTTTATTATATTTTCAACATAGGATACAAGCAAATATAGGCATCAAATATAAATGAATTATGTAGTACTTCACAGCAACTTTATAACTTAAACATTTTAATATCCTTTTAAGTAAAAGTAATTATTTTCTAGCAGATTAAAAAAAATTATGTCCTATTATATGACTACCGATTTCCAGTAATTGAATCATGGTTTTCAGTTACATCTACTTAACCACTTGTGTAAATTATCCGCCACCGTACTGCATGTACTCATTTTGCTTACATGCATGCCTTTATGTTTGTTTCTTTGTTAATGCATCTATGGTTCACAGATGGCATTAAATTGCGCAATTAATTAGAGACTTGTGAATGAGCTACTAGCAATTGATAGCTCTAGCAGTAAGCATGTGTTTTATTGAATGTAACAATGCAATTATTCTGGAGCTCAATGCAATCAAGATCCTATTTACATATCCCATACGTAAATGTAACAATGCAATCAAGATCCTATTTTTAGGTAACTGAATTTCTACTCATGTTTGTTTAATAGGAACTAGACAAACAGCGTCATGTTTAAAAGAAAACAGAGCAAAAAAATATTGTTTAAAAGAAGGCATGAGAAAACAAAATGAAGAATGCCATATGAACAAAATGAAGAATACCATATGAACTTCATCTAACCCAATTCAATATTTTCAAATTTTCAGTACCACTTCAACTGTCCAGTCATAATTCACTAATTCATACTTGTACAATGCTTGCTTGCTATTTCGATGATAGATGTGTAAAGAGATTAATAAACAGGACATGATCCGTGAGTTTCATGTAGTAATTGTAGCTAAAAAGCAGAAATAATCACCGAAACGTCCAGCAAGACCCGCAATGTCCCTGATCTTTCACTGGACTAACGATGCCATCCTCTCTCCAGTCTTTCTACAAGGTCAAATTCATCAAACATTAAAAAAGAGTAGAATAACAACTTAGTTCTTTAGCAAATTAACCACTTCTTAGCCTCCTGTCAAGGGGTAACTTTAACCCTTCCATTTTGCCGAAAGCTGTATTTATTTTAAACACAAGGCATAAGAAAGTAAGATTTTTAATTAAGTTCACAACATGAGTATACAGTCTCTAGCTGTTACATTCAGAAGCCATTCATATACATACATACAAGGTAGGAATACTGCTAGAGTGCATGGGGCTCCAAATGATGTATTTTAGTAACTTATTGTCTATATATACATATATGTATATGTTAATTACCTACAAGGTATTACTAAACACGGAACCAAAAGGAACTAGTCTATTACGCAACCACAATGTTTAAATAGCAGATTTGAAATAACAAAAGTTATCAATTTGTCTGTGTTGAATAATGATAATATATAATTAAAAGTTACCATTTTTAAGGTGAAAGTCCAAAAAATGCAAATAATAAAAGTGAAAGTTTAGCTTAAGTTTTTTTTCCTTTTTGGCACAAGTTAATTTAGCACATGAAAACAAGCAAAAAAAAAGGACAAACAATCTCAAGCTTCATTAACATCCGGTTCCTTAACTTCCAAACATAAAATGCAGTTAGCATACACTTAAAATTCCAAAGAAGGTAAAAATAGAACGAAAATAAAATGAAATTTCGATTTTCTTTTATAAAATAGAACTAAATGAAAAACATAATTGTATTTTTCATAGAAGATCATTGTCATTCGTCATTAACATCCATCCGATTCTTCATTGTCGGTGCTTTCATTTTCACTCTCATAGTCTACCGCTATATTATCATCTTCTTCATCCTCATCAAATGCTTCTGTAACTTGAACGCCATCATTAAGTGGTCCGAAATCAGCTCCATTGTCCACAATGAATTCATTGATTAGATCTAGGTCTGCTTGATAAGCTTGATCATCCAAAACATTTGTATCAAATGTATACCTAGCTAAATTCACGTAAAAAAAAAGGAATATCAATACGGCTTCTCATATGTTTTTAAGGTTTGTTAATATTTCGGACATCGGAATGTTATGCGTTACAGGCTTTATATAAAATAAGTGTATGTGCTTTTGAATTTAACTATTTGTATGACACATGATCATTAAGATGCAAGACAATAGCACCTATGGTCAGCACTTTCTAAAGCTGGGTTAAGTCTATTTTCCTATTTTGATTATTCCGTTTATATGCTTTTTCTACAGAGTTTGATATTCACTTCAGTCAATTAATCTTTCCTCTCGATGTATCAATTAAATATATGTGAAAAATCCACTAGATGTTATGCTAAATATGCTAAATACCTGGAGAAATTAACACTACAAATAAAATGTGCTAAACTGTTACTTAACAATCTCCAATTTTCAACTAGTTACTTGGAGGTATGTTCAAAAAAGATGACGAAAATTTCAAGATGATGCCTTTCCTTTTCTGGTTTTCAATTAACATTATTTAACCAAGACTTTGAATTCTGTATTATATTTTTGATGCGTACTATGTATGAGACACGTTGTGTACAAACTATACTTGATGAATTCAAGAACTTTTCAGTTTGCAACTAATCTCAAAGTCATTTTCTAATACTTAACAAGGAGATGAGCTGAACCAAATCATATTTGGACAGATAAATTTCCTCCTGTCATTTTCTCAAAGTCATTTTTTAAGCCTTAACAGGTTTCAACCCTTCCATTAAAGCCTTTCCATTGCATCAAAAGCTGAGCAAACATCAGATCAAATTTTTGAGAATAAGCAGTGATATTTAGATTAAAAAAAGTAAAGCAAATAACACACAAGAATTTATCGTAGTCAACATTACTTCAGTCCATCGCCACAAATCGGTTCTAATTTGGTTAAACCCTTCGGTAGAAATCTTACCATACATGAAGCAAACGAACTAAACTGAAATACAACATAATAAATAGAGATAAAGGAAAACAACGATCATTCAAGAATACTGGCAAAAGCAATGAAAACAAATATGCACGCCAGATCTGCAGCTAGAAACGAAATCGCATAAAACAAAAGAAAAAACGCAAAATAAATTTGAGATGGAAGTGGATTACCAAGCCCTCACCTAGAATGGAGTTTTGAATTCGCTGAATCGGAAGTGGAAACACCGAACCTCACCCTCCAACGAGAACCGATAGCTGACGAATTTGGATTTACGGTTTAGAAAAGTTAGTGGAAAACGAGAAAAAGTTTGAGAGGCGGCAGAAATGAAAAGGGAGAAGTAGCGGTTGAAGATTAGGATAGGAGGGCACGAAAAAAACTAGAGGGAAGGCCAAAAATAATTGCCGTGTTTACATAACACGCTGAGAATAAAGTTTACAAAATAAGAACATGCGTGTTTACAAACACAAACTTACAGTTGTCAACATATTAGTACAAAAGCATCTTTAAGTTTACAAAAAAAAATTTAATAGGCAAAAACAACTTAACATGATGATAATTATAAAAAATAACACAAAAGCACCCTATCTTTTATTGTAAAATACCTTCGACACAAATACGTCGGTATTCCGTCTCAATTTGCAACGGAAAACAGCAAGGGATATTATTTTTCGGTAAATTGACGCAAATTGCAACGGATTAGCAGGGAAAAAATAAGGCGACGGTGATAAATAAAAAGAAAAGAAAATTGAAAAAACAAGAAAATATCCGTCGTAGATCTCATGGAAATCCATCCCAAATTAGCGACGGAAATTTCCGCTTCTAAAACCCCGTACGACGGTGTCAAGGGTAATCTTTGGAATACAACACATAAATAGATAAAAGCAGAACAAAAATAAATGAATATACCAGATAATGAGCAAATAATACACTGGATAAACGAAATCATTAGAGTTACAAAGTATACAGGATCATACTTAGTACAAATACAGTTCAGCTATACATAAATGTCTACTATGGAAAACAAACATAATATGTACAGTAGGAGCTGACCAGCATAAAAATAGATAAATGATATAACCCGTCTTCAGCTCCAGCTATCCTGAAAGTGCCTGCTGAAACCTGAAGACAAGGCTGCCCGTGTAGAAAAGGAGCACCCGAGTTTGCAAGTGAAACAAACTATGAGTCAGTCATGGGACTGGTATGAGAAATCTACTTAACACATTTATAATATGGCTAATCACAGGACCACGCCACTTTCGCGGAACGGGTTTACTAAATTGGATTGCCAGTGCTTTAAAAACAAGTAAATCTTTTAAACATCGTAATGCTTTTTATAAAAATGAAGCCATTATAAGACTCAGTTCCCATCACACAATGCAACGCAAACCGGAGGATAGAGTTTTACCTTATAATGGCCAAAATATGCTTGATACGAATAAAACAAAAGAATTTGATATTATTACTAGTGTTTATAGGTTCCAAAACAATTTCAATCATAACTATCAATCATAGACGGCATGGGTACCATATATCATGTCGCCGTATATAGGTATACAATCAAAACCGCACTATGTTGTATTTGGAAATTGGATTTCCTTCTTGAACCAAGGAAAAGGATAGTCCTTACCGACTTCGAGACTCTCTAGCCCGAGCCTCCAGAACAGCCGCAACTGCCCCTTGGAGCGACAGGGCCGGTCCACACGGAGTGGATTATAGTGCCTGAACAATACATTTCCCCGCCCTTTGGGGCATAAATGAGCCAACGAATGACTCCATCGGTCCCGGATCGACCGATATAACCGAGGCGCCTCGGAACAGCAACAACCACACAGGTGAAAATAATATATATGCCAGCCAGTTTAAGCACCACCTCTAACTAGAAAGAAACGCATGCCCTCCCTGAAGTCCTCTCCCGTTTCTAGTTCATACCGGGGTGTGAGGCTTGCGAATTCACGATATACACAAAGCTACGCCACATAGGCGGTGCTTTGATCATCAAGCACAAGAATTTGCTTTTCAACAGAAGCCTTGATCACTGCATCTTAGCACGCCACACAGGCAATTCACACCATGCAACTGATGGCTATCAATCACACAGAATGAATTCCAATGTCAGACACACAGTCCATTTGCAAGTCCGTTCTGGGTCTGAACGAAACCGGAGGCACTATATACCTCGCATACCCATCGATCTCAACGTACGTCTGGACGATCACCACTCATTATCCATATTTCGGGATGCCTCCCAATCAGGACATCAATTATCATCCAACTGAGGTGAAGGTCTCCGGTCTTCAATCATCGTCTTCATCATCGATTTATTATCATCGATTCAGTTATTCAGAATGGGATAAACCCGGTCTTTATGAGCAACTCGCATATATAATAAATAAGTGCTACATAAACCCACATACGCCTCATTCCAATTCATCAGTCACTAACCGTAAGTCAGTAAGAGAACGATTTCCCAAATATTAACCCCGAAGGCCGAAACCAACATCAGATCAAAACCTAGGAAACCATTCGACTTAGCTAACCTTCAGTTAGTTTCTAAATTTACATTCCATATCGTTTATAATATTTTATAACGATTTATTTCTATTTTTATTTATTTAAAAATAGTCAATTTATTCAAACGACGCTTCAGGCCATAACGCGGCCGTGGCGCTGTTTTTTTTTTTTTTCAAATTTGATTTACACATATCTGAAAATCTTACCGTTGGATCTTCACAAAATTTATATCATTAAAAAGATCTTTTCAAAACGAATCCAACGGTTCCAGTTTTGGGAAAATCCGATGGTCGGATCTCCCGGTACACTCGTTTGAAGTTTCGATTTCAAAATACGAACTTCAGCGTCGCTATTCGATTTAATTTAATTATATTTATACATATATATATATAAATATAATCGATTCTGGCGCAGTTTTTCTTCAGGTTTGAATTAAACATTCCAGACAATCCAACCGTTGGATCTTTACAAAGTTGGTGTCATTGGAAAGATATTTCCAAAGCGAACCTGACGGTTTTGGGAAAATCCGGTGGTTGGATCTCCCGCACTAATCGTTTGAAATCACGGTTTCGAAACACGAACTGCAGCTTCGTTATTCAATTAATTTTAATTATAAATATATGTATATACATATATATATAAATATAATCTATTCTTCAATTTCAAAACCATATTCTTTTCATACCTTTGATAAAAATGATATTTTTATCTAACCGACATTTATTTCAACACTTCACTATTTTTAACAGTTCATGTATATGATAAAAATGTGACTTTTATTGTAAAACAATTTATTTCAAAACACGACTATTTTATATAGTTCATATAGATGATAAAAATATGATTTTTATTATAAAACAAATTATTTCAAAACACGAATACCATTCAACACATGAATTTCTATTCAATGAATGAATTTCTATTCAACACATGAATGTTTTCTATAGTTTATATATATACAATAAAAAGGTGATTTTTATATTTAAAACAATTTATTTAAAACAGAATACCATTCAACACATGAATTTCTATTCAACGAATGAATTTCTATTCAACACATGAATGTTTTCTATAGTTTATATGTATACAATAAAAAGTTGATTTTTATATTTAAAACAATTTATTTAAAACACGAATACCACTCAACACATGAATTTCTATTCAACGAATGAATTTCTATTCAACACATGAATGTTTTCTATAGTTTATATATATATACAATAAAAAGGTGATTTTTATATTTAAAACAATTTATTTCAAAACACGAATGTCGTTCAACACATGAATTTCTATTCAACACACGAATATAGTTTCAATACATGGAAATAATTCTAACACATGAATATTATTCAAAATTTCGGCAGCATAACGGTAGGGTAGTTAAAACCGGGGCCGTCCCTAGTACGGCTCCTCGCTCTACCTTATAGCCTCGCAGCTTTTGACAATGGGGATTTCATGCATCTAGTTCGCATGCAGGCGGCATGTATATTTTTTTCATTTCCACAAACTAATCCTATGTGGTTTCAACCAAATAATTCTCAACCACAAACGGGTATTTTTCAACCACAATCAATCAATTTCAACCACAAACAATTCTAATCAACCATTCGCTATCAATCAATTTTCACACCAATCTCAACCAATAAATATCGTCCATGGTTTGTGGACGAGGGGCGTGTATATATATATATAAGTATTTCACTTCTATTTCAACCCATATATAATTATTACAATGCATATATAACTTATACATCGAACGTACAACTTATACAATGCTTATACATGAGGTGTACAACGCTTATATAACTCATACATCGACTATATAATTTATACATCGTCGTTTTCCATATTGTTTATAATTCAGAAATCTCACATTGGGTTCCACTCCACCAAAAATAGCAGAAGGCTCAGAAAAATATGCGGTCTCTTCTAGAATGTAGAAGACGTCCACACGAGTCCACTGTCTCTTGTTTCACTGAATTTCGTCAAAAACGAAAAAGATATGATTTTTACAGTGAAATAAAAAACCGTAGCGTTTTAAAGTGCTATAATATAATTTATTTTAAATTCAGTCGTACCTCTCAGCAAATCGTTCCAAACTAGGTTTGAATTTTTCATGCAAACGGTGAAGTGATTCGACAATCAGCCTTCTACAAATTTCCCAACTGGAGTGCTTGATTTTGATGCGTGGATTGATCATAAAATAAACGGGAAAGATGGGAGCTTTAGTCGTCGTCGATGGGGGGTGCGGGGAGAGAGAAAGGCTGATGTGGCCAAATGAGATATTTTTTTATATTTATAAATTTTTAAAAATCCAAAAATAACCCTTGCCACAACGAACACCAATCCAAACCCAATGATTGTCATCCCTAGCTAAATACCCCCATTCTGAACACAATGGGATATGTTTCGAAGGCCCATTCGAACGTTTCAGTCAGTTTTCATTCTAATTAAAATATAAAACACTCAATATTTGATTTGAACGGACATTTCAATTTGCCGGGGCCACATACTAATTCTAAGAATTCTCGAAAAATAAATCTAGCTATGTTTTGATGATACGGTCCCAACAAAACTAGTTTCGCCGAATTCTGAGACCGTTTGAAAAATGGCCCTTTTATGGTCGATCCAATTTAATAAAAATCGACCAAACATATTTTCCTCTGACACACTCACATACTAGCTTCAAAAATTATGAAATTTGAAATCTAGCAATAGTTTAGCATCCCGGATCCAACAAAAGTGGTTTCGTCGAATTCCGAGGTCGTTTGCAAAACGGCTATTTTCACGGGCTATATACACTCTATAGCGACCTTTCTGAAAATTCATTTGGCCATAAATTTTGCTTCCCGCTATGAAACTTCGATTTTTTAGATTCATTAGAAAGGTATTCACTAACAGATTTAAGTATTTTTGGTTTCACTCAAATCTGTTTTGTTTTGCACCCGGTACAATCAGTCAAATTTTGAATTCAAATTTTGAAACTACCGCGCCATTTCAGGCCTTGTTTATAATTAGAATTAATTATATTTATTTTCAAACATCGATTCAAACTTACTTTTCGTCGTTATTATTTAAAATATTTATTTTAAATTCACTATTTTAGCCAATTTGAAATTTTCAAACTGGTTCAGATTTTCCGGGTTGTTACAATCTCCCCCACTTAAAACTTTTCGTCCCCGAAAAGGAACAAAGTCGAAAGTGGTTTGATTAATCAACTCTTCGTTCAATCTGGCTTTCATTCTCCAACTTTTTAGTTTTTAAGAATTTTCAAATTCTTCAAAAAATTTGGCTAACACCCGGAATTTTCGAAAAAATTCCCCATAACCTCCTTTGTACGGGGAGGGGTTTGGAAATTTATTGGGCTGTATTAGGTACCCAATAAATCCTATAAAGCATACACATATTTATAGTGATATATTCTGGTGTTTACAGGGGAGCGTGTATAGATAATAACTCCAGAGAATAAATTCTCATCACCCTGTCTAAGCCTGAGGGAGTGTGTATTCTTAATTACTCCAGAGAATAAATTCTCGTCACCTCGTCCTGTGTGGGAAATAAATAATCCATGTGCCATATCTAATAACTAGAGAGACGTGATTATTGTCAACTCCAGACCCATGTGGGTTTTTTATTAATCTGGCAATTTGCCATTATATTTCATATGGTTCATATCAGTCATCAGTTCAACCTATAAAATATAGTCATCGCCATACAAGCCTCTCGCTCGTATGGTAAATCTTCCACCTCGTCACACAAGCTCCAAATACTTATGTGGTATATGATGAAGTATGTCTATCTTCAAGAAGTATGCCATGTAGTGTAGTTCAAAATTAATTGTTACTATCCTATGGCGATATTTATTGTTACACACAGAACAACCAGCACTCCACATCCAATGGCATTCACAGGAGTTGATATAATAATATTTTGCATCCAACTCATTAAGGTTTACCTATTTGTCGGGCACGCAAATAAATTCTTTACTCAACAGCTAATCCATTTACCTGTTCAAACATATATAATGCACATGTATATATTTCTATCTATTTTTAACTCAGTTCAATGTATGATTTAATCGAATAAACTCTACCATTCATTCTCTTATTGATTAAATTAACTATCGTTCTAATAATTTAATTAATCAAATCCACTATCATATAGCACAAACAACAAGCAATTTTATTTTTAACTTTTCAAATATATACCTTTTTACATATTCAAAAAAAATTATATTTCTAAAACCAGACTATATATATAATCAAAAATACGTTACTTATAAACATATAACTCTCGACTCGTTCTGGGGCACTTCTGACCCCATCTCTAACGAGTTATTCTGAATCTGCTATACTCATACTAGGATATTACTGATCCTATCTATAATGAGTTATTCGTCCTAGAACACTACTGGTTCTATTTCTGACGAGTTCGTTAATGTGTTATATACCAGAGCTGAGCTTGACCAAAGCTCCGATACCACGTTGTGACGACCCCAAAACCCCGTACGATGGTGTCAAGGGTAATCTTTGGAATATAACACATAAACAGATAATAGCAGAACAGAAATAAATGAATACACCAGATAATGAACAAATAATACACTGGATAAACGAAATCATCAGAGTTACACACTATACAGGATCATACTTAGTACAAATACAGTTCAGCTATACATAAATGTCTACTGCAGAAAACAAACATAATATGTACAGTAGGAGCTGAACAGCATAAAAAGAGATAAATGATAGAATCTGTCTTCAGCTCCAGCTATCCAGAAAGAGCCTTCTAAAACCTGAAGACAAGGCTGCCCATGTAGAAAAGGGGCACCCGATTTTCCAAGTGAAACAAACTACGAGTCAGTCATGGGACTGGTATGAGAAATCTAATTAACACATTTAAAATATGGCTAACCACAGGACCACGCCACTTTCGCAGAACAGGTTTGCTCCATTGGATTGCCAATGCTTTAAAAACAAGTAAATCTTTTAAACATCGTAATGCGTTTTATAAAAATGAAGCCATTATAAGACTCAATTCCCATCACACAATGCAACGCAAACCGGAGGCTAGAGTTTTACCATATAATGGCCAAAATATGCTTGATACGAATAAAACAAAAGAATTTGATATTATTACTAGTGTTTATAGGTTCCAAAACAATTTCAGTCATAACTATCAATCATAGACGGCATGGGTACCATATATCATGTCGCCGTATATAGGTATACAATCAAAACCGCACGATGTCGTATTTGGAAATTGGATTTTCTTCATGAACCAAGGCAAAGGATAGTCCTTACCGACTTCGAGACTCTCTAGCCCGAGCCTCCGGAACAGCTGCAACTGCCCCTTGGAGCGACAGGGCTGGTCCACACGGAGTGGATTATAGTGCCTGAACAATACATTTCCCTGCCCTTTGGGGCGTAAATGAGCCAACGAATGACTCCATCGATCCCGGATCGACCGACATAACCGAGGCGCCTCGCAACAGCAACAACCACACAGGTGAAAATAATATATATGTCATCCAGTTTAAGCACTGACACCACCTCTAACTAGAAAGAAACGCATGCCCTCCCCGAAGTCCTCTCCCGTTTCTGGTTCATACCGGGGTGCCAGGCTCGCGAATTCACGTTATACATAAAGCTACGCCACACAGGCAGTGCTTTAATCATTAACCACAAGACTTTGCTTTTCAACAGAAGCCTTGATCACTGCATCTTAGCATGCCACACAGGCAATTCACACCATGCAACTGATGGCTATCAATCACACAGAATGAATTCCAATATCAGACACACAGTCCATTTGCAAGTCCGTTCTGGGTCTGAACGAAACCGGAGGCAATATATACCTCGCATACCCATCGATCTCCACGTATGTCTGGACGATCACTACTCATTATCCATATTTCGGGATGCCTCCCAATCAGGACATCAGTTATCATCCACCCGAGGTGAAGGTCTCCGGTCTTCAATCACCGTCTTCATCATCGATTCAATTATTTAGAATGGGATAAACCCGGTCTTTCTGAGCAACTCGCGTATATAATAAACAAGTGCTACACAAACACACATACGCCTCATTCCAATTCATCAGTCACTAACTGTAAGTCAGTAAGAGAATGATTTCCCAAATATTAACCTCGAAGGCCGAAACCAACATCAGATAGAAACCCAGGAAACCATTCGACTTAGCTAACCTTAGTTAGTTTCTAACTTTACATTCCATATCGTTTATAATATTTTATAACGATTTATCGCTATTTTTATTTATTTAAAAATAGCCAATTTATTTAAACGATGCTTCAGGCCATAACGCGGCCGTGGCGCTGTTTTTCTTCAAATTTGATTTACACATATCTGAAAATCTAACCGTTGGATCTTTACAAAATTTATATCATTAAAAAGATCTTTTCAAAAAGAATCCAACGGTTCTAGTTTTAGGAAAATCCGACGGTCGGATCTCCCGGTACACTCGTTTGAAGATTCGATTTCAAAATACGAACTACAGCGTCGTCATTCGATTTAATTTAATTATATTTATACATATATATATATAATCGATTCTGGCGCTGTTTTTCTTCAGATTCGAATTAAACATTCCAGACAATCCAACCGTTGGATCTTTACAAAGTTGGTGTCATTGGAAAGATATTTCCAAAGCGAACCTGACGGTTTCGGTTTCGGGAAAATCCGGTGGTCGGATCTCCCGCACTAATCGTTTGAAATCACGGTTTCGAAACACGAATTGCAGATTCATTATTCGATTTATTTTAATTATATTTATATATATATATATAATCTATTCTTCGATTTCAAAACCATATTCTTTTCAGACCTTTGATAAAAATGATATTTTTATCTAACCGACATTTATTTCAACACTTCACTATTTTCAACAATTCATGTATATGATAAAAATGTGACTTTTATTGTAAAATAATTTATTTCAAAACACGACTATTTTGTATAGTTCATATAGATGATAAAAATATGATTTTTATTATAAAACAATTTAATTCAAAACACGAATACCATTCAACACATGAATTTCTATTCAACGAATGAATTTCTATTCAACACATGAATGTTTTCTATAGTTTATATATACAATAAAAAGGTGATTTTTACATTTAAAACAGTTTATTTAAAACACGAATATCGTTCAACACATGAATTTCCATTCAACGAATGAATTTCTATTCAACACATGAATGTTTTCTATAGTTTATATATATACAATAAAAAGGTGATTTTTATATTTAAAACAATTTATTTAAAACACGAATACTATTCAACACATGAATTTCTATTCAACGAATGAATTTCTATTCAACACATGAATGTTTTCTATAGTTTATATATATACGTTATAAAGGTGATTTTTATATTTAAAACAATTTATTTAAAACACGAATACCATTCAACACATGAATTTCTATTCAACGAATGAATTTCTATCCAACACATGAATATTTTCTATAGTTTATATATATACAATAAAAAGGTGATTTTTATATTTAAAACAATTTATTTCAAAACACAAACGTAGTTCAACACATGAATTTCTATTCAACACACGAATATAGTTTCAACACATGAAAATAACTCTAACACATGAATATTATTCAAAATTTTGGCAGCATAACGGCAGGGTAGTTAAAATCGGGGGCGTCCCTAGTGCGGCTCCTCGCTCTACCTTAAAGCCTCGCAGCTTTTGACAATGGGGATTTCGTGCATCTAGTTCGCACACAGGCGGCATGTATATTTTTTTCATTTCCACAAACTAATCCTATGTGGTTTCAACCAAATAATTCTCAACCACGAACGGGTATTTTTCAACCACAATCAATCAATTTCAACCACAAACAATTCTAATCAACCATTCGCTATCAATCAATTTTCACACCAATCTCAACCAATAAATATCGTCCATGGTTTGTGGACGAGGGGCGTATATATATATATAAGTATTTCGCTTCTATTTCAACCTATATATAATTTTTACAATGCATATATAACTTATACATCGAACGTACAACTTATACAACGATTATACGTGAGGTGTACAACGCTTATATAACTCATACATCGACTATATAATTTATACATCATCATTTTCCAAATCGTTTATAATTCAGAAATCTTACATTAGGTTCCACTCCCCCAAATATAGCAGAAGGCTCAGAAAAATATGCGGTCTCTTCTAGAATGTAGGAGACGTCCACACGAGTCCAATGTCTCTTATTTCACTGAATTTCGTCAACAAATGAAAAAGATATGATTTTTACAGTGAAATCAAAAACCGTAGCGCTTTAAAGTGCTATAAAATAATTTATTTTAAATTCAGCCGTACCGCTCAGCAAATCGTTCCAAAATAGGTTTGAATTTTTCGTGCAAACGGTGAAGTGATTCGATGATCGGCCTTCGCAGTGGCGAAGAAGAATGAGTGGCGCGCTGGCGCCTGAAGCGGGGCCCACTTCGGTGGCCTGTAGGCGGCGCGGCGGCGATGGGAATGTGCCAACTTCCTGCTGTCGATTTCTCACCACACTCAACGAAAAAGCTCACACCTTATGTGGATTTGAAACTCTCAGGAGCTCTACAAATTTCCCAACTGGAGTGCTTGATTTTTATGCGTGGATTGATCAGAAAATGAACGGGAAAGATGGGAGCTTTAGTCGTCGTCAATGGGGGTGTGCGGGGAGAGAGAAAGGCTGTTGTGGCCAAATGAGATATTTTTTTATATTTATAAATTTTTAAAAATCCAAAAATACCCCTTGCCACACACGAACACCAATCCAAACCCAAGGACTGTCGTCCCTAGCTAAATACCCCCCATTCCGTACACAATGGGATATGTTTCGAAGGCCCATTCGAATGTTTCAGTCAGCTTTCATTCAAATTAAAATATAAAACATTCAATATTTGATTTGAACAGACATTTCAATTTGCCGGGGCCACATACTGATTCTAAAAATTCTCGAAAAATAAATCTTGCTATGTTTTGACGATACGGTCCCAACAAAACTAGTTTCGCCGAATTCTGAGATCGTTTGAAAAATGGCCCTTTCCTATCCGATCCAATTTAATAGAAATCGACCAAACACATTTTCCTTTTCCACACTCACATACTATCTTCAAAAATTATGAAATTTGAAACCTAGTAATAGTTTAACATCCCGGATCCAACAAAAGTGGTTTCGTCGAATTCCGAGGTCGTTTGCAAAACGACCATTTTCACGGGCTATATGCACTCTATAGCGACCTTTCTGAAAATTCATTTGGCCATAACTTTTGCTTCCCGCTATGAAACTTTGATTTTTCAGATTCATTAGAAAGGTATTCACTAACAGATTTAAATATTTGTGGTTTCACCCAAATCTGTTTTATTTTGCACCCGGTACAATCCGTCAAAGTTTGAATTCAAATTTTGAAACTACCACGCTATTTCAGGCCTTGTTTATAATTAGAATTAATTATATTTATTTTCAAACGTCGATTTAAACTTACTTTTCGTTGCTATTATTTAAAATATTTATTTTAAATTCACTATTTTAGCCAATTTAAAATTTTCAAACTGGTTCAGATTTTCCGGGTTGTTACAATTGATATATGTTTGCTTAGGGGAATTCGTTGGAATACGGAGTCATCACGAAGGAAATATATGAGATAAAGTATGGAGCAAAGTATGGAACCCCTTATGCAAGTTGTTATACAGTCCGTAGTTTGGAAAAAGTAATGTATAAGTCATGCAAATATATATAAGATTTAGCGTAACCGTTAAAAGGTTTCGTTCATGTCCGAGCTATCACAGACAGAAATAAAAATACCATTGTGTCCAGTTAGGTGCGACGATCCCAAAAATATAATAATATCTGTAGGTTAACTCATATTGTGAAACCCCAAAATATTGATATAGGGTGCAAAATACTCCAAATAAAAAGTTACGTATTTAATTAATTAAAAATTACAGTAAAATTTTAAAAATTAAATTATCACTACATCTCAAAAGAACATTGTCTAAATTCGAAACCGATATCTATTTATATCAAATAAACCGTTACGATCGATAAACGATTCTATAGCGATTATTTTAAAATTTGATTTGGACATAAATCAAAATCTACATGACGAAATCTCGATTTTTATCTTCCATCAGAAAAATATACTTCACCAGCTCCTAACGTTCACAGAAATCCGATTTAAAACGGCCTCTGTATATTCGTTTAAAGTTCGAATCGCCAAATTACGAACTGCTGCACCATTTCGAGCTCGATTATAATTATAATATAATTTATACATTTAAACTTCGTCGAATAATATATTCATTATTATAATTCAACTCTAAACTAAATTATATCTTATAGATGATCTGATTCACACATAATTGGGAATTCAACTATTTCCAACCATTTCGAAAATAAATATATTATTCTTATTATGTATATTAATTAAATATCAATATTATTTAATTCAAGTTATCGATATCGCCAAATCGAAATTAAATAATTAAATAAATTAATTATTCAATCGTTAAAAATGCGGGACATTACATAAGATCCTCATACTAGATGTACACCTGAAGGCTACCACAATTGCGGGGATTGGAATCACGTTGTAATATTATCATTTTATACAGATTACTAGTTGGGACACTAGTTAGGTGGTGCTGTAACGACCCGGATTTTGAGCGACTTTGGTTATCGACATAAGCACGATGTCGATAACCAAAACGTCGAAAAATCCTGGTAATTAGTGAAAGAAATTAGAGGGTGAGAATAGATAAGATAGAAACTTAGAATAGAAGAAGAAGAAGAACACAATATCAGAGTAACACGAATCTCACAGCGGAACGAATACATATATTTCATAACATAACTTTGAAATACAAAATTGGTACTTGAATATACATATCATTATCAAAGTACAACACTTACAACACAGCGGAAATAACTATAGCTATATGATCCTGAAGCCTCCTGCTCCAAGCTCTTCAAGTGTATCTGTAAAATCCCGACTACTTGACTGCCCGTACAAATTTAGGCACCCAAGAGTTTAGGGAAAACAACAAAATAAACTCCGGGTCAGTCAAGAGACTGGTGTGAGTAAAACAGTTTAAAAACAGTTCGAACAAGTAAACGATATCTCACAAGACCACGCCGCAAAACGGCACGGGTTTTTCCCTTATGAGAATCCAAGATAACTTTATATCAAAAACCTTTTGATATTATAATAATGTCTATCAACCACAGTATATATAATCATCTAGCAGAAACGCTTTCATCTCACATTCTACATATATAGTATATAACTCAAAACCGCAAGCACGTATTGGGTAATGGATTTCCAACTATGACAAGGTATGGAATCACCTTTCGCTACTGTACCTCTAGAGAGGAATACACTGGGTTCAACAAGAACATCTTGCAACCCGGCCACACATGACCGACCACTCATTTCGCTTGAGTGTATCGAATGTATATCACCAACAGTTGGGATCAGCAACCGTTTCCCGAATGGGACAGCATCAACAATAGATTTTTAGAAGTAAATGAAACTCTAGATCAGGTGATTATACACCCTACTTCGGTGCGACCGACTTAGCCATGCTGCCTGCCCGATTTCTGTCATTTACCGGATGATGAGGCTAGAAGCTACGCTTTATCATCACATCAGATTCACTTTGAATGTCACATCATTAAATCCATCAAATCACCGATTGACGTCCTCAACCATACATTATGTGTTAGCTAAAAGAAGTTTCCTTCTCCGCTTCCACTCTTGGTACAGTTGGAGAAATAAATATACGTGATCGTCTGGAAATACTCTGTCAGACATCCGTCCATACAAGTCATCCAGGAACAGGATGATCCGAAGGCACTATTCTGTAAACAAGATAGCCCTTGCATAACTCCGTCTTCAATTATCTTTGGCATATATGATTCGCAATGCTTATGCCAATACAGAGTGGTTCTTTGGATAATAATCCAACCAGTCTCTCCATATTAACAACGTTAAAATGGTCAAAACTTCGATAGTCTGTGATTTAACTATCGAATAAAAACAAGTGTGCAAACAACGATAATATTTCCAAACGGAAATTATATCGATCAAACATCATTCAACATTTATCTCTTTAGTTCATAAATTTACTTATCACCTGTTTCCCTATATTCAATGTTACCTATTTTCTAATTTGGAAAATATACGTTATTAACAATGGAAAACATTTCCATTTCCTGTTTTCTTTATTAGAAAACATTTCTGGTTTCTTATTTGGAAAACTTTTCCAAAGTTTTTTCATTGGAATTAGACAGATGTTTAAACAAACCATCGCGATGCCAACTCAAACCATTTCCTTTACTGCCGAACCTTAAATATTCCTTAGTTAAAACGAAGCCAATTAAGTTGGGGTAGAACTACCTCTCAGACCTTAACTGAACAACATTTCTAACCTTGAAATAGACAAAGTTTACTTTATATTTCTTTAACAAACTTCCTTACTTAACCCTCCTTCGAATAACTATATTCGATTGACTCTTATCAATTAACTCTATTGGACTAACACTATTTGACTAACGCTATTTCTTTACTCATTTCACTTACTCTTTTCGAATAAACTATATTCGATAATTCCTTTTACTTTCTATTCGAATAACTATATCCGATTTACTCATTTGCTTCTATTCTAATCGATTAAACTAACATCGATTATCTCCTTTCAACTTTATTCTCTAATCGATTAATTAACATCGATTAATTTCTTTTTAACTTTATTCTCTAATCGATTAACTAACATCGATTAACTTCTTTTACTAAACTACGTTTTCCGTTACAACTATTTCCTTTTTATAACGTTTACTTACCGTTACAAATATATCCTATTTATAACTTCTATTTACCGTTACAAATATTTCCTATTTATAACTTCTATTTACCGTTACAAATATATCCTATTTATAACTTCTATTTACCGTTACAAATATTTCCTATTTATAACTTCTATTTACCCTCTAAATAAATATTCCTTTTCTATTTATTTTCTAAATAAATATCCCTTTTATAAAACCGTGTTTGTTTTATAAATAATTCCTTTTATAAAATCCTGTGATTTTATAAAATTCCTTTATTTCAATATACATTGAAATACTTCTTTTTACATCCCAGGGTCTTTTATGATATCTAAAATATCGAATAACAATGATCAACATCATTCCAACACCCATAATCCATAACAGATTATATAACACATCATATATCACAATATATGAAAACAGTAAAATAAATGTTGAGGAATCCAGTTGGATTCCTCCAACCTGTCTCCCTGCATCACAGATGATAAACAATATAGATAACATCACTTTTCAGTTCTATATGATATATTCTGTTAAACAGAATCAAATATAGAAAATTTAACTAATTGACTAGCAGTTCAATCAAACAGTCAACATACAGTAAATCAACCAATATCTAACAGTTCTAAAAATACAACATGAAATTATAAACTGTTCAGAGTTAGTGAGATTTACTCACCTTAGTCACTAGTCGTTGAATAACGATTATCGTTCTCTAAATCTGTTCAAGCGCTTTATTTCATCTAAAGTTGTAACGCGCTCCCCATCGCTTCGAACCAGTTCTGGTATGTAGCCAGCATTCTTTTTGCTGATATCCGTCCATGCCCTTTCTATACTCTGTTCAAGGGTTGTACCCCTTTTCCCATATGCACCTTGGACCCTTCCAGAACATTCCTTTTCTTTCTTAGGCCTCACACATTAAGTATACTGGCCCATTCTTCTTCATAACCACCCAAACCCAGACCTGCAGTTCCACTCAAATTCCTTCTTCCTTTTAAATGATCCTCACGTTCAAATTTGAAGTCAGCCCAAGCCAACTGAAAAGCCCATCAAGTCAAAAAGAAATCCACCCGCTTAAACCCCACTCCATCTTCTCGAAAGAAAAAGGGCATGTTCCAGAAAATGAAACAGGCCATTCTTGAAAGCTTGGAGCTCCCCTTATTTCTTCCAACCCTCACTGACCCTTCACTGCGTTCAAAAACCCATCACAACAAAACCATCACCGTACTCCTCATCAAATTTCATCCCATACATGTACAGTTTGAACTCCTCTTCTCCCTTGCGTCGACAGCCTTCCTACCATGTCGCACAAAACAAAACAATAGTGCCCCTTTCTCTTTCATAACGTCACTGTACTCCATCTAAACACCAAATTCACGCTGCACCACTAAACAGCAAGGACCGCATCTCCTCCCTTTTTACATGCCAGTTCACGTTTTTTTTTTAAAAGTCCTCCACTTCATGCGCTCCCAGTCACCACCCATGAACTACCGCACACAAAACAACCAGCCACCCCGATGTCAACAGTACAAACCGCTCCATCAGAGACCACCGAGCCTTCATGTATTTGAGTGAATCAAAGCTTTGCTTTATTTTATTTTCATTTATCGAATTTTCTTTTGGTTTCCTGAAACTACGAGTGGCGGCTCGTTTTGATCAGTACGACTGGAAATTGGGCATTAGAATTTGAAGACGTATTTACATGCAAGGGTTGGAATTTTATGTGGGTGTGGTGAAGGCCACTTTGACAAGAACGAGCGACTGAGGAAGAAGAAACGTGGGCATGTACAGGACCATAACATCATATATTTTTAAATTATAAAGCTTTAGACACCCTATTTCATAAAGTTATGTTTATGTCCGAGATACTAACGACAGAAATAAAAACACCATCATGACGAGCGAGGTGTCCCGACTCCAGAAATATAATAATATCAGTAGATTAACTCATAATGTGAAACTTCAAAATGTTGATTTCAGGGTGCGAAATACTTCAAATAAAAAGTTGCTTATTTAATTAATTAAAAATTACAATAAAATTCTAAAAATTAAATTATCACTACGCTTCAAAAGAACCACGTCTAAATTCAAACCCGATCTCTAGTTATATCGAATAAACCGTTACGGTCGATAAACGATTCTATAGCGACTATTTTAAAATTTGATTTGGACATATCTCAAAATCTACACGACGAAATCCCAATTTTCTCTTCCACTAGAAAGATATACTCCACCAGCTCCACATGTTTCTTGTTTCACAGAAATCCGGCTTAAAACGAATTCTGTACACTCAGTTGAAGTTCGAATCGCCAATTTACGAACTGTAGCGCCATTTCAAGCTCGATTATAATTATATTATAAACTATACGTTCAACTGTCGACGATTGAATATATTCGTTACTCAAATTCAATTCCAAGCTGAATTATATATCACCGATGATCTGGTTCACACCATATCGCCATTTCAGTCAATTCTGATTATTTCAAAATTAAAATCTATTATTTAATTTATTATTTTAATTAAATATTCATCATTATTTAATTCCACGACCATTTAATTTACTAACCCACCATTGATATAATTAAATAAATTAAACATAATACCTCTGCCAATGCGGGTCATTACAATCTTCCCCACTTAAAATAATTTCGTCCTCGAAATTGCTAAAAGGTAGAGAACGACCCTATCGACTGGTTAGAACATATTTCTTCACCTCTCAACTTCGGTTTTACCAAACCAATTTAATTTCAATTAAATTATTAATTAATTCTTATCAACGAAAATTTTCAAAAATCCTGAAAATTTTCTAACGCCTTAACTCTTCGAAAAATTTCGCCAGCACTTCCTTTGTACTGGTCAATCGGTACAACTCCAACTCGCCTCTCTGGGCCATCTCCAACCCAAAAGAAAATCAAACAGCCAAGCGGCTTGCCAATTCAGCTCATAAATCTTATATGCAATAGAAATATAAACTTGTACCTTTTTGTCGGCATATCCTTATCCTTTCCACCTGTTATCAATTCGGTGGATACATGGGTCATCCCAATCAAATTGCAAATCACTTTTTATCCCCAACACAACCATTCGCTTATATCCAAACCAAATCCCATTTCAACTCAAGTTCAATTCTTGATTTTTAATTCCTTAACTCCTCAATCCAATACCATTTCGGATTCTAATTCCACAAATCCAATCTTATTTGATTTCAATTCAACTTTAGTTACTACTTAACTGACTTTACTTTAGTTCAAATCTGCTTTCACAAATTTCTGTTAAATTTGTTTTTAATTTAAACAGTCTTTCCCTGGGAGTTTTTAAACAGTTTACTCCTTTCAAAAATCAAATTTTCCTTTTGAACATGTCACTGAGCCCTTAATCAATATTCCATTAGTTAAATCACTTCTCTATTTCTTTATCAATATTTGTTAACCAAATATTTTCAATAACCATATTGGCCTTTTACGTTATTTGGAAAACTTTTCCGAATATCGCCTTCCTTTATTTTCTAAACTTTAGAAAATATTTGCTATTTATAATTGGAAAATATTCCAATTACTTATCTCTTTTCTGATCTCTTTTATTTCTATACTTAGGAAATATTCTATATTATATTTCCAAGCTTACACTTCTTTGGGTTAAAACGGATGTTGTGTAAAACATTGTTACGACAACCCAGTTACTATATTCAACTAACTCTTATTCAACATTGATCTTCGAGCCTTAAATCTTACCATTTATTTGTTAATAATGAAATCAATCAAGTTGGGGTATAACTACCTCTCAGACCTTGACTGAATAACATTTATAACGTCAAAACAGATATGACTACTTACTCGAAAAATCAATACCATACAACTACTTATTCACTTTTAAACACGTATAAGCTTCCTCTTTCTATTCTTACTAGATTTTATTCTTAGTCTTCCTTTTTGATTTTACTATTCTATTTCCAAGTTCATTTCCTTATCGACTTCTATATATATATATATATATCGATACGTTGATTTCTAACTATCAAATTATCTTAAAAAATATTCTAACTTCTTAAATTCTCGGAAAAATTCGCCATAACCTCCTTTGTACTAGGAGCATCGGGAAAATCCCCAAACTGCCACACAGGCCTTCTCCAATCAAAAGGAAAAAGAAAAGCCAAGCGGCTAGCCGATACGGCGCATAAAATCTCATATATGAATTAAATACATACCTTTTTGTCGAGCATTCTATTTATATACCTTCATACCTTATCCATACCTATCTCATGTATATCCATACATTTCTAATTCATTCCAACTTAATCCAATCATTTTAACTTAGTTCATTAAGTGATTTTCAAATTACTGGTTTGCCCATTTCACCTTCATATTTGAGTATAACATGTTCAAATATATTTTAACTTACTTATAACCTAATTGAATTTCATTTCAATTCTCCTATTCAAATTCCATATTTGAATTTCATTTCAATTCCCTTCGAATCGTCTATATTCAAATTTCAATTTTAATTCTATTTGAATCCACTTTATTCAAATTTCATTTTCAATTCTATTTGAATCCTTGACATTCAAATTTCGTTTTCAATTCTATTTGAATCCTCTACATTCAAATTTCATTTCACTTTCGATATTCAAATCCTATATTTGAAATCTCTTATATTTTCTATATCCAAACGCCATTTGAATTTCTATCTTCAAATCCCCTTTGAATTTTTCTACATTCAAATCCCCTTTGAATTTTCTATATTCAATTCTATGTTTGAACTTCCTTTATTTAAATTCCCTTTCAACTTTCTTTATTTATTCTTTAAATAAGCCTCGATTTCATTTCCTTTTGAAATCGATATCTCTACCTTTGGAAAACAGATTTCCCTTTCCATCTCACACTTGTGTTTTTATTTCTGAATTATCCAATGATAATTCTATTCGCTTCATTTATAAACTTCGTTTATAAAAGAACTATTTATAAACTTCGTTTATAATGGAACTTCTCGTTTTATTTCTTTTAAAACAAGTTAATATTTCAAATCTATTTAAAAATTCCAATTCTATATTTTAAATCCCATTTTGAAATTCAACGCAACTCGTCTTTCCCAAAACAATTTCAAAACAATATCTCTGGTAGTAATTCGTCACTTACAACTCGAAAATGAATACTGATGATGCAGCTGTCATCATCAGAATCTATTTTCCAGCGATCGAAGTGAGTTCAATACTATAAAACCATTTCTAAACATTTTCACTTTGAAATTCATTTCAAAATATAATTCACACTGCTTGTAAAACAATTTAAAATCTCCCAGGATCTTAAATTTTCCTTATTTTCAATTCAATTCCATTTACAAACACTTATCCAATTTTCCAGAATTTTAATTAAATTTTCTGGTTTAAATTCCAGATTTAACTCATACGGTTTCACGTATTTTACTTATATGAATTCTGATTGGTTATTCACATAACCATTTAATTTATAATCTTACTCGATTATAATAACAATCAATATATCCAATATATATCTAAATATACGTTGGGTAAACTATTTTCATTTACCCTCTTTTCAAAACATACCATGACGGTTCATCGTATTCGAGTGTTTAGTAACTCCTACCGATACAGTGGATCAAACTGATCGACCAGAACTCATAAACGACTCAACCAATGAATCTCCATAATATAAAACAAATTTTTATATCAATAACAAATACGTTCACTCGTTTACATACACTCAATCTCAGTCTAGGGTATTACTAACCCTATCTCTACCGAGTCACGCCACAGAGCCAAGTAATTCTCAACTTAAGCTCTGATACCAACTGTAACGACCCGGATTTTGAGCGACTTTGGTTATCGACATAAGCACAATGTCGATAACCAAAACGTCGAAAAATCCTGGTAATTAGTGAAAGAAATTAGAGGGTGAGAATAGATAAGATAGAAACTTAGAATAGAAGAAGAAGAAGAACACAATATCAGAGTAACACGAATCTCACAGCGGAACGAACACATATATTTCATAACATAACTTTGAAATACAAAATTGGTACTTGAATATACATATCATTATCAAAGTACAACACTTACAACACAGCGGAAATAACTATAGCTATATGATCCTGAAGCCTCCTGCTCCAAGCTCTTCAAGTGTATCTGTAAAATCCCGACTACTTGACTGCCCATACAAATTTAGGCACCCATGAGTTTAGGGAAAACAACAAAATAAACTCCGGGTCAGTCATGGAACTGGTGTGAGTAAAACAGTTTAAAAACAGTTCGAACAAGTAAACGATATCTAACAAGACCACGCCGCATAACGGCACGGGTTTTTCCCTTATGAGAATCCAAGATAACTTTATATCAAAAACCTTTTGATATTATAATAATGTCTATCAACCACAGTATATATAATCATCTAGCAGAAACGCTTTCATCTCACGTTCTACATATATAGTATATAACTCAAAACCGCAAGCACGTATTGGGTAATGGATTTCCAACTATGACAAGGTATGGAATCACCTTTCGCTAATGTACCTCTAGAGAGGAATACACTGGGTTCAACAAGAACATCTTGCAACCCGGCCACACATGACCGACCACTCATTTCACTTGAGTGTATCGAATGTATATCACCAACAGTTGGGATCAGCAACCGTTTCCCGAATGGGACAGCATCAACAATAGATTTTTAGAAGTAAATGAAACTCTAGATTAGGTGATTATACACCCTACTTCGGTGCGACCGACTTAGCCATGTTGCCAGCCCGATTTCTGTCATTTATCGGATGATGAGGCTAGAAGCTACGCTTTATCATCACATCAGATTCACTTTGAATGTCACATCATCAAATCCATCAAATCACCGATTGACGTCCTCAACCATACATTATGTGTTAGCTAAAAGAAGTTTCCTTCTCCGCTTCCACTCTTGGTACAATTGGAGAAATCAATATACGTGATCGTCTGGAAATACTCTGTCAGACATCCGTCCATACAAGTCATCCACGAACAGGATGATCCGAAGGCACTATTCTGTAAACAAGATAGCCCTTGCATAACTCCGTCTTCAATTATCTTTGGCATATATGATTCGCAATGCTTATGCCAATACAGAGTGGTTCTTTGGATAATAATCCAACCGGTCTCTCCATATTAACAACGTTAAAATGGTCAAAACTTCGATAGTCTGTGATTTAACTATCGAATAAAAACAAGTGTGCAAACAACGATAATATATCCAAATGGAAATTATATCGATCAAACATCATTCAACATTTATCTCTTTAGTTCATAAATTTACTTATCTCCTGTTTCCCTATATTCAATGTTACCTATTTTCTAATTTGGAAAATATACGTTATTAACAATGGAAAACATTTCCATTTCCTGTTTTCTTTATTAGAAAACATTTCTGGTTTCTTATTTGGAAAACATTTCCAAAGCTTTTTCATTGGACTTAGACAGATGTTTAAACAAACCATCGCGATGCCAACTCAAACCATTTCCTTTACTGCCGAACCTTAACTATTCCTTAGTTAAAACGAAGCCAATTAATTTGGGGTAGAACTACCTCTCAGACCTTAACTGAACAACATTTCTAACCTTGAAATAGACAAAGTTTACTTTATATTTCTTTAACAAACTTCCTTACTTAACCCTCCTTCGAATAACTATATTCGATTGACTCTTATCAATTAACTCTATTGGACTAACACTATTTGACTAACGCTATTTCTTTACTCATTTCACTTACTCTTTTCGAATAAACTATATTCGATAATTCCTTTTACTTTCTATTCGAATAACTATATCCGATTTACTCATTTGCTTCTATTCTAATCGATTAAACTAACATCGATTATCTCCTTTCAACTTTATTCTCTAATCGATTAATTAACATCGATTAATTTCTTTTTAACTTTATTCTCTAATCGATTAACTAACATCGATTAACTTCTTTTACTAAACTACGTTTTCCGTTACAACTATTTCCTTTTTATAACGTTTACTTACCGTTACAAATATATCCTATTTATAACTTCTATTTACCGTTACAAATATTTCCTATTTATAACTTCTATTTACCGTTACAAATATATCCTATTTATAACTTCTATTTACCGTTACAAATATTTCCTATTTATAACTTCTATTTACCCTCTAAATAAATATTCCTTTTCTATTTCTATTTATTTTCTAAATAAATATCCCTTTTATAAAACCGTGTTTGTTTTATAAATAATTCCTTTTATAAAATCCTGTGATTTTATAAAATTCCTTTGTTTCAATATACATTGAAATACTTCTTTTTACATCCCAGGGTCTTTTATGATATCTAAAATATCGAATAACAATGATCAACATCATTCCAACACCCATAATCCATAACAGATTATATAACACATCATATATCACAATATATGAAAACAGTAAAATAAATGTTGAAGAATCCAGTTGGATTCCTCCAACCTGTCTCCCTACATCACAGATGTTAAACAATATAGATAACATCACTTTTCAGTTCTATATGATATATTCTGTTAAACAGAATCAAATATAGAAAATTTAACTAACTGACTAGCAGTTCAATCAAACAGTCAACATACAGTAAATCAACCAATATCTAACAGTTCTAAAAATACAACATGAAATTATAAACTGTTCAGAGTTAGTGAGATTTACTCACCTTAGTCACTAGTCGTTGAATAACGATTATCGTTCTCTAAATCTGTTCAAGCGCTTATTTCATCTAAAGTTGTAACGCGCTCCCCATCGCTTCGAATCAGTTCTGGTATGTAGCCCGCATTCTTTTTGCTGATATCCGTCCATGCCCTTTCTATACTCTGTTCAAGGGTTGTACCCCTTTTCCCATATGCACCTTGGACCCTTCCAGAACATTCCTTTTCTTTCTTAGGCCTCACACATTAAGTATACTGGCCCATTCTTCTTCATAACCACCCAAACCCAGACCTGCAGTTCCACTCAAATTCCTTCTTCCTTTTAAATGATCCTCACGTTCAAATTTTAAGTCAGCCCAAGCCAACTGAAAAGCCCATCAAGACAAAAAGAAATCCACCCGCTTAAACCCCACTCCATCTTCTCGAAAGAAAAAGGGCATGTTCCAGAAAATGAAACAGGCCATTCTTGAAAGCTTGGAGCTCCCCTTATTTCTTCCAACCCTCACTGACCCTTCACTGCGTTCAAAAACCCATCACAACAAAACCATCACCGTACTCCTCATCAAATTTCATCCCATACATGTACAGTTTGAACTCCTCTTCTCCCTTGCGTCGACAGCCTTCCTACCATGTCGCACAAAACAAAACAACAGTGTCCCTTTCTCTTTCATAACGTCACTGTACTCCATCTAAACACCAAATTCACGCTGCACCACTAAACAGCAAGGACCGCATCTCCTCCCTTTTTACATGCCAGTTCACGTTTTTTTTTAAAAGTCCTCCACTTCATGCGCTCCCAGTCACCACCCATAAACTACCGCACACAAAACAACCAACCACCCCGATGTCAACAGTACAAACCGCTCCATCAGAGACCACCGAGCCTTCATGTATTTGAGTGAATCAAAGCTTTGCTTTATTTTATTTTCATTTATCGAATTTTCTTTTGGATTCCTGAAACTACGAGTGGCGGCTCGTTTTGATCAGTACGACTGGAAATTGGGCATTAGAATTTGAAGACGTATTTACACGCAAGGGTTGGAATTTTATGTGGGTGTGGTGAAGGCCACTTTGACAAGAACGAGCGACTGAGGAAGAAGAAACGTGGGCATGTACAAGACCATAACAACATATATTTTTAAATTATAAAGCTTTAGACACCCTATTTCATAAAGTTATGTTTATGTCCGAGATACTAACGACAGAAATAAAAACACCATCGTGACGAGCGAGGTGTCCCGACTCCAGAAATATAATAATATCGGTAGATTAACTCATAATGTGAAACTTCAAAATGTTGATTTCAGGTTGCGAAATACTTCAAATAAAAAGTTGCTTATTTAATTAATTAAAAATTACAATAAAATTCTAAAAATTAAATTATCACTACACTTCAAAAGAACCACGTCTAAATTCAAACCCGATCTCTAGTTATATCGAATAAACCGTTACGGTCGATAAACGATTCTATAGCGACTATTTTAAAATTTGATTTGGACATATCTCAAAATTTACACGACGAAATCCCAATTTTCTCTTCCACTAGAAAGATATACTCCACCAGCTCCACATGTTTCTTGTTTCACAGAAATCCGGCTTAAAACGAATTCTGTACACTCAGTTGAAGTTCGAATTGCCAATTTACGAACTGCAGCGCCATTTCAAGCTCGATTATAATTATATTATAAACTATACGTTCAACTGTCGACGATTGAATATATTCGTTACTCAAATTCAATTCCAAGCTGAATTATATATCACTGATGATCTGGTTCACACCATATCGCCATTTCAGTCAATTCTGATTATTTCAAAATTAAAATCTATTATTTAATTTATTATTTTAATTAAATATTCATCATTATTTAATTCCACGACCATTTAATTTACTAACCCACCATTGATATAATTAAATAAATTAAACATAATACCCCTGCCAATGCGGGTCATTACAGGTGCAGAGATAGATATAAAAATCGGATTAACAAGGTAGTAGCGAAGCAGATAAAGAGTAGGAGCGCATTCAGTTTATCTTGCCTTATCATACCTTATGCTTATCCTATGTTACCTTATTTCTTTGTTGTTGTCCTACATCCAGTTTATTCATATCATGGTTCTCTTACCAATTTATATGCTGTATAATCACTGAACTTACTAGACTCATGTCTGACCTAGTTTTGTTTCGCCTCTTTTCTTCCATTCCCCCCCCCCTCCCCAGGTTCTCAGGGAGGAAATGTTACCACTTAGCTCAGTTTTCTTTTCAAGCTCGAAGATGGTCGATGTTTTGCTTTGGACTCTCTCTTCCATTGCTATGGCTGGCTCATGCTTTACTGGGGAATATCATTGTTATTTTTGTGCTTCTTTTACACTTGAAAGTTATTAAATCAAGACAGAAGTTCTATGTATTACCTTTAAGTATGATTTGAGAAAATTGTTGTAAAAGCTTGACTGAATCACATTGTTAATAAAATGACTTTATTTTCCGCTGTTTTATTTATCTGTCTTGTAATTTATCTGCATCTTTTACCTAAAGTGCTTCACCAAAGTTAAGGCATTCCCTTTGTGAGTGACCTTAACGGAGATGGGGTGTTTCACTTGGTATCAGAGTTGAAGGTTACCGGATCAGATAAAAGATTTGAAAAATTATTTTCAAAACGGATTCAAAAGAAGCATTTTCAAAAGAAAAGTTTTTGTTTTAAAGGAATATTCCCCAAAGCCATATGCACTATCTTTTGATCCTCTGTTTGAATCCTTGTTTCCTTTTTTCCTGGGTCTCCGGGGCTCCTGGCTTTATGGGAGGTAACCTCATCGCGTCATGGTCCCGTAGGCTTGAAGAGACTATGACTGTCAAATGGAAAATAAGTACCCATCCTCCATCTATAGCCGCAGTAGTTTCACCTACTACTGATTTTCTTTCGAGGTTTGTAGGATTTTTCGTGCGATGGAGGCACCTTTCAAGAGACCTATCAATAAGTTACACAAGGATGGCAAAGATGAGAATGAGGGAGTTTGGCTAAGGAGCACAACAGAAGGATGAAGAACTCATGGATATATACTTGGTTCACAAAGGAGGGAAGGAAAGAATAGTAAAACCTAAAACAAGAGGAAGTATCTTTATTTTGGTATAACGGGTCGTATAATTAAGGGCAAGGGCAAGAACAAAGGACAGGATTTTCTGGAAGGCAAGTGCATGCTCTCACTGCCAGCATACCTGAGAGAGAGGCAGTAAGATTTCTGTTGAAAGAGTTTTTCCTTTTTGATCATCCTGTTAGTACTCTTTCTGATTTTAGCGCTTCACATTCATATATATCTGCTTCCATAGGTTCTCTGCACCTTAGTACTTGTATAATAGAGGATCCCATTATTGTCTCAAATCCAATTTGTGGTTCGGCTCATTTATCTTTGGTTTGTAAGGATTTGAGATGCTTTTGTTTTTGGGTTTCATGGGCTAGGGGTTGATTCTAGGCATGGATTGGTTAGCTAGTAATTGTGAATGGAGGGTAGTTAGACTTTCGACTTGCCTCGGGAATACCCTTGAGATTTCGTGCAATCCTAAGGGATCAGTTTGTCTTAGCTACCTAGAATCACTTTATGTATTTATCGACGATTTTCGATCCATTGGAGTAGCCCATGAGTACGCAAGATGTTTTTATTAGGGTAGGGGTTTTCCCCTAAAACTTGAGACAGACTTCCGCATATATCTAATTGACAATGCAAAGCCAGTTATGGGATCAACGATAGTTTTGGAGCAAGATTGGCGAGGATAGCTAGAGTCGGTTAAGTGCTTAATTGTTTGGTTGTTTTGCTAGTATCATCTCACATAAATCGTCCAAATTCCGAGAAGGTATTCCTTGGGTGCTTGTCTGATATTGTCTTAGGACTTTGGTGCTTGTACTTGAGAGATGTCAAGTTCGACTAGGATGGTTTGTGTGAGAAATAAATGGTTGTGGCAGGCGCCTTAAGTAAGACTGAACTTGAGAGTACATAGCCACCTTTAGCTTTAGACCTTTAGATTTGTGACATTATGGATAAGCTACGTAGAAGAGAGACCTCTAATCATCTTAGTACATACACTTGGTATCATGGTTAACATCTGTTTATTTTGGCAAGATAGTTCGACAACATTGGATACCCTCTAGCATAGTAAGTGATCGAGGTCCTATCTTTACTAGTGGGTTTTGGAAATGGAGGTCAAGAAGCTTCACAGTCGTGAAGTTAAATTAGTTAAGGTACGGTGGAGTGAAGCTCAAGAAGATGCGACTTAAAATACTGAAGACTAGATACGCACATCATACCCTTTTTGAGTGTATACCCTTGATTCCTCTTTTTCCGTAAAATTTATTTGCATACTAGTCTCTATCTTTTAAATATATCCTCTCAATCCTATTCCCGATCCTTAGGTAGAAGCCAATGGATGTAAACATGTGTTTGAGACATGTTATGTTTGGTGGATGCAAGTTGTTGCAAGTGTTTGCTAGAGGTTGCTCGTGGATGCATATACACACATTAGGCACTAGATCGGCTCAGTCACTTTCATATTGCATATGCATGAGTGAACTTTTATATATGGATTGAAATTTCATGTGTTATCATATGGATGTTGCGTTTGTATGAATGACTGTGCACTCATGTAGAAGTTATAAAGAACGAATAGGAATAATTGCTTACATAATGGACTCATGGCACTAACATAATCTGCATTAAGGAGGTCAACTGAATCAGTAGACCGCTTGATTTTGCATAGATAAGGACATGTACACATGCTATGCATATGATCATGAAAGCATTACAAATCTTTTTAAGGACAATGGACGCTTGTGATTGAACGGTTGAGTAGATGGATGTTGGATGTTAGGATATACGTTCTCCTTAAATCGAAGATTTCGGGGACGAAATCCTTAAGGAGGGGAGAATGAAACACCCTGTGTTTTCTATAAACATTATAGTAAAGAATTAAAGAATAAATAATTATAAATGTGAGAATTAAGGGAAACGGGTTATGCCATTGCGTTCGTCTTGGAATTCTGCTTGGAATAGAGTCTAAGTTTTCGAAAATCGGACTTCATATGAAGAAGTTATGGCCCTTAGAACTTTCAGAAATTTATATATAACAATTCAGAAAATTAAATACCAAGGCAGGTCGACCTGGGGGTCAACCTCCCTATATACAGGTCGACCAGGGGGTCGACCTTGGGGTTGACCTCCCCCTTGGGTCAGATCTGAAATCTGACGTTTTTCTTTGTATGACGATTTTGACTCTTTGCTGAGTCATTTAGGGCTGATGTGGCTATTCTATCTTGTCTGGATGGTCTTGATTGCTTCTAAGTTGATCTGACGGATCTTATTTGATTAAAATTCGATATAAGCAACCTAAATCTAAAACCCTAAGCCACATAAAATTATTCCTAAGACTGTCATGCTGTCAACACTCAACCTAGAGTAGCCGCCATTCCCATTCAACTAGAAAGCAGGATAGAAGCAAGAATCAAATTAAATCACATCTAATTCAACTAAGAGAATTCAACGTCTACAACAAAGGAGAGCTATCCAAATTCAGAATACAGATCCCTGAACACAAGACTAGTCTCCTATTTGTAAGTCCAGTTATCATATAGACTTAAATGATATTAGAATCGTGACTAAATAAATGGATGTAGAACATCGCCTAATGCAAATCTATGCCTATCCTTTTTTTTTGAACTGAATTGATTGAGACTATGATTCTTATCATGCTAAGTGGTGATCATGTTGTATGTAATTTGATGATAAATGTTAAACGCTTGGCAATGAATCCATATATGGTATAATTTGGCAATGACATATTATGTTGTGTATTTTGGCGATGACATGAATTAGCGATGACATATTATAATTTGGCGATGGAATATCATATTGTGTAATTTGGCGATGACATACCATATTGTATAATTTGGTGATGACATTTCAAGTTGTATGATTTGGTAATGACACTTATATGTTGTATGACAATTTGAGGATTTTGCTATGTTCAACCATGTTCACATATATGATCCAAAACTACATGTTAATATGATTAGGTTCATGTTAGATTTGATCCAACTGATTTGCAACTTCGCAACTAGATGTCTAATTTTAAGTTCATGTAGTTTTATGTAAAATCCCTATTTCATGATTCATGCTGAATAAATCTAAATTTGCAAGTTCATAATTAAATGTATATTGTTCTATGCCAAATTCATATGATACATGTGTAGTTAGATCCATATTTTTATGATGTTGGAATTATTACATGTTCCTCTTTTTCCCCTTTTGTGTATAAGATTAGGCTATGTATCGTGCCTAACATTTTATGTGATTTGTGCGAACGTTTAATGGGGGTAACGTTGGGGAAAAACATGAAATTAAAAATAATTGGCACATTTGTCTTATAAACATGTAAATGGTTTATGGCATAAAAGTGGTGTAACAACCCGAAAATCTGAACCAGTTTAAAATTTTTATTTTGGCAATTTTAGCGAATTTTGAATATTTAAAATGAATTATTTTAAATAATATCGACGAAAAATTTATTTTGAATAGAATTCGAATGTATATATTATATACGTCGTCGTTAGAATATAAATATTTATTTTAAATTATAAAAGGAATTGAAAATGGCGCTGTAGTTCGATAATTCGATTTCAAACTCCAATTGAACGTACCGGGTGCAAAACAATCCGGATTTTAGCGAAACCAAAAATAATAGGATCTATTTGTGAATATATTTCCAATGAATCCGAAAAATCGAGATTTCATAGCGGGAATCAAAAGATATGTCCAGTTGAAAATTCTGAATAGTCGCTATGGAATTCAGGCTCTTAAAAATGGAAATTTTGCAAACGACCTCGGATTTCGACGAAACCACTTTTGTTGGATCCGTGATGTCAAGTTATTGCTAGGTTTCAAATTTCGTAATTTTTCGAATCAATATGTGAGCGTGGCAAAGGAAAACGCGTTTGACCAGTTATAGTTGATTTTAATCGACTGGAAAATGACCATTTTTCCAACGGTCTCAGAATTCGACGAAATTAGTTTTGTTAGGACCGTATCGTCAATACGAAGCTAGAAAATATTTTTCAAAATTTTTTAGAGTTAGTATGTAACCCCAGATAATTTGAAATGTACGTTCAAATTGAATATATATTGATTTATAATTTAATTTGAATGGAAACTGATCGAAACAGTCGAACCATCTTACGATACATATCCCATTGTGTTCGTAATGAGGGTAATTAGCTATGGACGACAGGCGGTGGGTTCGATTTCGAGTTCGAATGTAAAAGTTACTTTTTGAAATAATTAAATAATAATATAAATTTCCTTAACCCTAATTCCCTCTTTACACTTCAGCCCTCGTTCACTAATAAAAAAATGAAATCAAAAAGGGAAGACGCGATCGAGCTGAAGCTCCTACCGCCGCGCCTCTGCTGGCGATCCTCCGCCACCATCGCCCTCCTCCCGATCCTCTTCTCCCTCTCTTCCCCTTCCTCGACCAAAAACCGCGATGCCCTGGAAGCCCCAAACCCCTTCAACCCCCAAATCCCCGAAAGCCCTAGCTGCGCCACCCCCTGCTGACCACCCCGGCACCGCGCTCAGCCTCTCCGACCACCCACGCAATGCCTTCGCCGTCCGCAGCAAGCTTCGATCGCCAGGACTCCACTGAACCGCCAACAAACCCCTCCCCTCGAGTCCACAGTTCAATCAATGAGCCACCAGCGACAATAGCACCCTCCAACAATCAAATACAGTAAGACTTCTTTTAATCTGATTCATTCGTTCAATTTCTATAAAGTTAGCTTTAAATTTAGTTTTGTTTTAGATAATTAGTAAAAATTCGATTTTTATATACTGAATAGCAAAGTAAAAATTCGATTTTTATATACTGAATAGCAAAGTAAAAATTCGATTTTTATATATTTGAATAGCAAAGTAAAAAATTCGATTTTTATATATTGAATAGCAAAGTAAAAATTCGATTTTTATATATTGAATAGCAAAGAAAAAATTCGATTTTTATATATTGAATAGCAAAGTAAAAAATTCGATTTTTATATATTGAATAGAGAAGAAAAAATGTGATTTTTATATATGTAGTGGCTACGGGCAATGAAATTGACAAAGGGCGAGCACGACGAAGATTTCCTACATAAGAAGAGTCGTGGCATTTGAATTAGCTATGTGTGAGAATTTCTCACTCTTCAATCTCTTTTTCTAGTTATATATATACTAGGATGTAGACGGTGTTTAGCAACACCCGACACCCGTCATCCACAGACCATGGATGGCTTGTTTGTTTGATTGATGTGTTGTGAAAATTGTTTGTGATGTTGATGTGAAGCAGATAATGAAATAAAATATTTATATAGTTAAAAATATTTTATCGTTGAAAATATAAATTTTAACGTGAAAATGAGTAAATAAATATTTATAAACAAATCGGCCGATTTGTTTATATACACTGATTTGATTGATATTGATTGGGATGATAAATTTTTCACATCGCCCAACTGCACAAATAAAAATCTGTGTTTGTTGATTTGAAACCCCACACGGGTGTTGGGATGATATTTGGCGTACACTAATCCCAATAATTAGTTGTATGTCGATCGATTGATTGACAGACTATTATAAGCATTAGATATCTATATTTGATGCTTATACTGTAACGACCCGGTTTTTGAGCGACTTTGGTTATCGACATAATCTCAATGACGACTAACCAAACATCGAAAAACCACGGTAGTTAATGAAAGAAATTAGAGGGTGAGGAAAGAAAAGATAGAACCTTAGAATAGAAGAAGAAGAAGAAGACAACAACAACATCAGAGTAACACGAACCTCAAAGCGGAACGAATAAAATATAATATAACTTTGAAATATAAATATGTACTTGAATATACATATCATTATCAAGTACAACACTTACAACACAGCGAAATAATAATAGCTATAAAATCCTGAAGCCTCCTGCTCCAGCTCTTCAAGTATCTGTAAATCCCGACTACTTTACTGCTCGTACAGAATTGAGCACCCAAGAGTTTAGGGAAAAACAAAAACAAAATAAACTCCGGGTCAGTCATAGGACTGGTATGAGTAAAACAGTTTAAAACAGTTTGAACAAGTAAACGATATCTCATAAGACCACGCCGCATAACAGAACGGGTTCTTCCCTTATGAGAATCCAAAATATCTTTATATCAAACCCTTTGATATTATAATAATGTCTATCAACCGCAATAATAATAATCATCTAGCAGAAACGCTTTCATCTCATGTTCTACATACATAGTAAACAATCAAAATCGCAAGCACGTATTGGGTAATGGATTTCCAACTATGACTAGGTATGGAACCACCTTTCGCTAGTGTACCTCTAGAGAGGAATACACTGGGTTCAACAAGAACATCTTGCAACCCGGCCACACATGACCGACCACTCATTTCGCTTGAGTGTATCGAATGTTTATCACCGACGGTTGGGATCAGCAACCATTTCTCGAATGGGACAACATCAACAATAGATTTTTAGAAGTAAATGAAACTCAAGATCAGGTGATTATACACACTAATAGGTGCGACCTACATAGCCATGTTGCCTGCCCGATTTCTGTCATCTCCCAGTTGATGAGGTTGGCGGTCATAACGTATCTTTCAACAGATTACTCGTTCATTCACTTTGAATGTCACATCGCCACACCCGTCAAATCATAAATTGATTTCCCCAAAAATACCATGGGTATAAGCTAAGAGAAATGAATTCCTCTGCCACCAACGTGAATACGTTTGAAGAGATCAACTTACGCGATCTATTGGATATACTCTGTCAGACCTTCTTCCATACAAGTTGTCCTGGGACTGGACAAACCGAAGGCACTATTCAGCACATCCATCTTAGGCACTGTTATCTAAGACTTATACAATAGCCCTTGCACTTTACTCCGTCTTCAATTATCTTTGGCATATATAATTCACAACGCTTATGCCAATACAGAGTGGTTCTTTGGATAGTAATCCAACCGGTCTCTCCATATTAACAACGTTAAAATGGTCAGAACTTTGATAGTCTTTGATTTAACTATCAAAGAAAAACAAGTGTGCAAACAACGATATTATTTCCAGACGGAAATTATATCGATCAATCATCATTCATATATATATATATATATATATTCTCATTTTCTATGTTTAGAAAATATACGTTATTAACACTGGAAAACATTTCCATGGCTTAATTACGTATCATCATTCTTCCACAATTACCAGTCCTTTACTGTAAACTAGTATGAGAACAATTCCCTAAGTATAAATCCCGAAGGTCGAAACAACCATCAGATCGATACTTAGAAAACTATTCAACTTATTAATCTCTAGTCAGTTTCTAGGTTTTGTTTAACTCCTTTTTGACTAACTATGTTCGATTAACTCCTTTCGATTTACTCGATTCGATTAACTCGATTCGATTGACTCCTCTATTTATTTTCCCAATATATAATCCTTTATTCTATTTATTTTCTAAATATTCCTTTATTTTATTTATTTTCTAAATATTCCTTTTATTCTATTTATTTTCTAAATATTCCTTTATTCTATTTATTTTCTAAATATTCCTTTTTCTTTTATTTATTTCCTAAATAAATAAATCCTTTTTAATCTATTTGTAAATGGTTTACAAATATTTCTCTTTCTATTTGTTTGACAACTATTTTCCTTTATATTTGTTTTACAAATATTTTCCTTTATATTTGATTTACAAATATATTATTTTAACTCTTTTGATTTTATAATTATTTCCTTATATAAAACCCTTTTTCCTTTTATATATAAAATCCAGTGATTTTATATAAATAAATTATTTTCAAAATATACTTTGAAAATCCCTTTTCTACATTCTGGTATTTCTTATGGTATTTAACAAAATCTACAGCAGATTATATATCACACCATATATCAACATATGTGAATAACAGTAAAATAAATGCTGAGGAATCCAATTGGATTCCTCCGACCTGTTTCCCTGCATCCACAGATGTTAAACGACACGAATATAAAATATTCTGTCAAACAAAATCAATATTCGATTAACGATATATATATATATATATCACTATCTATGATTTCAATCAATACACAAAAAAGTTCAACCAAACAATCAATCATCATTTATCAGTTCTAAATATATGTTATAAAAATAGAAATGTTCAGAGTTGGTGAGTTTTACTCACATTGGACTATCATCGTTAAATAACGATAATTGTCGCTTGATTCAGATGGACAATTTATTTTGCTATAAATTGTAACAAGCTCGGATTCACTCCCGGTCAGCTCCATGGTGTAGCCACCGTCCCCACGATCCCAACGCAACTTACGTTTCGTGATTCTGATTTCATATGAATAAGATATCCGATTTACAAGTTTGTATAACTTTTTAAATTAAAATAAACGCAATTTATTTATATGAATCGGGCCTCACACATATCCTTTCTCGGCCCATCTCTATACTTAAGAGCCCACACATACGCCTAATCCTCCTCCTCTTCTTCCAGCTTACCACCGAAACCTACTCCACATTTCACTGATTTTAAACAAACCGCTCCTCATCATCCTACCACCGAATCAACTGAAACCGCCACCCCTTCATCTCTTTCGCGAGCTCATCCTCCCCGCACCCTCAATCCTCCACTCGAGCGCCAGAACAAAACTCCAATTCAGCCTCGTCGCGACCTGCGATGGCTTCAGCGAGGATCGATCGATCCTTTTTCTGAGCAAACTCGCCCGAAACAACCTACTAGGTGTGGTTTCCACCCCTCAATCCGATTTTACCCTTCTAAATGGCAATCAATGCCTGCATCTGTCGAGATGCTGAACCCTACTGCACGCTGGTCATGAAAACAGCGAACTAGAAGTGATTCGAACTCAGTGAAATCTGTATGGGAGTAAATTACAGCATCCCAGGAGTTCGAATACACATATATCTTGATTTGTGGAATTTTACTTGGTTTGTTTCAAATTTTTGAAGATAAAAAATGTTTACTGGAGAAGAACCAATCCTTGGCAGCTGAGAGATTTGATTATATAGGGGAACGGAATTTTTCGTGTGGTTGAAAACTAAAGGATGTGGCTTCTTAAGGATCAGAAATCAATTAGGATATTTTTATATATTATTATTATATTATTACGCTTCTGGTACTCGTCCTTAAAAATTCCTGTAATCACATATAACATCTAAATATCAAGAAACTGGACTTGTAGCTAGATTTCGACATTACGGTCCCAACGGAACTGGTTTCGTCGAATTCCGACTCCGTATGCTCACACAGCGTATTTTTAAAGGACGATTTATCTACTTTTTTTCACTCTAAAAATCCGTACGGTCACACAATGACTTTAAAAATCACCAAACTGGAAATCTAACAATAATCTGATATTGCGGATCCAACAAAATTAGTTTCATCAAATTCTGAGGTCGTTTGCAAAACTGGCTATTTTTAAAGCGCTGAATAGACCATTTAAATATATAAATATATTTAAATATAATTAAATAAAATATTAGTAAATTTATATTATCGTATATATTCACAGTGGAATACCATACAGCTTCAGAATATTTCTATATGAATTTCTACTCGATATTTCGTCATCAGAGTTATATCGATATTCGATTTATATTAAACATCCTTTTAAAATATAAATAAATTATAAAGGGAATTCCATAGCAACTTTTCTAAAATTTGATTTAGAGATAAATCAAAATCTACACGACGAAATCTCGATTTTTCTCTTCCACTAGAAAGATATACTCCACCAGCTTCACACGTTTCTTGTTTCATAGAAATCCGATTTAAAACGGCTCCTGTATACTCGTTCAAAGTTCGAATCGCCAAATCGCGAACTGCCGCGCCATTTCGAGCTCGATTATAATTATATTATTATTTATACGTTCAACGATCGTTATTTAAATATATTCGTTATTCAAATTTAATTCTAAACTGAATTATATATTTTGAATTCCCCGATTCACACCATATCCCCATTTCAGCCAATTCTGATTATTTCAGAATTTAATATATTATTTAATTATTATTTAAATTAAATATTCACCATTAATTAATCCAACGACCATTTGAAACTCTTAAACCACTATATAAATAATTAAATAAAATAATTATTATATCGCTGGAAAATGCGGGTCATTACATTCTTCCCCACTTAAAATAATTTCGTCCTCGAAATTGCTAAGGTAGAAAACAACCCTATCGACTGATCAGAACCCATTTGTTCACTTCTTAATTTTAGTTTTAACTGAACCAATTTAATTTCAATTAAATATTAATTAATTCTTATCAACGAAAATTTTCAAAAATCCTGAAAATTTTCTAACGCCTTAACTTTTTCGAAAAGTTTCGCCATAACCTCCTTTGTACAGCTCTATCGGTAAAACCACAACTCGCCTCTCTTGGCCATCTCCAACCCAAAAGAAAATCAAACAGCCAAGCGGCTTGCCAATTAGGCTCATAAATCACCAAACTCATATGAAATATAAACTTGTACCTTTTTGTCAGGCATATCATTATACCATCCCCATTGGTTATCAACTCGACATATACCAATGTCATTCCAAAACAATCTCCTGTCAGTTTTTATCCTCAAACCCAATCATTTGCTTATACTCAAGTCAAATTCCATTTCAAACTTAAGCACAATTCTCGATTCCAAATCTTAACTCATCAACTCAATTTCGTTCCAGATTATTCTATAATCAATCCAAATCTTACTTAATCTTAACAAGTAAAATTTAAGTTCTAGAATTTAAATTCCTGGGCTTTTATTTCAAGTCAATTTGAAATCACAATAATAATTCAAAACATTTGAATTCTTAAACAACTTGTTTTTGCAAAACAAATTTGAAAATAAAATCTTGGGTAGTAATCCGTCACATACAACTCGAAAATCACACTGATGATGTGTACACCATCATCAGAATTATTTTTCAGCGATCAAAGTGAGTTCAATACTATATTCCTTTTCAAAACTCCAACTTAAACACTTCCATCTTGAATCAGTTCAAAATATCCTTATTAAAACAAATTTAAAACCTCCCAGGATTTTAAAATTCTCGTATATTTAATCCAAGTCCATTACAAACACTTATTCAAATCCCCATAGTTTTAATTTCAATTCTGATTTGAATTTCAGATTTAATTCATCTACTTTCATATATTTCACTTATATGAATTCTAATTGGTTATTTACATAACCATTTAATTTATAATCTTACTTGATTATAATAACGACCAATATATCCAATATATTATAATCACTCAGATATAAATACTTTATATCAAAATATACTTTGGGTAAAATTATTTCGTTTGCCCCCTTTTCAAAACATACCATGACGGTTCATCGTATTCAAGTGTTTAGTAACTCCTATCAATACAGTGGATCAAACTGATCAACCAGAAATTCATAAGCCACTAAATCAAAAAATCTCCACAATATAAAATCATTATATATTGAACAACAAATACGCTCTCGTATATATACACTCAAACTCAATCTAGGGTATTACTAACCCCATCTCTACTGAGTCATGCCACAGAGCCAAGGTAATAACTTAACCTTAAGCACTGATACCAACTGTAACGACGCGGATTTTGAGCGGCTTTGGTTATCGACATAAGTTCGATGTCGATAACCAAAACATCGAAAAATCCCGGTTATTAATGAAAGAAATTAGAGGGTGAGGATAGAAAAGATAGAACCTTAGAATAGAAGAAGAAGAAGACAACAACAACATCAGAGTAACACGAACCTCACAGCAGAACGAATAAAATATAATATAACTTTGAAATATAAATATGTACTTGAATATACATATCATTATCAAGTACAACACTTACAACACAGCGAAATAATAATAGCTATAAAATCCTGAAGCCTCCTGCTCCAGCTCTTCAAGTATCTGTAAATCCCGACTACTTGACTGCTCGTACAAAATTGAGCACCCAAGAGTTTAGGGAAAAACAAAAACAAAATAAACTCCGGGTCAGTCATGGGACTGGTATGAGTAAAACAGTTTAAAACAGTTTGAACAAGTAAATGATATCTCATAAGACCACGCCGCATAACAGAAAGGGTTCTTCCCTTATGAGAATCCAAAATATCTTTATATCAAACCCTTTGATATTATAATAATGTCTATCAACCGCAATAATAATAATCATCTAGCAGAAACGCTTTCATCTCACGTTCTACATACATAGTATACAATCAAAATCGCAAGCACGTATTGGGTAATGGATTTCCAACTATGACAAGGTATGGAACCACCTTTCGCTAGTGTACCTCTAGAGAGGAATACACTGGGTTCAACAAGAACATCTTGCAACCCGGCCACACATGACTGACCACTCATTTCGCTTGAGTGTATCGAATGTTTATCACCAACGGTTGGGATCAGCAACCATTTCCCGAATGGGACAACATCAACAATAGATTTTTAGAAGTAAATGAAACTCAAGATCAGGTGATTATACACACTAATAGGTGCGACCTACATAGCCATGCTGCCTGCCCGATTTCTGTCATATCCCAGTTGATGAGGCTGGCGGTCATAACGTATCTTTCAACAGATTACTCGTTCATTCACTTTGAATGTCACATCGTCACACCCGTCAAATCACAAATTGGTTTCCCCAAAAATACCACGGGTATAAGCTAAGAGAAATGAATTCTTCTGCCACCAACATGAATACGTTTGAAGAGATCAACTTACGCGATCTATTGGATATACTCTGTCAGACCTTCTTCCGTACAAGTTGTCCTGGGACTGGACAAACCAAAGGCACTATTCAGTACATCCATCTTAGGCACTGTTATCTAAGACTTATACAATAGCCCTTGCACTTTACTCCGTCTTCAATTATCTTTGGCATATATAATTCACAACGCTTATGCCAATACAGAGTGGTTCTTTGGATTGTAATCCAACCGGTCTCTCCATATTAACAACGTTAAAATGGTCAGAACTTTGATAGTCTTTGATTTAACTATCAAAGAAAAATAAGTGTACAAACAACGATATTATTTCCAGACGGAAATTATATCGATCAATCATCATTCATATATATATATATATATTCTCATTTTCTATGTTTAGAAAATATACGTTATTAACACTGGAAAACATTTCCATGGCTTAATTACGTATCACCATTCTTCCACAATTACCAGTCCTTGACTGTAAACTAGTATGAGAACAATTCCCTAAGTATAAATCCCGAAGGTCGAAACCAACATCAGATCGATACTTAGAAAACTATTCAACTTATTAATCTCTAGTCAGTTTCTAATTTTTGTTTAACTCCTTTTTGATTAACTATGTTCGATTAACTTCTTTCAATTTACTCGATTCGATTGACTCCTCTATTTATTTTCCCAATAAATAATCCTTTATTCTATTTATTTTCTAAATATTCCTTTATTTTATTTATTTTCTAAATATTCCTTTTATTCTATTTATTTTCTAAATATTCCTTTATTTATTTATTTTCTAAATATTCCTTTTTCTTTTATTTATTTCCTAAATAAATAAATCCTTTTTAATCTATTTGTAAATGGTTTACAAATATTTCTCTTTCTATTTGTTTGACAAATATTTTCCTTTATATTGGTTTTACAAATATTTTCCTTTATATTTGATTTACAAATATATTATTTTAACTCTTTTGATTTTATAATTATTTCCTTATATAAAACCCTTTTTCCTTTTATATATAAAATCCAATGATTTTATATAAATAAATTATTTTCAAAATATACTTTGAAAATCCCTTTTCTACATTCCGGTCTTTCTTATGGTATTTAACAAAATCAACAGCAGATTATATATCACACCATATATCAACATATGTGAATAACAGTAAAATAAATGCTGAGGAATCCTGTTGGATTCCTCCGACCTGTTTCCCTGCATCCACAGATGTTAAACGACACGAATATAAAATATTCTGTCAAACAGAATCAATATTCAATTAACGATATATATATATATATATATATATCACTATCTACGATTTCAATCAATACACAAAAAGTTCAACCAAACAATCAATCATCATTTATCAGTTCTAAATATATGTTATAAAAATAGAACTGTTCAGAGTTGGTGAGTTTTACTCACATTGGACTATCATTGTTAAATAACGATAATTGTCGCTTGATTCAGATGGACAATTTATTTTGCTATAAATTGTAACGAGCTCGGATTCACTCCCGGTCAGCTCCATGGTGTAGCCACTGTCCCCACGATCCCAACGCAACTTACGTTTCGTGATTCTGATTTCATATGAATAAGATATTCGATTTACAAGTTTGTATAACTTTTTAAATTAAAATAAACGCAATTTATTTATATGAATCGGGCCTCACACATATCCTTTCTCGGCCCATCTCTATACTTAAGAGCCCACACGTACGCCTAATCCTCCTCCTCTTCTTCCAGCTTACCACCGAAACCTACTCCACATTTCACTGATTTTAAACAAACCGCTCCTCATCATCCTACCACCAAATCAACTGAAACCGCCACCCCCTTCATCTCCTTCGCGAGCCCATCCTCCCCGCACCCTCAATCCTCCACTCGAGCGCCAGAACAAAACTCCAATTCAGCCTCGTCGCGACCTACGATGGCTTCAGCGAGGATCGATCGATCCTTTTTCTGAGCAAACTCGCCCGAAACAACCTACTAGGTGCGGTTTCCACCCCTCAATCCGATTTTACCCTTCAAAATGGCAACCGATGCCTGCATCCGTCGAGATGTTGAACCCTACTGCACGCTGGTCATGAAAACAGCGAACTAGAAGTGATTCGAACTCAGTGAAATCTGTACGGGAGTAAACTACAGCATCCCAGGAGTTCGAATACACATATATCTTGATTTGTGGAATTTTACTTGGTTTGTTTCAAATTTTTGAAGATCAAAAATGTTTACTGGAGAAGAACCAATCCTTGGCGGCTGAGAGATTTGATTATATAGGGGAACGGAATTTTTCGTGTGGTTGAAAACTAAAGGATGTGGCTTCTTAAGGATCAGAAATCAATTAGGATACTTTTATATATTATTATTATATTATTATGCTTCTGGTACTCGTCCTTAAAAATTCCTGTAATCACATATAACATCTAAATATCAAGAAACTGGACTTGTAGCTAGAATTTGACATTACGGTCCCAACGAAACTGGTTTCGTCGAATTCCGACTCCGTATGCTCACACAGCGTATTTTTAAAGGTCGATTTATCTACTATTTTTCACTCTAAAAATCCGCACGGTCACACAGTGACTTTAAAAATCACCAAACTGGAAATATAACAATAATCTGATATTGCGGATCCAACAAACTTAGTTTCATCAAATTCTGAGGTCGTTTGCAAAACTGGCTATTTTTAAAGCGCTGAATAGACCATTTAAATATATAAATATATTTAAATATAATTAAATAAAATATTAGTAAATTTATATTATCGTATATATTCACAATGGAATACCATACAGCTTCAGAATATTTCTATATGAATTTCTACTCGATATTTCGTCATCAGAGTTATATCGATATTCGATTTATATTAAACATCCTTTTAAAATATAAATAAATTATAAAGGGAATTCCATAGCAACTTTTCTAAAATTTGATTTGGAGATAAATCAAAATCTACACGACGAAATCTCGAATTTTCTCTTCCACTAGAAAGATATACTCCACCAGCTTCACACGTTTCTTGTTTCACAGAAATCCGATTTAAAACGGCTCCTGTATACTCGTTTAAATTTCGAATCGCCAAATCGTGAACTGCCACGCCATTTCGAGCTCGATTATATATATTATAATTTATACGTTCAACGATCGTTATTTAAATATATTCGTTATTCAAATTTAATTCTAAACTGAATTATATATTTTGAATTCCCCGATTCACACGATATCGCCATTTCAGCCAATTCTGATTATTTCAGAATTTAATATATTATTTAATTATTATTTAAATTAAATATTCACCATTAATTAATCCAACGACCATTTGAAACTGTTAAACCACTATATAAATAATTAAATAAAATAATTATTATATCGCTGGAAAATGCGGGTCATTACATATACAGTGTAGTGCACTTTGGATGATGGTTGATTATTTATCGTTGCTATTATATACATGTGTTGTATGGAATCCACATAATTAACTTTATATGGTGATTGATTGGGCCTCATTCCAATTTAGAAAATAAAGAATATTATAAAATAAAGGTTCATGTGTTGACTGTACTCATCCGTTGAGATTAGTCATGTGTTGAACGAAATATTTTAACAATAAAATTTACATCTTTAATATTATAAAATAAAGGTTCATGTGTTGACCGTACTCATCCGTTGAGATTAGTCATGTGTTGAACGAAATATTTTAACAATAAAATTTACATCTTTAATATTATAAAATAAAGGTGCATGTGTTGACTGTACTCATCCGTTGAGATTAGTCATGTGTTGAACGAAATAGTTTAACAATAAAATTTACATCTTTATCATATAGAAAATTAGAAACTAACTGGAAAATAGATAAGATGAGTGGTCTCCTGGATGTTGATCTGATGTTGATTTCGGCCTTCGGGGTTAATATTCAGGGAATCGTTCTCTTACTAATTTACGGTTGGAGTCTGATTGAAATCAAATGATAGATACCTTAATTTTTATAAAATATATTAAATAACAATAATAGTCACACGTGGACAGTACTCATTCGTTGAGATTAGTCATGTGTTGACAAAAATATAGATTCATTTGTTGAATAGAATAGCGAAATTATTGAAATATATAAAGCCATGTTGATAAGATATGCGCTATTTTGACGCGAACGACATTTATATCGATTATATTCGTTTTTATATAATTGAATTGAATATATAACGAATTCGAATTAAATTAAATATATAACGAATTCGAATTGAATTGAATAGAAAACAAATTTGATTTGAATTGAATAGAAAACGAATTTAATTCGAATTGAATAGAAAACGAATTTAATTTGAATTGAATAGAAAACGAATTTAATTTGAATTGAATAGAAAACGAATTTAATTTGAATCGAATAGAAAATGAATTCGAATTGAATCGAATAGAAAATGAATTCGAATTGAATTAAATATAAGACGAATTCGAATTGAATTAAATATAAGACGAATTCGAATTGAATTGAATATATAACGAATTCGAATTGAATTAAATATAAGACGAATTCGAATTGAATTGAATATATAACGATATCGAATTGAATTGAATATAAAACGAATTCGAATTGAATTGAATATATAACGAATTCAAATTGAATTAAATATAAAATGAATTCGAATTGAATTGAATATATAACGAATTCGAATTGAATTAAACATAAGAAGAATTCGAATTGAATTGAATATATAACGATTTCGAATTGACTTGAATATAAAACGAATTCGAATTGAATTGAAAACAAATTGAAATAGAATAAGAATCGATTTGAAATAAATTCGAATTGAATCGAAATTTGAAATGAAGTTGAAATTGTTTTGAAACGAATTTAAAACTATTTATAAAATTTGTTTTAAATAGAAATCGACGAAATATATATTATATATATAATATAATGGCCTGAATAGAACGCGCCGCACCGCGGCCGTTCGTAAATTTCGACCATTGACTTCGAACGGACATTACGGGAGATCCGACCGTCGGATTCTCCTAAAACCGGAACCGTTGGGTTCATATCGAAAAGAGGTTTCTGACTAACAATAGAAATTTGAAATCTAATGGTTGGATTTGGAGATACGTCCAAATCAAATTTGGAAAAGGTCGTTGTAAGTGCAGTTCGATGGCCATTGATGGAAATCGACTGTACGGGCCTTGATAAAATTATTAAAAATAGTAATAATTTGTGTAAAATCATAAGAAATGATTTGGGAAAAATTAGGATGAAAAACTACATATTTGAAAAGATAAAAATAGATTTTTATCGAAATGAACTAGTTTAGAACTAAAAAAACCATTTATTTTAAATAAATAAATTGGATTTGAAATGGGTTTTAAATAGAATGTGATTTGGGTTTATTGTGAACTGTGTTTCAAATGACATTAGTTCTTTAACCCAGAAATGGGAGTTTTAATGAATCTGCAATTAGACTGAAATGTGAATTGATAATTTAAATTATCAAATTTGGCAAATGAGCAAAAATGGAGTATTACCAGTTTTGCTCCAAAGCGATAGTTAAATCTTTAATTAGATTTGAACGTGAAATGGTAATTAATTTTACCGATAACACTGTGGTGTTAGATATGGAATATTACCAGTTTTGCTTCATGGGATGAATAGGTTGGGATTGGGAAATAAAATAAATAATTACTTCGGTGTGGTTTGCTAATCTCGACTAGTTTGGAAAACCATAATTTGGTTTGATATGACATCCAAAAGAAGATTAAAGAATAAATTCAAAGAATTTATCTTGGATAAAATTATTGGGAACCTTTCCCTAAGAATATAAAATTTAAAAACTAGCTGTAGGTTAGTTAAGAAGAATGGTTTCCTAAAGATTGATCTGATGTTGGTTTCGGCCTTTGGGGTTGATATTTGGGAAATTGTTCTCTTGCTAATGTGCGGTTAGTGACTGCTGAATTGGAATGAGTCGTATGTTGTGTTTGTGTAACATTTGTTTTTAATATACGCGGGTTGTTCGGAAAGGCCGGGTTTATACCCATTCTGAATAACCGATTCGACGATATGTCGAAGATGAAGACGGTGGTTGAAGACCGGAAGTCTTCACATCGTTTGGGTGATTACTGATGATCTTGATTGGGTTGTACACCCAAGATGAGGGAATCAGTTGGTGGTCGTCCAGACGTACTTGGAGATCGATGGATATGCGAGGAAAGTGCCTCCGGTTTCGTTCAGACCCAGAATGAACTTGTAAATGGATTGTGTGTCTGACATTGGATTTTATTCTGTGTTGATTGATTTCTGTTAAATATATATCTGTTTGGCGGCGGAGAATTTATTCTCTTACTTAACGCCCTTCTCTGAGACGTACGAGCTTAGAGGTTATATATCGATAGATATCAATCGCATGGCATGAATTGCCTGTGTGGCACGCTGAGTTGCATGGATCAAGGCTTCTGTTGAAAAGCAAAGTCTTGTGGTTGATGATCAAAGCACGGCCTTTGTGGCGTAGCTTTGTGTATAACATGAATTCGCGAGCCTCACACCTCGGCATGAGTCAAAAATGGGATAAGGACTGCAGGGAGAGCACGACGTTTCTTTCTAGCTTTGGTGGTGTCAGTGACTTACCATCCCTGACATTTATATACCTTTCACCTACGTGGTTGTTGGATGAGGCGCCTCGATTTTAGGTCTGTAAGGACCGGGAAACGTGTGTTCAGGAATTGCCAATCCTCAAATGTAAGGGAGGACCGGCCCTGAAGATCCAAGGGTTGCCCAGAGTGTGTAATCCTAGGACATTTGCTAGAGTGTCTCGAATCGGAGAGGAGCTTGCCCCTTGCCTCGACTCATGAAGGAAATCCAATTTCCAATACGTGTATTTCGGTTTTCTTTGTAGAGCCTAGTATGGCGACATGATAGATGGTACCCATGCCGCCTATGATTGATATTTATGATTGAAATTGTTTTGACACTACACTTATGATAGTATCAAATGATTTGTTTTAACATACCAAGCATGTTTGGCTATTATAAGGGAAAACCCTATCCTCCGGCTTGCGTTGCATTGTGTGATGGGACCTAGGTCTTATAATAGCTTCATTTTTCCAAAGAGCATTGCGTTGTTTTGTTATATGCACTAGTGTTCTTGGGAGGAAACCAGTTCCGTGTTATACGGCGTGGTCCCTTGAATTACTCTCTTTTAAATTAAAGCTTTAAATAACTGTTTTAGTTCTCACACCAGTCACATGACTGACCTGGAGTTTATTGTTTTAAACTAAACTCTGGGTGCCCCTATTTTCGACACGGGCAGCTAGTAGTTTTGGTTTTGCAGATTTATATTCACAGGATCCTGGTTTACTGCTGGAATGGTATCCGGAAAGCTCTGTATCCGTATATCACCTTCAGTTGTGCTTTGTATTATTTTCCACTGCTATGTAATTTATTGTAATCTCTGATATTTATCGAATGTAATTTATTCGTTTATACTCTGTATATTCTTGTATCTGATGGGATTGTTGTAATAGCAATGAAATGTTCTTCCGTTTGCATTCTGATTTGTCCTGTTCTCAAACGATCAGGGGTTTCGAACGGTCTAAATCGGTTTAACGACTGATTCGGATCGAGCGAAATTCCTTGCCGTCACAAGTGGTATAAATTTTTATACCTAAAATTATGAGCTTGATTTAGAGGGAAAGTGGGCCACAACAATAAATTAATGATAATTTACATAAAAGGATAAATATGTAAATTTAGTAAAAAGACAAATATGCCTAACCCGAAGTTAGATTGAGTTACGGTATAAGACTGCCCGAAATCGCCCGACAAATCCAACAACCGTAATAATATAGATCTAATGTGAGAGGTTAGCGCATTGAGCCCAAAAGAACCCAAGGTTAGACTGAGTTACGGTGTAAAACAGCCCAGAATCGACCGGCACATCCAGTGACCGTAACAATACCTGTCTAATGTGAGTGGTTGGTGCTTTAATAAAAGAATTAAAGCTAAGGTAGGAATGGTAGGGTTAAGTTAATTAAGGTAACACTTAACCAATACACCATGTTAATTAGACAAGTGGGTGAGGTTAAGTAAATTGAGATCACTTAACAGTTATAACATGTTAATTAGACAAATGGGTGAGGTTAAGTAAATTTAGAAACACTTGACCAATATAACTTGATGAACGAATGGGGTTAAGTTAATAGGAAACACTTAACTGATCCAACATGATAAGTAAGGAGGGTCAAGTTAATAAGAAACGCTTAACTAACATGACATGATGAATGAGTAGGTTAAGTTAACATGAACGGACAACACTTAACCAATATGACGTAATGTGCGGGAGGGTTAAGTGCATATCGGGTTGGTGGGTAATATTAGTACATATAGGCCCACAAACTTAACCATTAAATAAACACGCTTGAATCAGTGGAAGGGTTAAGTACATATCGGGTTGGTGGGTAATATTAGTAAATATAGGCCCACAAAACTTAACCATTAAATAAACATGCTTGAATCAATGGAAGGGTTAAGTACATATCGGGTTAGTGGGTAATATTAGTAAATATAGGCCCACAAAACTTAACCATTAAATAAACATGCTTGAATCAGTGGAAGGGTTAAGTACATACCGGGTTGGTGGGTAATATTAGTAAATATAGGCCCACAGAACTTAACTATTAAATAAACATGCTTGAATCAGTTGGAGGGTTAAGTACATCTCGTACAGGTGGGTAATATCAGTACATATAGGCCCACAAACTTAACCGTTAAATGAACATGCTTGAATCGTTAGGAGGGTTAAGTACATATCGTGTAGGTGGGTAATATCAGTACATATAGGCCCACAAACTTAACCATTAAGTAAACATGCTTGAATCAGTGGGAGGGTTAAGTACATATCGGGTTGGTGGGTAATATTAGTAAATATAGGCCCACAAAACTTAACCAGTAGGAAACCCTAGTATCGGGGACCCATTTCAGCAGTAACCCACATAGATGTATCATGGTACCCTGAAACTAGGCAGGGTGGGGCACGATTACTGGGCTAATTATATGCGGTTAAAACAGCGGCAGGGGGTACGTTAGTGTAGGTTCTGACGGTTTACGGGAGTGCACGTACTCCAGAGTGGAAAAAAGCAGGCATTGGGTACCAGTAGTTATACACTTGCATCTTGAATCGTGTCGGGTCGCTATCATAATGATTGATACACCTTATGGTGGGACCATCACAGGGTATCTACATGCAAGAGAGGGCCGATTGACACAGACACATGGAACTTTAATACAAGGGATACATCTAACATCTTCATGGAAATTAGGCTGATTGAGGTAAGATCCTCATACTAGATGTACACCTGATGGCTACCACAATTGCGGGGATTTGAATGACGCTGTAATATTATCATTTTATATAGATTACTAGTTGGAACACTAGTTAGGTGGTGCAGAGATAGATATAAAAATCGTATTAACAAGGTAGTAGCGAAGCAGAGAAAGGGTAGGAGCGCATTCAGTTTATCTTGCCTTATCATACCTTATGCTTATCCTATGTTACCTTATTTCTTTGTTGTTGTCCTGCATCCAGTTTATTCATGTCATGGTTCTCTGACCACTTTATATGCTGAATAATCACTGGACTTACCCGACTCATGTCAGACCTAGTTTTGTTTCGCCTTTTTTCTTCCGTTCCCCTTCCCCCCACCCCCACCCCCCTTAGGTTCTCAGGGAGGAAATGTTACCACTTAGCTCAGTTTTCTTTTCAAGCTCGAAGATGGTCAATGTTTTGCTTTGGACTCTCTCTTCCACTGTTATGGCTGGTCCATGCTTTATTGGGGAATATCATTGTTATTTTTGTGCTTCTTTTACGCTTGGAAGTTATTAAATCAAGACAGAAGTTCTATGTATTACTTTTAAGTATGATTTGAGAAAATTGTTGTAAAAGCTTGACTGAGTCACATTGTTAATAAAATGACTCTATTTTCCGTTGTTTTATTTGTCTGTCTTGTAATTTATCTGCATCTTTTACCTAAAGCGCTTCACCGAAGTTAAGGCATTCCCTTTGTGAGTGACCTTAACGAAGGTGGGGTGTTTCAGCTGTTGCTGCTGCAACTACGAGGAATATAATGTAATATAATGCTTAATAGATTAAGATACATGGCTAACACAACATAAGTAAACATATATATTCTAGAATGTAGATGAAGGTGATGATGGTAATGATATTCCAAGCTTCCTTTCAATCTTCCCAAAGAACTTATCCATTTTTCTTGAAATTTCGTTGAATTTCTTGCTCGTGGAATGCTGTGAGTCTTTTGATTTTCTACAACCTTTTTTTTATTTATAAGTAGAAAAATGAAAAAGTTATTCTTATATTTGGAAGAAGATTATTTATAGATGTGAAGATATATGGTTGTTAGAAACAACCTATCATGAAAAGACACTTCCTTTTAAATTGAATTTTGAAAATTTTCTATTATATGTCGACATGTTTAGTGATCCTATGTCGACGTGTTTTAGTGAAAATTGTAAAAGGGTTTACTTTGAAATTGTTCTGAAAATATAAACTTACATAATGTTTTGAAACTTTGTAAACATATTTAATCATAGTAAATTTATAATTTAATAATTGTAACACATTGAAAAACTTATTGAATTATTTTAAAATAATTTAAGTAAAAGTACATTAAAACCATATATAATCAAATATATAAAACTACAAATTGTAAATATTACAAATAGTACTAGATCATAAGTATGAAATTTTAAATTAAAATCTTAAAGTCTTAAAATTAAAATCCTAAGTAAAATTAAAATAAAAAAATATGGTATCAAAATATGAATATGTCTAAATTTAAAATAAATTTATCTATTAAAACAGAAGTATATAAAAGTATAAAAGTAAGTATTATAAAATCAAGATTATTTTTGAAGTATATGTAGTAAAATCAAAATATAATAATCAAAGTATAATAGTAAAGTAAAACATAAATATTGAAATCTAATAGTAAGTGTAACATACTTCAAAGTAAAGTTACTATAAAGGTCTCTTTTTGAAAAACTTTATAAGGACTATTTTGAAAACAAAGGATATTTGAAAACATTTTGTAACAAGATTTGAGCATTCATTTCTATGACTTTATAATATCTTGAAAACTTGAAACTCATGAATCTTCATATTCTTGAATCAATAATAACACATAGAAAACATATTTAATTATTTTAAAATAATTTAATTAAAACCATATTAAAACTATAAATAATCAAATACATAAAACTAAAAATTGTAAATATTAAAACTATAATAGTACTAGATCATAAGTACAAAGTTTTAAATTAAAATCTTAAGTCTTAAAATTAAATCTTAAAGTCTTAAAATTAAAATCTTAAGTAAAATTAAAATCTAAAATATGAATATGTATAAATTTAAAATAAATTTATTTATTAAAACCAAAGTATATAAAAATTATAAAAGTAAGTATTATAAAATCAAAATTATTTTAGAAGTACCAGCAGTAAATCAAAATATAATAATCAAAGTATAATAGTTAAGTAAAATATAAATTTTGAAATCTAATAATAAGTGTATCATGCTTTAGAGTAAAGTTACTATAAAGGTCTCTTTTTGAAAAACTTTTATAAGGACTATTTTAAAACCTAAGGATACTTGAAACATTTTGTAACAAGATTTGAAAATTCTTTTCTAAGACTTTATAATATCTTGAACTCTTGATACTCATGAATCTTTATATTCTTGAATCAACATTTTGAATCTTCAACCTTAATACTGTACAGTCTTGATTATTAATATCCGTGCATTATATCTTGCACTATATAATATATATATATATGTAACAACCCGGAAAATCCGAACCTATTCAAAAATTTTATTTTGGCAATTTTAGTGAATTTTGGATATTTAAAATGAATTATTTTGAACAATAACGACGATAAATTTATTTTGAATAGAATTGGAACGTATACATTCATTTGAATCATCGTTAGAATATAAATATTTATTTTAATTATGAAAGGGAATTGAAAATGGCGCGGTAGTTTTAAAATTCGATTTCAAATGAATGTACATGATTCAAAATAAATCGGATTTTAGAAAAACCAAAAATATTAGAATCTATTTGAAAATATCTTTCCGAAAAATTAAAATTTCATAGCGGGAATAAAAAGTTATGTCCATTTTAAAATTCAGAATAGTCGCTATGGAAATATAGCCCTTAAAAATGGCGGTTTTGCAAACAACCTCCATTTTCGATGAAACCACATTTGTTAGATCCGGGATGTTAATTATTACTAGATTCCAAAATTCATAATTTTTTGAATCAATATGTGAGCGTGGCAAAAGAAAATGCATTTTGTTGGTTTTAATCAATTTGGATCAACCAGAAAGTGACCATTTTTCAAACGGTCTCCAAATTTGATGAAATTAGTTTTATTAGGACCGTATCATCTAAACATAGCCAGATTAATTTTTTTGGAATTTTTAGAATCAGTATGTGGCCCCAGTAAATTAATATGTGCGTTCAAATTGAATATATACTGATTTATATTTTAAATTTGATGAAAACTGATCGTAACAGCAGAATGGGGTTACGAAACATATCCCAATTTGTTCGGAATGGGGCAATTAGCTAGGGGCGACAGTCGTTGGGTCTCGATTGGAGTTTGAACAAAAAGTCAACCCTTTTTGAAATTAAATTAAAATAATATATATATTTTAATATAACTCCTTCACCCATCTTTCCTCCTTCTCTCTCCTCGTTCTGAAATCGAATAAAAGAAAAAAAAAACTCCACGTCGATCGTAGCCCCATTCCCGTCGTGGCCTCCCCCATCACGCGGCACCTCCTTAGGCGGAGCCACCACATCCCCGACCCCCCCTCTCCCTCCTCCGCCCCTCTTTTCCTCTCCACCGTGACACCTTAAATCCTAGCCCCAAATTAAAGCCGCCTCCACCACTGTTAGCCCGACCCCCCGCGAGCCGCACCTCCGTGGATCACCCCCGAGCCGCTGCGCCACCATCCATCACCTCAGCCCCTCCTCCTCCCTCTTCGTACAGAAAAAAGTGAGTTTTCCATCCTTTTTTGTTTTATTTTATTTTATACTATATAATGTAGATAACATTGTTTAAAATAAAAACTGAAATTTACATATATATATATTGTTTTAAAGATTATCATTTTAAACATAGAAAGATTAGAATTTTCATTATAAAGATTCGATTTTTAAAACTTTAAAGATTCGATTTTCAAAACTATAAAGATTCGATTTTTAAAACTATAAAGTTCGATTTTTAACATGAGAAAGATTTCATTTTTAATTAGGGAAAGATGAGATTCTTAGTTAGAGGAAGATGAGATTTTTATAGGGAGAAAGTTATGATTTTTGAAAATAAAAGGATTTGATTTTTGAGAATAAAAAGATACGATTTTGAATAAAAAGGAAAAAGCTATGATTTTCATTAATGGAGAAAAATTCGATTTTTACATGGAAAATAGCAATGTAAAAATATAACTTTTACACAGAAAGTAGCGTTGTAAAAATATAATTTTTACATATATAGTAGCGGAAGAAAGATGTGATTTTTATCCATATAGCGTTGAAATAAAAATGTGATTTTTATCATGAACAGTGTGAAATGGTTGAGTTGGAATGTCGGGCGGACCCGAGCCATTCAGAAGGAAAGAACGGTGGAGTCGATCCCAAAGGTGTGAACTTCTCACTTTTATTTTATTTTCTAGTTAAAATATATACTATGATGCAGACGGTGCTTAGCAGCACCCGGCACCTGTCGTCCACAAACCATGGACGACTTGTTTGATTTGATTGTGTTGTGAAAATTGATTGTGATGTGAAATGGAATAAATAAAATATTCATATGTTGAAATAAATATTTTATCATTAAAAGTATAATTTTTAATGTGTATATGAATAAAATAAATATTCATTTACAAATCGGACGATTTGTATATGTACACACATTTGACGGATATTGATTGGAACGATAAATTTTACACATCGCCCAACTGCACAAATAAATCTGTGTTTATTGTTTGGAAACCCCACAGGGGTATCAGGATGATATTGGCCATACACTAGTCCCAATATTTAGTTGTATGTCAATCGATTGGTTGACAGACTGTTATAAGCGTTAAATATTTATATTTGATGCTTATGCAATGTAGAATGCACTCTGGATGATGGTTGATTGTGTATCATTGTTGTTGTGTAAATGTATTGTATGAAATCCATATAATCACATTATATGGTAATTAACTGTGTCTGATTCCAGATCAGAAAGAATGAATATTTTAAAATAACGAATATTTTAAAGTAATATTCAAAAAAAGATCAAAATCTAATTTTGATGTCCGATTTGGGATGGACACGAATATATTTAAATATATAAAGCCGTGTTGATTAGATTAACGCCATTTTGATGTGAATGATATTTATATCGATTTTATTCATTTTTATAATGAATATCGAAACAGAATTGATTTCAAAATCTAATGTTTTGAAAATATTATCATTTATATATCGATGATACAGAATATTCAATTTTGATTAGAAATTGAATATGAAGCTGAAATAGTTTTGAAAATGAATTTAAAACAATTTATAAAATATGTTTTAAATGGAAATCGACGAAATATAATATATATATATATAATGGCCTGAATAGAACGTGCGGCATTTCGCGAATTTCAACCATTGACTTCGAATGGACATTACGGGAGATCCGACCGTCGGATTCTCCTAAAACTAGAACCGTTGGGTTCGTATCGAAAAGATCTTTCCAAAGAATATGAGAGATTTGAAATCTAATGGTTGGATTTGGAATCATGTCCAAATCAAATTTGGAAAGGTCACTGTAAGTGCAGTTCGATGGCCGTTTATGAAAATCGACTGTACGGGCCTTGATAAAATTATTAAAAATATCAATAATTTGTGTAAAATCATAATAAATGATTTGGAAAGAATTAGGATGGAAAAAATCCATATTTGAAAAGATAAAAATATATTTTATCGAAATGAACTAGTTATGAACTAGAACTATAAATCCAATATTTTAAAATAATTAAATTGGATTTGAAAAAATAACCGGAATTTCCAATATATGAATTGGAATGGATTTGAATCGAAATTATCTTTGGGGTATTTCGATGTTGGATTCCATGACTATATGGATATTATCGAGGAATTTGGAAGATATATATATATATATATATATATATATATCGTTATTCCAATACGATATTTGTTTATTTCAGAATTTGATATTGAATATGAGTCGATATATTTTCTATTCAGAGCCTTGTATTTAATATCAAATGGGATTTGGGTTCGTCGTGAATGGTGTCTTCATTACACTGTTCTTAAACCCAATTGAGAAAAGATTAAATCTTTTTATTTAGATTTAATAAAGTATACCAATTAATTAATATTTAATTGGAATTGAAGTTGAATTGATTTTTGGGTTTATCGTGAACGGTGTTTAAAATAACACTTATTCTTTAACCCGATAATAAATGGAATATGAATTGGGTTTGTTGTGAACTGTATTTTTAATGACATTCGTTCTTTAACTCGATTTACAGTTAAATGTGATTTGGAATTTATAAATCTTTTTATTAAGATTTAACGAGAATTTTCCAAAGTAACGGTTTTCCAATTTAATATATTGAATTCGAATTGAATGGGATTCGACTGATAATAATCGAAGTGAACTTCTGTGGAGGAAAACTGTTAATACATATGGAATTTAAAAGGCTTTGCCGTTATTCCATTTATATTATTAGTAGGATACGGAAATTGATATCGATTATATATATTGATTTGTTTTCCGTGAAGATTCCATAATTAATGGAATGTGATTTGGGTTTATCGTGAACTGTGTTTTAAATGACATTAGTTCTTTAACCCAGTTAAAGACAGGATTACATGTCTGTCATTGTATTTCGAACTGCATGGTTGATCTCTACTAAATATATATATATCTGTTTGGTGGCGGAGGATTTATCTCTTGCTTAACACCCTTCTCTAAGACGTACGAGCTTAGATGTTATATATTGGCAGAAATCAATAGTACGGTGTGGATTGTCGATGTGACATGTTTGTTTTTCCAAAGTTAAATAATCATTAATGTTGATTTTTGGGAAGATTAAAACCAAGTGGAGTTTTAATGAATCTTTAATTAGACTGAAATGGGAATTGATAATTTAAATTATCAAATTTGGGAAATGATCGAGAATGGAGTATCATCAGTTTTGCTCCTAGCGATAGTTAAATATTTAATTAGATTTGAACGGGAAATGGTAATTAAATTTACTGATAATATCGTGGTGTTAGGTATGGAGTACGATCAGTTTTGCTCTATGGGATGAATAGGTCGGGATTGGGAAATTAAATAAATGATTACTTCAGTGTGGTTCGCTAATCCCGACTAGCTTGGAAAACCTTAATATAGTTTGAATTGATATCCAAAGGAAGATTAAAGAATAAATTTAAAAGAATTTATCTTTGATAAAATTAATGGGAACTTGTTCCCTAATGATGTGAATATTTGAATAAAAGAATATTTTGGATTGGAATGAGGCGTATGTTGTGTTTGTGTAACACTTGTTTATTATGTACGCGAGTTATTCAGAAAGACCGGGTTTATCCCATTCTGAATAATAACTAATTTGACGATAAGTCGACGATGAAGACGGTGGTTGAAGACCGGAGGTCTTCAAATCGTTTGGATGATTACTGATGTCTTGATTTGGCTGTACACCCAAGACAAGGTAATAAGTGGTGATCGTCTAGACATACTTAGAGATCGATGGATATGCAAGGGCCTCTCTCCTGTATTGGACATACGGGACAAGGAATAAGGTGCCTCCGGTTTCGTTCTGACCCAGAACGAACTTGTAAATGGATTGTGTGTCTGACATTGGATTTTATTCTATGTTGATTAATTTCTATTAAATATATATATATATATATATATATATTTGGCGACGGGGAATTTATTCTCTTGCTTAACGCCCTTCTCTGAGACGTACGAGCTCAAAGGTTATATATCGATAGATATCAGTCGCACGGCATGAATTGCCTGTGTGGCATGCTAAGATGCAGTGATCAAGGCTTTTGTTGAAAAGCAGAGTCTTATGGTCGATGATCAAAGCACGACCTGTATGGCGTAGCTTGTGTATGGCATTAATTCGCGAGCCTCACACCTCGGTTGAGCCAAAAACGGGATCGGACCATTGGGAGAACATGATGTTTCTTTCTATCTATAGGTAGTGTCAGCATTTTACATGCCCTAACATTTTATATTATTTTTACCTATGTAGTTGTTGGATTGCTCGGCGCCTCGGATATATCGGTCTCTACGGAGACGATGGATAGGTCCGATAGGACCGAGAAACATGTGTTCAGGAATAACTAATCCTCAAACGTAATGGAGGACCGGCCCAACCGATCCAGGGTTACCCAGAGTGTGCAGTCCTGAGACATTGGCTAGAGTGTCTTGAGGCAGTGAGGAGCCATCCCTGGCCTCGACTCATGACGGAAATCCAATTTCCAATACGTGACATTTCGATTTTGAATGTAGAGCCTAGTATTGGCGACATGATAGATGGTACCCATGTCGCCAATGATTGGTACATTTATATTTGAAGTTGATTTCTTCGCTTATAGTAATAATAAAAGGTTAAATTTCATGTATCAAGCATTATTTGGCTATTATAAGGTAAAACCCTCTCCTCCGACTTGCGTTGCATTGTGTGATGGGACCTGGGCCTTATAATAGCTTCATTTTCTTTAATTAGCATTGCGTTGTTTGTTTAATGCACTGGTATTATTGGGAGGAAACCCGTTCTGTATCGTAAGGCGTGGTCCCTTTATTTACCGAACTTTAAGAATCAAATTAATAACTGTTTTTGTTCTTACACCAGTCACATGACTGACCTGGAGTTTATTGTTTTAACCTAAACTCTGGGTGCCCCTATTTTCCACACGGGCAGCTAGTAGTTTTGGTTTTGCAGATTTATATTCACAGGATCCTGGTTTACAGTTGGAACGATATTCGGAAAGCTTTGTATCCGTTTATCTCTTTCAGTTGTGTTTTGTATTAGTTTCCGCTGCTATGTAATGTATTTTAATCTCTGATGTGTAATATTTATTCATACTCTGTATATTCTTGTACTCTGATGTAAATTGTTGTAATAAGCAATGAAATGTTCTTCTGTTTGTGTTCTGATTTGTCTTGTCCTCAAAGCAATCCGTTCTTTCCTTCACGGGGAAGTTCGGATCGCCACAATATATATATGGATAAATAATGGTTGTACCTATCTTATTACATAAAATTTCAAAAATTCCATTTTCGAATTCTTCATTGTGATCACTTCGTATACTTTTAATTTTAATGGAAACAGGATTTTGAATTATTTTTAACAAGGGTTTTAAATTGTTCAAAAGCTTCACTTTTATGTTTTAACAAAATCATCCAAGTAAACCTAGACTAAGCATCCATTATTATAAATACATATTCAATCCGATTTATAGACCATGTCTGCGATAGATTGAAAAGATCCCCATCAAGAAGTTCAAGGGTTGAGATGTTGAAATCATATCTTTCGCTTTAAATGAACTTTTTCTAAGTTTTCCTAGTTGATATGCATCATATAAATTATCTAATACATAATTTATTTTTGGGATACCCTCAACAAGATTGTTTACAAAAAATTTAGCTAAAAGTTTAAAATTTGAATGACCAAATCTTTTATACCAAATCCAAAGGTCACTTGTATTGGCCAAAAGGCGCACGTTATCATTTGGTATTTTCATTCTTAAGGTTTAAATGTAACGTATCCTAATTCCTTTAAATATAACATTTGAATCATTATCTTTAATATAACATTTATCTTTTTCGAAATTAATTTTGTAACCTTTATCGTATACTTGACTAATACTTAATAGGTTATGTTTTAAGCTTCTAACTAGCAAAATACTAACGATAATAGAAGTTTTAGAGATATCAATATTGCCAATGCCAATCGCGTATCCTTTAGAATTATCTCCATAGTTAACTAATTTGCTGTCTTTGTAAACTATGTCCGTCAGAATCTCTAGATTTTAGTCATATGTCTTGAGCACCCACCATTTAGTATCCATTTATTCTTCTAAATTTGTAATGTTTGACCATCAGATGTTAGTTCATCAAAAGCCATGTGACACGTCTATTTCTGAAATTCTTATATTTTCAAAAGATGAAGTGTTTTTCATAAAAAAAATAGATACAATTTTATGAAATAACGTTATGATGATGTTATAACATGCCGATTCAAAAATAATTTTAATATAATTATCAAAAATTACCCTTTTAAAAAAATATCAAAAACCAAATTATGAATACTTTGAAAAACCTTGCTTTGATACCAAATGCAAGAATGAGAAATATGGATCTTAAGGCTAATATTAAGACATGAGGAGGGTGAATATTTTTATCCTGATTATTTGAGTCTTTTTAAACTTTTAATATAACCATAATTGATTAGATTCTAGTTACAATCATATAGTAAAAATGCAGATAAAAGAAAATGCAATGAAGTAACAGGAAGTACACACAGGGATTTTTATACTAATTCAGCGTTACCCTACATTCAGGCCGGAAGAGACCGTGTAAGGAGTACTTTTCCATTAGTAAATTTTATTACAATCTCAATTTCAAGAACATGATACAAAACCTACAAAATTTTAACCTCTAGGTAGAGTCGATTAAATTTCACAGGCTACTAAGCACACTAATTAATTTCCGGGTTTAGTTGCACCTAGTGGAATTTCAAAACCACCACTGCACCCTTATAAACAGTGTTTTTTGATTTGGAAGTGTTTTCATTTTTGATTACAGTTGCGCTTATGACATCGATTTGCATTTTGATCTTAAGAGAGTGATGAGAGAGTAGTAAAGAACCAAGTCAAAATTAATAAATTTGATTCTGGTAAAATTTTGGTAGAGTATAACTAAGATTCTCTAAGAAAATGAGAGGGAATAAAGAGAGAAGATTAAAATAAAGAACGCGATCAAAAAATATATAGGAACTTAGATATCATTTTGGTTTGACAGCCATGTATACTCAAAAAACGTTGCAATGAAGAGACGCTTCTATTGAAAATTTAATTTTTGAAAAAACTGTATAGTATATCGATAGACTATTCGAGGATATGTGGATATATCCTTTGTAATTTTCATTTTAAATCATTTGGAAAAATCATTGCTTTATAAAATAATCTAAAACTTTGTAAACCATTACAACATAGGTTATACGTGTTTTAAACGTGATAAAACTTTTCAAAATCATTCTTGAAATACTTAATATATTACAATAATTTAAATAATATATATATATAACTTATTTTAGAAAGGTACAAAGAAATTTCCAAAATCATAAACATATAACAAATTATAATACTAAAGTTTAAATAGTATATAAATGTTAGAAATAAAAAAGAATATTATTTTGAAAACAAAGTTTATCTGAAAATCATTTAAAAAGGAGATCAAATGCTACTATAATTTTAGCATTTATTCTAAGACTCTAATTTTTTTTTCGAACATCTTGATATCTTGAATTCTTCAATACTAGTGAGTCTTCATTCTCATACTCTTGAATCTCTATATTAGTATCAACATTCTGAATCTACGCATGATACTGCATAGCCTTTATCATCAGTAACCATCTATATCCTACACTATATAACATATATATCTAAATGGACATTAGTAACATTAGTATTTATATATATTTTATATTATTCCTTAAGGTTATTTTCATCAAAAACATTATTCATGGTACTAACACCCATCACTGTTAATGGGATGACCCGCTCAGTTCTTCCAGTCCGCAAATGAGCTAAAACAAAAAAAACCAAGAAAAGAAGTATAAAAGAAATAAATTAGAGGATAAGAAGAAGAAAGAAAGAAGGTTTAGAATAGAAGAAAGAAGAAGACCATAATAGTCGAATCATAGCAGATATAGAATCTCATAGCGAAATATTTTTTTTTAATATAACAATACTCTTTCCCATAAAAGAGTAAAATGTATAAATGCCCATACAAGTATACCGCATAGAAAATCATAATCTATATAATAAAATCCCTTGGTATATAAACTAAGAGACAAAGAGCAGCTGAGATCTCTTCTAAGCATATACATTAATGGCTATTGCATATCTGAGCATTAAACTAAATATAGGCAGTTCCCACTAATTTCACACATCACGTTTCACCGCACGTTTACCCACTTTGTCCTCCTCTATTTATGACTTTGCACATTTCCTTAATTCGCTGCCACTAACTTTTCTAATTAATTGTACGGTCTTTTTTTGCTTTGATTCAATCTTTTCGTCTTCGATAATATATGCGTTTTTGATAATATAAGATCACCGCCGCCTCCATCATTTCTTTTTTTTCCCAGTTCTTTTCGCCAATTTTAACTTAATTTCATATTCTGGATCTTGAGTGTCTCTTCAAAACATAGAAATGGAAGATCGGTTCAATTATCCAAAACAAAATATATACTTATGAAAAAAATCAGAAATCTAGGCCTTGAGTTTGTTTTAGAGTTTTCTCCAAATCCACATATGTTCTACGACCTGCTTGAAGGGGGTCGCAATTTTGGGCCTGTCGTTGGTCCAAAACGGACCAGTTAACAAATGGATGCGTCCGACGCATCCATTTGTTAATGGTCCATTTTGGACCGGTTGCCCAACGGCTGGAAATGGAGCCATTGGGCCTAGACGCGTCCGACATGTCCGAGCACAACGGCTTCATTTCCAGTCGTTGGGCTCAAACACACCCTCCTCTATAAACTCCAACCATCTTCCATTCATCCTTATACCACAAATCCAACTTCTATCTCTCTAAACACTCTCCTATCTCCACTCAAAAATGGCTAATCGACAACAAAAACACCATTGGAACAGTGAATCGACCCAACTCTTGCTGAAATGCGTTGTTGCTGCGTATGGTAAATGTGGTAATAACAAGAAAGGGGTTACCAAAGAGATAGCATAAAAATTTAATGTTGCAGCCGTCGAAATCAACGTTACAAGATCAGATGGATATCTGGAATTGATCGACGAAAACAAACTTCGGCACAGGTATGATAGTGTTCGAAGGGAATGGGTTAAATGGGAAAGCTTGAACAACAAAACTAGAGCTGGCTGGGATCCTAATCATCAAACTGTTTCAGGCTCAGATGAATGGTGGGATGATCGTTTAAAGGTATTCCCGGTAAACTTCTGTTTTTTATGTAATAAACCCATTATTAATTACTACTATTAAAATAGGAATTTGGGCTATGTATTCTGAAATTTAGAAAGTCACCGCTTGAGCATTTGGAGCTACAACAACAACTGTGTCAAGGAACACATGCAACTGAACAGACGGCGTATACCCCAGCATATACACCTGTTGTTGCTCATCCTGAGCAAACACCACAATTTACTTCCTCTTTTCCTGGAAATTACGCAAATGAATAGGCATTTGATCAATTCCACGGTCATCTCAATGAAACAGAAGAAGAAGGGAAAAATACTATTCCAAATTTGAATTCACCAACACATCATTCTTGGGGTCCTGAACCGCCCATTCAACCAAATGTGCCAGAAACTTCTGTGCAGCAAACTCGACATGTTGGTTCATCATCTGGTAAAAAGGGAGGTTTCAGAAAACGTCGTGGTGAAATGGACAATAAGATGGCTGATCTCGTCGATTACATCCATGCCCGAAAAGCGCAAAAGTCTACAAGTACGGAAAGTCCGACGCTATACACTCCAACAACAAATAGTGTACGGTCAGCAGGGATTCTTTAAGCCAGGCTGATATGATAGCATGCATTAAACGCTTGAGTGAAGGAGCAGATTTAATTTCAATAAAGCTTTATACATACTTGCAGATCCCAACAAAGCAGATATATTCAACCTCTTAAACGATAACGATGAAATACCATGGATGGCGTTTGAGACAAAGCGCAATCAACTTTCTGCTGACTACAAGTACATATGATCAAGAACGGACCAAGCAATGTTTAGGATTTCTACTATTATTCAGTTTTTGTTGTACTTCTGCATATTTATGTTCTGTTTGGTTTACTGTTTTATTTTGTTGTAATGATATTGTTCTTTTATAAACATTAATTAATTAAAATTTAACAAACAAAAATAAAAATTCTCGGCTTAAATACTCCACTTAAAGCGCCAAACACATTCTCCGCTAACTAGAATTCTCCGCTAACATTCTCTGCTCAAATTCTCCGCTTCCACTTGCGCCAAACACACCCTTCATATCTTAGTTCGACAGTTTTGAGAGGATATGTATAAAACTAGGGTTTGATCTTTTTAATTGTTCTAGGCAATGATTCAGGCTGTCATTGGATCCTAGGTGTTTGTCAAGGGGAGGAGCTGCAGTCGGCAAAGACGGGTAATTTGCGATGCGAGAAGGAAGAGTGTGATTGCATAGTTGTTGTTGCATAGGTCACGTTTTCTCTATTTAGTTGGTTAATAAGATGATTATATGGTTGTGGAGAGGATGACTAGTCGAGCACATGGAAATGGATGAATGTTTATTTTATTGAGGGAGAAATGAGTTATGGTTGAGCTATGATTTTGTCGTGTTTTTTATATTTGATTTTGTTTCATTTTTGTCTTAGTTACATGGATAAAAATCTGATCGCTACTTCTTTTATGGATTTTTATCTACTTTAAATTTGGTTGAATCTAAGACCTGTGAAAGCTCAGGATCCTAAGTCCTGCTATTAATGAGTTATTTAGTCAAAAATTATCTTTTTAACCACTTACGGTCTGCTGGTGATTAGTATTGTTCATGGTAGAATCCTTATGGTCTTACACTATTTCAGTTCTTATGGATATCATAAAATTGCATATATAATTTTTCCTTGACAGTAAGATTGTTAATGTTTTCTATATTATCGTTAACCCAGATCAGCATATCAGATTCAGCAAGAGAAAAGGTGTCTGAGAAGACGACAGGAGAGGCCCAAATCCAATTTTCTTTTCATAGATTACATGATGACGAGAGGCCCAAATCCATATATCAACTAAAGGCTATGCAACTTATCATAATGAATGTAAATCCTATCTCATTCTTTGCTTAATTACCTTTATTTTAGTGACTATCCCAATATGTTATGGTGGTATTAAATTCGGACATATGATGAGATGCTCATAAAACTTTGTAACGTAGGGCACCATGTTTAATATGCAAATGTATTGATAGTTGATAAAATGTTTCAATGGGCCTGCATAGTCTACATATATGTTGATAATATAGCCAAAATTTGCAATAGTCTAGGAATATTTAAAATGACATGTGTGTCTTCATTATGACAAATCATCAGTGTAATAATGCATGTAACTATTATCAACAAACATACCATTCATGAAATTTCTAGCAAATAAACAATAGTAAATACATGGATTAATATATAACACACACTACAAGAATTGAACAGTATTGCAACGGACACTTCCAACGACTTCCAATGGAAGCCAAAATACGTATGTTTCTTACGTATACAAAATATACACCGTTGGAAGCCGTTTGCGGCCGTTGGTTTTTAATCCGTTGGAAGCCGTTGCCCCCCGTTACACAGGATTCAACACAAATCAGCCGAGAGCTGCTCCTTCTTCCGCATTCTCTCCAAACCCACGAATTTTCTCCCAAAACCCCCAATCTTTCCCTCCTTCAATTCTGAAATCACCAATCCCACGCCATCATCCATCTAGGAACTCTCCAAATCAATCAAGGCACTCTCTCATCTTCTTTAAACTCCGATTCTCTCCGATTTCAAGGTATGTGTTTAACCTAAATTTTGTTTAATACCCCGTTTAGTAATTTAAGCATAATTAGAGTATGTTTGTGTGTCTAATGTTGTTAATTAGTTGCTAATGTAGGGTTTAATTATTTAAGTTGCTAATTTAGGGTTTTGATTTATAAATTACTTAGTTGTTATGATTTAGAGTTTTAATTAGTTTAAGTAGTTGTTGTTAATGAGTTTTGTATTTGTAGATTTACTTGATTATGTTGCTAATCTAGGGTTTAATTAGATAAATTTGAATATGTATATATTCATATATATAGTGTTGTATGTATGTATATAGTTGATAATCTATGTATTTGTTTATTTGGTTGAGCCCCAATTCATTGAAAACAATATTTAATTTGTTGAAAACGTGTCGTGCAACTGGAAATATTTAAGTTTGTGTTTTTTGGGCTAAGGCGCAAAAAGGCGCTAAGGCGCACAAAAGCGTACAAAAAACACTTCAATCATGAAAAAATACGTATTCATAATATGTTATATTCATAAAGCCTTAGAGAGTTTTTTTGGCCCCGTCTGATAAGTATTGTATATAATCGTGATATGATGTTCGTTTTATTAACGGAACGGACATTTATATTCATTGTATACAATTTTTATTGGATTTGTCCTTTGTATTGGACAAGTTACGAATACAATAACGAAATTAAATCTCATAAAGTATTTCATTTTAAACGGTTCTCAAATTTTCAAAAGCACATCCTTTATGTTCCCTGTGTACACGCAATTGTGTACTATTTAGGGAACTAAAGGGAAGTGCTGCCGAAATTTTGTTGAATCGTTTAAATTGAAAAGATTTACGCGATTCAATTACGTTATTGTATTTGTAATGGGAGGTAGGATAACCCACCATTAAATGATCAATTGACATAACATGCATTAATCACTATAATTGTTTTAACACATTGTCAATGCAAATTTTATCATCATAATTAATATGTAAAAGAAATGTTGTCATTAAAATACAATCTAAGCGTTTGAGCGATCGGACACAAAAATTATGAATCTAATTTTATATAATTCTTTCTAATTTTATATGTACTTAGAAAAAATGGACGATTATTTTAATGATCGAAGCTGGATGTACAAATGAAGAGAAACCGATGGCACAATAAACAAACATTTTATTAATAGTGTCAGCGTGTTTATTGATTTCGCTTTAAGTAACAATGGAAACGACGTCGAAATCTGTTGTCCATGTAGTAGATGCAAGTTATTGAAGCATTTGATACTGCAAATGGTCAGAGTTCATTTGCGTCAGTACGGTTTTGTGCCGAACTATTTAGTTTGGGATCGTCTTGGAGAACCGTTAGCATCTACTTCTATACAAGTTGAGGAGGTAGCGAATAATGAAATTGCCACGACAAATCTCGTAGAACAATTGGTTGAAGATGTTGCACGTTCTATGTTCCCGGTTCAACAATTTAATGAAAACGTTGGTAATGATGACGATGGTAATGATGAAGAAGAACCAAATATTGAAGCCAAAAAATTATATGACTTATTAGATGCCGTAAAAAAAAACCTTTGGGAAGGCTGTGAAAGCGGAACTCAATTATCAGTAACTGCTGAATACATTGCGATGAAATCTAAATACAACCTCACAGAAGTTGGATTTACAACTGTTGTACAAGCTACGAAGCGGCATATGCCTCCCAATAATTTAATGTGCGAAAACTATTATGAAGTAAAAAAAATGATGTCGGCCTTTGGTTTACCGTATCAAAAAATAGATACATGTCTAAAGGGTTGCATGCTATTTTGGAAGGAAGATATCAAGCTTAAGAATTGTAGAATATGTAATCAAGAAATATACAAACCAAGAAAGAAAAAGGGAAAGGAAGTCCCGTATAAACGTATGCATTATTTACCGATTATTCCTAGACTTCAAAGGTTATATGCATCTTCTGTAACCGCGCAACATATGAGATGGCACAAGGTGAGAACACAGGAAGAAGGTATATTAACACACCCATCTGATGGAGAAGCATGGAAGCATTTTGATCAAAAGTATCCCAATTTTGCATCTGAGAGTCGCAATGTTAGACTAGGTTTATGTACGGATGGGTTTTCACCATTTTCTCAATTTGGTTCTAAATATTCATCCTGACCTGTAATTGTAACACCTTATAATTTACCTTCGTGGATGTGTATGAAAACTCCTTATATGTTTCTTACAATTGTCGTACCTGGTCTTGATGATCCGACACAAGGAATCGATGTTTATTTACAACCGTTGATTGAAGAATTAAAAAAATTGTGGTATGAAGGGGTAGAAACATATGATATTTCCCAAAAGAAAAACTTTCGTATGCATGCTTCTCTATTGTGGACAATTAGCGATTTTCCTGCTTATGCGATGCTTTCATGTTGGAGTACGGCTGGTCGTCTAGCTTGTCCGTACTGTATGGAAGAAACAAGAGCATTTTCTTTACCTATTGGAAAGAAAATTTCATGGTTTGACTATCATAGATGTTTTCTTCATATTAGTCATCCTTTTAGAAGGGATAAGAAATTTTTTACAGCTAATAGACTTGAAACTTTACGACCACCTAAAGTATGGACAAGTGAGGAAATTTATGAACTTGTACAAGATTTTCCCAAGATTCATGAAATCGGAGTACAGACAGAAATTCAAGGTAAATCATCAATTCATAGTTGGTGGAAACAAAGCATATTTTGGAAGTTGCCTTATTGGAAAGATCTTCTGATTCGTCATAATATTGACGTGATGCATAATGAGAAAAACGTGTTTGATAACGTAATCAACACAATTTTGAATGTCAAAGGGAAGACGAAAGATGATTTGAAATCCAGACGTGATATTGAAGTAATATGTAATCGTCCGGAGCTTCATATAAAGCCAAATGACACCAGAAAACCGAAAGCGTGCTATGAACTGGATACTAATCAAATAAAAATATTTTTAAAATGGATGGAAGGGTTAAGATTCCCGGATGGTATATTTTCCAATCTTCGTAGATGTGTTGACTATAAAAACAGTAAACTTAGCGGGATGAAAGGCCACGACTGTCATGTTATGATGGAAAATTTATTGCTTGTCGCTTTCAAAGAACTATTGCCCATGAAAGTTTGGACTGTTGTAACAGAGCTTAGTTTGTTCTATAAAGAGCTTTGTTCATATACATTAAAAATTGACCATCTACGTAAACTTGAGGAAGAAATCCCCATATTACTCTGCAAATTGGAAAAAATATTTCCTCCAGGGTTTTTCAATGTTATGGAGCATTTACCTGTTCATCTTCCATCAGAAGCACGTCTTCGAGGGCCTGTGCAATACGGATGGATGTATCCATTTGAAAGGTATATTAATATTCAGTTAATTAAATTTTGGTTAAGTGTATGAAAAAATAATTTACAATAATTCTAAACAGGTATTTAAATCATCTAAAGAAAAAAGTGAGGCAGAAAGCTAGAGTTGAAGGTTCTATTTGCAAATCATACATTGAAGAAGAAGCTTCATTTTTTCTCTCTCATTATTTTAGTGATCATGTGAACATCTCATTTGCAAGTACTGCACGTAATGATGAAGGCATTGATCAAGATGACTACCAAGCTACTTTATCTATTTTTAAAAAAACATGGTCGGCCTTCTGGTAGATGTGTGGAGGAATGGCTGAACGATAAAGATTACAATGCAGCACACACATATATTCTTCTCAATTGCACCGAAGTTGCACCGTTCGTTAGGTACTCTACTTATGCATCTATGTATACATGTATTGTATCTTTAATCATATATGTAACGTATGTCCTATGATTGCAGCATTTATGAATCACAGTATCCAAACGGCGATATCAGCAAAGAATTCGCTAGTTGGTTTACTAATTATGTTTTTGATCCAACAAATTGTATTGTGGATGAAGGATTGAAACATTTGGCATTGGGACCTAAAAGAAATGTGAGGACATATCCAATATTCTTTGTCAATGGATATAAATTTAACGCTAAAGAATATGGTGCTGAAAAATTAACTGACAATAGCGGTGTATTTGTTAAAGGTAGTGATGATCCAAACGACCATGTACACGATTTTTATGGTGTGCTAAACCAGATTCTGCAATTGACATATTTCACAAGATCCGCGGAAGAAGTATTTTTGTTTAAATGCAACTGGTTCAGCAATGTTCCGGGTTCTGGAATCAATGTGCACCCAAAATATAATCTTATAGAAGTAAGACATACGTCCCATTATTATAAGTACGACCCTTTCGTACTTGCCAAACAGCTCTTCAAGTATATTATGCTCCTTATCCTTCTATGAGAAGAGACAAAATAGATTGGTGGGCTGTTTTCAAAACAAAAGCAAGGTTTACATTTGACGGACGTAATATTCCCGATGACCAAGCTTATCAAGCAGACGTCGAGAAAAATGCAGAAATAGTAATAACCGACGATCAAACAGATTTTGGACCTCTAAACGATGAATCGAATGCATTAATTGATGTATTTGAGACTACAGATGAACCATATATGGAGGAGGAAATAGAGTCGGAATCTGAAAGTGATGAGGACGACTAACTAATACTCCTCATTTTCAAAAGGTAATTTTATGTTATGGCATTTCTATTATCAAGTAACCATATACTTATTTTCATGACATTTCTATGAATCAAACTCATATGTTAACTAGACATATCTATGAATCAAACTTATATTTAACACTTCTATGAATCAAACTCGATCATATGTTAACTAGACAAATCTATGAATCAAACTTATATTTAACACTTTTATGAAACAAACTTGTACTCATGTTATGACATTTCTATTATCAAGTACTCATGTTATCTAATACCATGTTTTTACATATAGTTATGATATGTTATGTTTTGTTACGTTTTTGTTTGTAACAGGTATGGCGTCAGGTGGCGAGGAGGGTGGTCCATCGTCGAAGTTATCTCGTCCTGTAGTCTGGCTTAAGCCAAAAGCATCAAAAGGGTAAAAACGAAGTTTTTAGTATAAATTTAATTTAAGTACAATAAATTATTTAAATTGTTGTTCTAGCAACCATGTATTTTTTTCCCGTTTAACACAGGGGGTTTGAGTTGGAGCCGTCCAATACCGTTTTGAGGATATCAAAACGTGCTTATCAGGCCTGCATGACTGCATGTTGGCCCACTTGGAGCTCGATACCCGACTTAGTTAAGGAGACCATATGGCAGGATTTTTTGGTACGTATGTATGATATAACATTTCTTATATTAAGTACATGCTCCTATTTGATAACTTTATATGTATGCTATTTATAAAAAAAACGCAGGGTGCGGTGGATCTCCAGGAGACGGATTTGGATCTCGTTAAGCGCCACTGGAACAGTAAAGTGGTAGCAAATTACAGACAAACAATGAACACTTTAAAATCAAATGGGAAAAGGCAGTCTTGGGTGAGCGAGTCAGTGTGGAATGATCTACTTACTTATTGGAATAGTAATGAGGACTTTCTGGTAAATTTTACTGCATATTTTTAATTTCAATTATTCTATTCAACTAGTACGTGATTTAGACTAAGACATTTTTTTTAAATTTAAATGTATAGGCCTCGTCTGAGAGAAATGCAGCTAATAGGAGCAAGAATTCGGTTACGCATTGAGGTGGGTCCAAGTCATTTCAGCATCATCGTGAGGATCTGGTATATTTTGTAATTGCACAGTTTAAAATTTTAATTCATAACTAGTTAAAATTAATAGTTGATTTAAGTTTAAGTTTTAATTTACATGTGTGCATGCTTATTTCAGGAGAGAGTGCGTATGGCTCTTGTGTCGTACTGGGATGTTTTCGAGCATACACATGCATTGAGTCAGACTGACGACACAGGCTCAGTTTCGTACACTTGGGACCATGATGATAAGACGCGTGAGAGATATGTAAGTATAAAATAGTTAAGTAGACTTATAATTTAATTAAAATAGTGTTATCTAAATTTATTTTATTTTTGTTTAACAGGAGAAATTTTAGAAGCAAAGGGCGCAGGTACTGGAAGCTACAGGGAGGACTGAGCTGACCAAGGAAGATGAGGACAAGATATTTGATGCTGTCATGGATCCTGCTACCCGAAACAGACGATATGGTTATGGAAATCTAGAGGTAATACTAAAATTTATAATAAAAACTCAAATGTATTCGAACTACTATTACGAAATACTGAAAATCTGAAATTATATACAGATTACAGCATCTCAGTAGATGTATCAGAAGGCTCAGGAAAAGGAAGAAATCGCACAGTTGAAAGCACAGATTGCAGAGCTTCATGAACGTGATCGTCGCCGTGAAGAGCAGATGGATTTTCTTAACCAGCGATTGGCGGAGTACATTGCCCAGCACGGTACGACACCTTCATCTTCAGGGGGAGAGAGTTGATCAGGTTAGCTTGTTTTGATGTGTTTTGAGAGTTGGTGAGGCTTGCTACATGCATGGTAGTTGTATATATTTTGTTATGATGGTTTGGACATGATGTTATGATGGTTTGGTGATGGTACGGTTTGGACATGGTGTTGGTTATGTTGTTTGGAGATGGTTATGTTATTTTGGACATGGTGATGGTTTGGTGTTGTTTTGGCGAAATTTGGTGGTAATGTTATGTAAATATTGGTTAATTTATGTGTTTTGTGTTTGTTTTTTATTTCGTATTGTGTTTGGGTGTATGTATGGTTGAGATTGTGAGTTATATGCTCGAAATGGAGCAGTTCAGAATGTTTTATATTTGTTGTGTGGCTTGTAGTGGTAAATCTAAAATCTGCCAAAAAAAAAACACCCAGATTTCTAACGGCGACCAACGGCCAGCGACGGCTTACAGGTCATTCCATACAAACGGCTTCCAACGGCCTATTTGCTCAAAACATCATAAACGTGTCCTTATTTATCAGTTGGAAGCCGTTGGAAATTACGCGTCGTTTGCGTTGGAAGTCATTGGAAGTCGTTGATCCGTATACCAACGGATTGACCAACGGCTTCCAACGGGGTTTCCAACGGCCGCCAAGGGTTTCCAACGGCCGCCAACGGCCCTTGGCCGTTGGAAACCCCTGTTCCTCTTGTAGTGACATTGTGTCAAATAAATAATTGGAAGAAACCAACTTTTGAACATGAAATGTTGAGTTTACACACACACACACACCAACTTTTGAGAGGAAACTCAATAGTTTCTGTTCAAAAGTTGGTGTGTGTATGTATGTATGTATATATATAATTAAAAAATTATGACATCCCTAACTCTATCAATGAATCATGTCCCGCAAATGTGTCTTTGAGAGAAAGTTGATATGGTTGGTATATAATGAGAAATATTACTAAGAATCACATCTTAAATTTCAATGGTTGAAATTAGCATAATAGATTTGGAATTTAACTTACTTCAGTTCATTTCAGAGTTACTCACAAAGTTGTCGCTTGGTATGTCCTTTAATCTTTGTATATATTTGTTGAGATGGAATATTCTGAATAATGATCTAGAATAGGTTGTATGCATTGATAACCAAAGTATTTTGAAGTCAGTGATAGGGATATAAAGTTTGTTAATGATCTAGAATAGGTTGTCTGCGCTGATAACCAAAGTATTTTGAAGTCAGTGATAGGGATATAAAGTTTGTGTGTTTCTCGGATACGATTCAAGATTTGGTACAAGCATGTGTCCACAAGTAAGATCCACTAAAGGGTACGCACAACTTTTAGACCATAAGTAAACAACATATATTTATTTGTTAATGATGTATTATCTTCAAATCAGTAATAGTTTAAATGTTTATTATTTGATATTAGATTTGTAAATTATATTTTTATAACCATTATAAATGATACTGGGATGTCCCAAACAATATGCAAGAACACCTTATTTTTAATAAGAGCCATGCGAGATAGATTATTATGCTTTGGAAAAAGGCTTTGCCACACACTTTGTTTTCTACAATATCATCTTCATCTAACAGGGGTGAATGTTCGATCGATTTTAAGGTAAATAAATACAAAATCGAATTGAAATCGAATAAATTCAAACAGTGGAATCGATCAAAACTGAATCAAGTTCGATTAATTCGGTTTGAACAAGAGGAGTACGCCATGTTAATATGCCTCGGATTATCCAGATCTCTAGGTCTGGCGCTGATGAGCACATTGAACTATCTATGTGACTGAGATCCCTAACAGACCAGGCACAACGATGCAATTATCAAAGGCGCACTCTACCGCTGAGGTAAATAACCACTTATTGGCGTGATTTTTTCATGGCACTGGAAAATTTTCGTAAACAACTGAAGCAAATTTCAGCATCGGGAAAACAAAAACTGCTTTAGGTTTTAAAACATGTAATAGTATCAAATCACAATGACATACTGCAAACATCAAATATTGATGGTGAGTACACAAGAATCTGTGCTCATAGTTCATAACAACATACTCTAAACTAACATCTCACACTACCTCTTTGTGGTAAATACTTGGGGTAAACCAGTCCACGCGCAAAGCGCATGCCATCATCACGCTTGAAGCGCGTGCCATTACGCTTTGGCTAAAGATAGATTGGTTATGCTTTGGCAAAAGGTTTTTCCATGCACTTTGTTGTCTACAGTATCATTTAAGCATCTAACGCATGAAATAGGGGTGAATGTTCGATCGATTTTACGATAAAAAAATATCAAATTGAATTGAAATAAAAAAAATTAAACAATGAAATCGATCAAAACTGAATCAAGTTCGATTAATTCAGTACGAACAAGAGGAGCACACCATGTTAATATGCCTCGGCTGATCCAGATCTCCAGTTCTGGCGCTGATGAGCACATTGAACTATCTATGTGACTGAGATCCCTAACAGCCCAGGCACAACGATGCAATTATCAGGGGCACACTCTACTATTGAGGTAAATAACCACTTATTCGCATGATTTTTTCATAGCAGCGGAAAATTTTCATAAACAACGGAGGTAAATTTCAGCAGCGGGAAAACAAAAACTGCTTTAGGTTTTAAAGCATGTCATAGTATCAAATCACAATGACATACTGCAAACATCAAATAATGATGGTGAGTACACTAAAATCTATGTTCTTGGTTCATGACACCATACTCTAAAATAAAATCACACACTACCTCATTGCGGTAAGCTAGTCCACACACGAAGCACGTGCCATCATCAGGTGCGAAGCGCGTGCCGTTACGCTCGTACAACACATAAATCATCCTGGACAGTCATAATAATTTGTCCTTACAAATGCTGGTATGTACTATATATAACTTAATGGAAATATATTATCGATCATGATAGCACAGCGAAAATATTGATGATAGAAGAAAAAAGAGAATTCATCTTGACTCAAGCTCCTCTCCTTAGCTTTAAGCAACTCGAAAGCTAACCTAGAAAATATACTCGGTTTGATCGAGAAGTAAAAAAATCAATGCCTATATCAGTCTAGAATCCCACTATGAGAAAACTCACATCTCAAACAACTTGCTTGATTTCAGAAAATCTATTGAAAGAATGGAACTCTCGTAAGATACGACCATATGTCACATGTTTTAACCTTTTGATAAATAACTTGTTTTTACCAAACAAGTGGTATTATTATAATATCTTTGTTGGGATAAAACCCAGCAAAGTAAATCAAATCAAAGTTTAAAATTATTACCATTATTAAATTTTTCACTGCTAAAGGGGCTCTACAATACAAATTAAATGGTTCATATTGAAAAATGGATTCCATGCAACGGCAAGGAAAAGGAATACCTTCCGTAGAGTACATCTTTACATGGATGTACCCAGGACCAGCTGTCCTTCGCTCCAAGTAAGAACGACCCAGTTACATAAATCTGAAGGTGGTGCACCGACCAAATATGACATCATCCCTACCATGACCAATATGTTTTGGGATCCCATCATACACAATATAGTCAACATATAAAGAGTAATCTAGAAGGGTGGTGATTATATCCTAATGAACGTTACCTACAAAGCCTCATGACGGGCTCTTTTTCTACCATCACCGTGTGATGAGGCCAAACGTGGTGTACACCTTGCATACATAACATATGCCAATTATGGTTCCCACAAGTTATTTTGTCGATCACTAATTAGCGTCGATAAAAAAACAACTTCTGAGCTCATACATCTCAAAGAAGGGTGTTAAGCTAAGATAACTTGTCTTCTCTGCTACTAAAGAGATGCATGTTTGCAAAAATCAATGTACATGATCCAACAAACAATGTCATATATCTATCCACAGTCCAAGAACAGGAAAAACTGAAGGTTCTCTTTTACTACATCCAATCGGGTACCACCCCTAAGATTAGTAATAAAAGTCCTCGCATCATGCAAATCTCTAGAACATAGGGACCACTGCTAAAAGTATAGTATACGACAATAGGATCTAACCAGAACATTAACAAGCAATCATTTTCATTCTGATGGCCTATGCCATCACACCATAGTCATAAGCATGGTCATAATATCAAGATACATGCATATAAGTTTCAAATGCGAAGCCATTTCAAAGTGGTTTCGAACCCATTCTGATCCCGGATTCTCGAACCAACACATTATAAGTAAAAAGGGAATTTAATGATAATCGGTTCTTTAGCCATCTACCATATTCATACAGTCAAGCATATAAACAACATAATCCCTTTTAATTAAACCATTCACCAAAATCATCTCATCAGTTCTTAAAAATCGATTCATATGTTTATCTTATCAATATAGGCATATTCATAAATCCCTTCATTATATGCTTGGAAATTGTATCCATACATTTATCTCAACAGAATGAGAAGATTCACAAATCATAGTCTTTACACATCAAAAACTAATCTTACTTTACTCGAAGATATAAGTGTAGTCATAAATAATAGGTGGGTCAAAAACAATGTTATGGAATACATTGTTTCCTATTAAAACTAAAATTATTGGTATTGAGTACAAACCTGTGTAGTTAATTCCCCTCTATTACCCCATTATATCTCCGTTGTATCATATAGTGGATTTATACCGCTACCTATTTCTAAAAAGCCTATGAAATAGTCTTTCTGCTTTATGCCCCGCCGTATTCCAATATATCCCATTATTTCGGATATACTACTTTATTTCTGCTATATCTTCTGTAAAAGAAATAGATTTAAGGATGACCTTTATACATTATAAGCTTTCTAAAATTAGTTTTTTAATATATATTTTCAACATATATTTTTCAAAATATAAAATACTATATTATTCTATTAAATTTAATTAAGATAAATAAAGGATTATATTTATTTACATATATTTGCTTATGCTTTATTTAAAATTAAGAATGTACTAATTATAATTAAGTTGATTGTTAATTTTATTTTTATTAATTGTTTATATATTTGTAAAAACATTAAATACAAGTTTTATATGCTATTTTAGACTCATCTATTATTTCTTTCTATTTCCTAGCTTTATCCCGTCTACAACTTTTTGCACCTCAACCGCATTTGATCCGCTGAGCGCTTTAACTGCACAAATACAAACAGAATGTAAAGTGATAAAATGATCGTACTCAATAGCAATCTCCAAATTTCACTTATAGTACTCATCAAATAACGGTGATAATGGCTTTCAAATTCATACGATAGTACGAGTCCCATATTTGGAATTCATTACAATTCAAATCTGAATACTAAATATTTTGCTTTAAAACATGTTAAGTATTGAAAACTTTAATCATTATTTTCAAATCTTATAAAATATTATTTGATAATAAATCAAATCATTTATAACTTAACTTATAAAACCAATTCAAATCATTTATAGGTTCTTATTTAGATTTCTAAACTTTATAAATCTTCTACGTTCTAAAACATTTAAGTTACATTTAAGGCACTTTACAAATCTTCAAAAAACAAGTATAAATCATTTATAAAAACTTATACATTTATAAAACATTGTTTAATAACTTGATAAAACCTTCTATTATAAAATTTGGTTAAGTTTTAAACACATAGAAATCAATTATCAAACTTATTCATTTACTAATTCTTCATTTATAGCTTCATAAAACTTAATCTTAAAACTTAGTTAAGTTTCAAGACTTGAAAATGTTATTTACAGAACTTTTTATAAAACAGTAATTTGTTATAAAATCATTTATAAAATCCTTTATAAAATCTTGGTACAATTCTGAAACTTCATTTTATATATAACTTATACAAAATCGATTCAAAATCTTGCTTTGTTACAAAATATTTTATAACTACAAAACTTGGTAAATGTGACGGGCCGCCTTTTTGCCCGATTCAAACCATTAATTAAACCGACTCAAACCTATCAATAAGACATATTGCTTTGGGTAACAACGGATAAGAACTGTACAGAATAAATTTTTCATTATCATTGCAATAACTTTTACATCAGAGTACAAGAATACACCAGAGTACAACAAAATAATACATACACAACAGAAAATATACACAGCGAAAAAATATCTAAGTACAGCAGAAGAATACGAATACTCCAATGAAATTGCTCCAGCTAAAATATAGCACCTTCTCTATAAAATATCTGCAAACCAAAGCTACTATTTGTCCATGTCGAAAATATGGGTACCCGGAGTTTAGAGAAAGAACAATAAACTCCAGGTCAGTCATGGGACTAGTGCAAGAACTAAACAGTTATCTTTAATTTATTTTAAAGTAAGGTAAATCAAAGGACCATGCCATATAACATGGAACGAGTTTTCCCCTTATGAATACTAGTGCACAAATTAACTCGCAATGTTTTTGGAAAATGAAGCTACCATTGGTCTCTCGTCACACACACTATGCAAACGCAGATTAGGAGAGGTTTCCTCTTATCATAACCAAACATGCTTGATATGTAAAATTCTCTTTTATTATTATTAGTGCATAATGTAGAAATAACTTTCACAAAATAAATGTATCAATCCTAGATGGCATAAGTACCATATATTATGTCGCCATATAGGTTTACAACTAAAACTGTACAAACTAGTAGTGGAGAATGGATTTCCATCAAATGACGATGCTAAGGAACTTCCTTACCGATGGGAACATCTCTAGAGGAATGCCCAGGGAATTCTAGAACACCAAATCCGTTCTCTGCCAACATAAGGCAGGATCTCCTTACTAAGATCAATCCTGAGTATATCATCTCCCGGTCGTTACCAACCTATAAACTGGGGCCTCGCAACATCAACAATCACATAAAAAGTAGAAGTCACTGCTAAGGTAATACATGGGCTCCATACCATGGTATACCTTTCTATCTAGAAAAGAGATGACAACCAATACCTCGCCGCATCTTTCCAGTTTTGTCCATTTTCGGGGTGTGAGGCTTCTCGTTATACAAAGCTACACTTCACTAAGCCATACTTTGATCATCATAGCACATCACTTAGTATCCCACACTTTCATTCCATAATATTTAATTGATAATCACTAACTATATAACCTTTGAACTTGTAAGTCTCAAAGAAGGGTGTTAAGTTGAGATAACCTCCCAACCACCGACAAAAATATGTTTAATAAAAAACAATCGCACACTACAAAATACAACATCATACACACATCCATACAAGTTCGTTCTGCGACTACAACACCAGACACAATAAACCCAAAATCACTTGATATAAAAATATAAAATTTATAGAGAAATTATATCAGCTCATATCCAATATCAACTTCACATATTCAACATATATTATAAGCGGAATAACAGTGTACCCACCTTTTAAATTCCACGAATAGTATGAGTCTTATCAATGAAATTAACATCAAATACTCAAAGATTAATTCCAATCAAATCCAATACATTAATATTTGAAATTTTTAGTTCATTTAAATGCACATTTCCAAAATATCTGTTTTTATCGTATTAGGTAAATTAGGCTGAAAAATACGAAAACCGAAATATAGTTCAGAACTTCATATTTCTGTCTCAAATCACTTTAAAATCATTTATTATGATTTATCATAATTATTCATATTTTTAATAGTTTTTATAAAGTTGTTTCGATCGATTTCTAATTATGGTCACCGAAATGCGTTTACAGCGACCTTTTCAAAAATAGTTTAAACATAACTTGAAATCTATGAGTTGAAATTCAAAATTTATTCTTTAATTTGTAAGTTATTATCAATAGAAAACAAGTGTTTTTCGTTTCGGGAAAATCCGACTTAAATTTCACAAGTTATAGTCGTTTGAAGTTTATGGTCGAAATTCGCAAACTATCGTTGCACCACTAGTCCTAGTCAAAAAAGAGTTGATTTCGAATCGAAATTTAGTCGACTCACTTCAAAATAGGTTTCAAAATAAAAATAATTCTATTTTAAAACAAAATTTCCAAAATTTAACCTTTTAAACAATTATTCTTGTAAAATGAATATTATAATATTATTTCGTTAATACTATATTTTATTAAAAATCTTACTTCTAATAATTTTATAAAATGTTTACAAACTCATTTCAAAGCAGTATTTCAAGTTTTGACATTATAAAAAAAAGTTAAACATTTTAATATTAATATAATATTTTATAATTTCATAACTTCATCTTTTGAAATCCAAACTTCGCAAAAATCAATTTAAACAATATATAAAATACTTGGAATAATCAATTTGAGTTAAAAATATTGTTTAAATATCTTATTCAAATTCAATTTTGAATTTACTATTCAAAATCGATTTAAAATTAGAATAAGTCATTTCCAATTCAAAACTCTTCTAAATTAGTTTCAACCTTTTCAAAAGTTGTTCATAAACACTTTACTTTCATTTCCAAATCATTTCGGATACAAAAGTCCAAATTCCATATTCATGTCTTATTTCACTTAAATGAATATAATGTTCATTTAATATTCCCTATGGAAAGAGATACAATCAACTCCAAATAATTCCAAATACGTGGTGTAAAATTTTGTGTTAAATAAACATAAACACATCCACATCCACGTCAATAATCATCATCCATCAAACAACAGTTATAATATGAGCGTTATAACCGTTAACGCTTATACGTACATAAACATTAATAATAACTAAATTAACATCCGTCAACCACGAAGCAATCATAGTAACCACAAGAAATCAATATATAGTAATATCACAATTATAATAAACTTTTCACGTTTAAATAAAGTAGTTCTCACCTTGATTGTTGATCATTGCAATAATGATCATTTTAATTAAATTAAACATGGGTTTAATTTAACTCAAAATTCCAACTAGCTCCAAATTTGTCTGAAACAGTTCGTACACGTAGTATTTGTTGCCACGATTCCATAACATTTTTTTGTTGAATTCAGATTTCATATGAGAGAGATATATATGTTTGTACTTGAACAAATTAATTATGTCATTAATAAATTAATTAAAATTTAATTATCCTTCTAATTCATCTTCCCTAAAACGTCGTTTACTACTCACTCCAGATCATTGCTCACAGCCGCCACTAAAGAGGAACGGGACCCTGACCACCGCCGCCTCTTCCCCGTTTCATGGCGCTGCTTTGCCGCTAACCCCTACCACCAATTCGTCAATGACATTCCCAGATTCGCCCATGAACGGAAATCTATTCGACTTCCCAATCGGCCACCACGAGCCACCAACCTTCATGACATTGACCATCATCTCATCCTCGTCTTCCTTTCTCCAGTTCATCACTTCGCCTGAAAATGACTGTGTCGACCGGAATTTGTTGAAATTCAAAAACAAGACCCAAAAAAGTTCACCACAAATTAACTTGAAATCATGGCCACCATACTCCATTTCAGACGAACCCTCCAACATGAAACTTATAGACCATTCTCCCCTCTCCAGAATCCTAGTTGACACCTTCGACCAACTCCTCACCATTTGCACGCAAAATCACGAAACCCATCCTTCACGTTTCGGGTCAGATTTCGGCCACCTTGCTTCACCTTAGGTCACCAAATTTTTGTTATAGGTTCCCTCGACAAACACTCCAACTTTCATGTTGATAACTTTCGCCAATTCCCACTCGTTTGGAAGATAAAATTAAAAGATTGGAAAGGACATAACTGTAAAATATGGTGGCTCAAAATTTGGGGATTTAGGTTTAGGAAAATTTGAGGGTTATTTATAGGGCGGTTATTTTAGTTTTATTATTATTCTATTCGATTATTATATTACTCGATGTCTATCGCTATCTCCAATCGACGTTTATAAATTCGTACAGTCACATACAAACTTCATTCGCGGTGAAAATGGATGGTCCTAATGAAACTTGTTTCATTGAAATCTGAGTCTGTTTTCTCAAATAGCACTAGTTTGAGTTCGAATTATTAATTTTATATTCATATGTATTTACATTGAACATTTATAGCTCGCACGGTCACATACTAACTCCGACTAACCCAAAATTTGAAATCTAGCAATCATTAATCATTATGGGTGTAATAAAATTCGTTTCGTTGAAAACAGATATCATTTGCAAAATGGCCATTTTCCAATATTCAATTAAATCGATGAAATATAATTTAATTCACAAATATTCAAATCTATTTAAATCAAATTATTATAACCATACATATTCAAATGAAGTTTCATACAGCTTCAAAATAAACTAGTTCGAATTTAAAACTCGATATTTCATTTTCAAGCTAGATCAATATTCAATTTATTTTAAAATCCCTTTATTTCATTTAATAAATTGTTATGGTTTATAAACAATTCCATGGTGACTTTCTAAAAATTTGATTTGCACATAACTCACAATCTACAAGATGAAATCTTGATTTTTCTCTTTCATGAGAAAACTATAATTCAATATATTCGAACGTTTCTTGTTTCAACAAATTATGGCTTATATTGGATTCTATACATTCATTTAAAGTTTAAAACGTAATATCATAAGCTATCGCGCCATTGCGATCTCGTTTTTAATTATATTATGAACTATGCGTTCAAATTCGTTTACAATAATAAATTCCAAGTCTTAATTCTTAAGATAATAAATTTAAATATATAAATTAATTAAATATTCTTACGTAAAATCAAGGTCATTACAGTAAATTTTGTCTTATGGAAAATAATCATATTCAAAATGTTGAATTTAGGTCATCTTTCATCAATTACTAAACCAATAGCATTTATTGATCAATAATAAAGCAACGTTGAACTTAATTCAGCAAACATCATCCAAATTAGGTTTTAGTGATTCTTAGGTTAGACAATTCATGGATGTATATTACAAAAGTGAATAACATCCAAAACATTGAGGAATCATGTTGGATCCCTCCAACCTATCCTCCTACATCACATCTCATATATCAGCACATATATGCATATAATAATTAGTTGATAATATCTAATTCATATAAGATGAATCTTCCACTTAAAACAGGCAGTATCAAAGGTCTCTCCTCCACAAGCGAGAATATATAACCACAACCAACTGAATAAATAGTAAATACTTTAACAACAAATCACACAATTTAATATAAAATCAACAGTGAATATTATTATATAGTATAACAATACTTTAGAAAGTGTGAGTTTTAACTCACTACCCGATCCAAATCCAAACCAATGATTTTTCCCTCTTAGAATAGTTAAAATCAAAGGCATTCAATTTTAACTGAAAATTTAACAAGCTCTAAATCGGACCAGCCTAACTCATACACGTAACTTAAACGAATACGAACCCAACGAAACTTGTCACGTCCGAATGCGACCTCATATCAAAGCGTTACCAAAATTACAGGTTTTATTAGAATTAAATTAATTGAAATAACGTCATTAATTAATCTCAATGAATGTGATTAGCATGATAATCAAGTGATTAAAATCACGTAACTCTTCCCTTCCAAATTTCATTTGAAATTTAGCTCCATTCATTTCCCTTCGTCGTGTCGCCCCTTGGGCTGACTCCAAGTCATCATACCTCAATCATCCTCCCCCCAATCACGAGCAGCACCACCATGCACAGCCCGACCTTGAAGCCAGGCCATGCCACCAGAAAATAAGGTTGAACGGAAATCGTTCAACATCGAAAACCGCACGCCATCGGCCACAGCACCACCTTCAACCACCCGATGTTTGAAGCCCTTCCTTTTACGCTACTTTTTCCTTCATCGACCATTGCTTGAAAGTTCGCCAATGACAATCGATCGCCCAAAATGCAAAACAACATGGTCTCGGTTTTGGGTAGATTCTGATCAACTCCGATGCCAATTTGATGAACGACCAACTCGGATGCATTCGTATGTCGATAGGAACAATTTTTATGTTGAAAGTTTTAACTAATTGTGAACAAATTGAATTAAGCAATTTTGGCCATCGAAATGTTGTAACGGCTAGGTTTTAGTGAATGAGGATGTTAACTTTATTTTATAGCCTTTTCCAAAACATTATTCATTGAGTTTAAAAAGTCCTCAGCTCAAAATGAGACATGCTCACTGTTGTCCATAATTAATAACCCACATTCTGAATGCAATGGAACTACTTTTGGATCTAATTCAATCATATGTAAAATTTAGCTTTTAAATTCATATTATAATATTTTAAATTTATATTGTTTATCGATACACGTTTAAGTCTTGCACGATCATACAACAAGTCTGATCGAGACGAAATTTATAATCTTACAATAATTAACCTTTATGGATTCGATAAAACTAGTTTTGTCGAATTCCGATATCGTTTACAAAATGGTTATATTCACGTGTTAACGAAATCGAGTAAACATAAGTTGATTTACAAACACGCAAATTCATCGACAGTAACTTCTTATTATCAAATAAAATTATAGTTAAACGTCAAATCAATTTAATTTCATATTAAATTTCAAGATTTATAGTTTCATGTTCATTTAAATATTCAAATTCTCACATAAATTTGACTTAGATCGTTGAATTTCAAATTCATTCGCTTTAATATTTACATCTTCTGTTACTACACCTCATATAAGACAACACAATGGAGAACACAAGAAGAATGGACCTTAGTAAATCCAACTGATGGAGAAGCATGAAAATATTTTTTTGAATGAGACGATTGTGTAATGTGAGACTACATAGCTGGTTATGTATCATCAATAGATAATTTAATAAAAATCGGTCAATAGGCTTGAACGATGGCCTAAAATGAAGTTTTCAGAGTTCAAACAGAATAAACACAAGCGGGTTGCAGTAAGAAGCCTCAAACAAAACGTGGCCCAAAATCTAACACCAAAGGAGTCGAATAAGGGAAGTTAGATCCAAGTGATGAGTATCAATAATGGAGAGTAAAGCACCACAATTATCATGGTATAGGGTAGGTTCTTATAGTAGGAGCGACAACAGCGTTAGAAGTCCCTCTCGACTCAGAAGAAGTATTTTTCCCTTCTTGGAGATGCAGTTGGGATGGAAGTAGGGGATGAGCACTTATCCAAGAAGAGTGTAAATAAGTGATTTTGTGACATAGGTCAATTTAGGAGCGGGAATAATGGTTAAAGCACTGATTATTTCTCTCGATCCACATTGTCTAGCAAAAAGCGGTGATAAAAGCATCTAAATTGGAATTGGACAAAGAATATTGCCAGTGATCAAAAGGAGAGAGCGGTAAGACAGGATGAAGCTGATGATGTCGTAACAAAAATTGCAGTCCATAAAGAGGTATGTGATGATTTTGTCATCAGTTTGGCAAAGAATACTTTTGGGGTCTACCTGTATGTTCTTGTGGATCAAACTATCTTTTTGTATGAATTTTACCAAGGCACCAGAGGAAAAAATATGACACGAGGCTGGGCCAGACATTCTTATAGCCGGGCGAAAGAAGAAGATTGACCTGAGTAGTTGAGCTTGTGGTAGAAGGAAGCGAACGGTGAAGCCAACATTAAGGTTGATGTCCTAGATAAAACTGTTAGATTGCAAATATAGGGATAAAGAGGATAGGATGTTGGTGAGTCGGAAAAGTTGAGAAAGCGCGTCACCTAAGAAGTAAGAGGGAGGGGTGAGGCTGGCTAGGAAGAGGAAAACTGCCTTGTGAATGGTAAGACAGTGGTTAGGGAGGCGGCGTACAGATTAGGGTAAAAGTAGTGAAGTGGGCAGTTGTGGTACGATGTTTTCAAACCCGAAAGAGCAGGTGAGGCCATTGCCAATAGCAATGTATAAGAGACAACGTGTTCTAAGGAGGGCACGTAGGACTCCTAGCCGGAACAGTGATGGGTAGCCACGGGAGTATAGTAGAAAATAGCAGAGGGAGATTTACTGTATTGGAGGAAATGATCCAAGCCTTTTTAGTAAGGTGTCGGAGATAAGGGAACGCCCGAGCCACTTGGATACCAGATCTGAATTCATGTTACATAGGCCAAGAACACCTAGACTACCTTAGGTGAAGGCTTTGCAGATGGTGCACCAACTTACAAGGGATTTCATTAGGCCTCCATGCCAAATAAAGGTTATGTGAATGGATTCAATCTTGCTAATAACGCAGGGTAAATAGAGTGGAAGGACAGCTAGTACTATTTCATGAAGAAAAAGACATACTTGATTATAGTAAGGCAGCCAGTGGTTGAGAGTGAAGAGGCCTTCCAAGAAGCAAGGCAGGAGTCGATTTTGGAAATGAGGAGTAACTAGTAAAAGTAGTGAAGTTTGGATAAGCGAATGGGCACCCCAAGATAGGTAGTGGGGAAGCTGCCTATACGGCCATTGTGGGCATTGGCGACGGAAAGGCCTAAGCAATTGGCGCTACCAAGCATGAGGATTGAGCTTTTACGAAGTTGATTGAAAGGCTGGAGATGAGCTCGAAGGTATGAAGAAAAAAATTCAAGTAGTGAATGTAATTCAGTGTAGGGGAGGTGAAAAGGATGGTGTCATAAGCGAATTGGATATTGGACATATCCAGGGAAGAGAGATAGGGGCGAATGCCATTGAGTAAGTTACGAGAGGTGCCCAATTTGATCATGTGGTTAAAACTATTGTAATAAGGACGAAGAGGAGGGGGACTAGGGGATCACCTTGGTAGATGTTAGGGCTCGATTTGATAAGTCTCCATCTCTACCATTGTGGAGAAGAAAGAAAGGCTTGAATTGAGGATACAATCTATCCAGTTGAAGAAACGTAAAAGAAAGCCTCTATGTGCCAAGATCTGTAGGATGAAGTTCTAGTTGATGGTGTCAAAGGCTTTAGAGAAGTCAATGTTGAGAAGAATGCCCAAGGTAGCAATATGGTGGTAGAACCTCTTGGGTGGCGACTACAAAATCGAGAATGTTGCGATCAATAATAAAGGCGGACTGCTCTAAATTAATAAGATGGGCGAACTGAGTCTGAAGGGGGTTGGCTAAGATTTTCGTCATAAGCTTGAAGGTACGATTTAAGAGGATGATAGGGCAAAAGCTAGTAAGCTCGGTTGCACCTTCATACTTGAGAAGGAGGATGATTCTGGTATAGCTCAGCCTTGAGATACAGGTTGGGTTGGAGCAGAAATCTTGGAACAAAGCAAGGATATCAGGCTTCAGAAGGTTACATAAGTGTTTAAAGAAAGGAGGGCCAAAGCCGTCAAGACCTGGGGTTTTTTTTTCATCCATGGCCATAAGAGCACTGAAAATTTTGGCTACTGAGAAGGGTGAGTCGAACGGGATGGATGGTTGATTAGGGTATAGGAGGTTCCAGTCAATCCGTGGAAAGGATGGAGAGGTTTGACTAAGAAGATTCCTGAAATAGGTGGTGAATAGATTGGAGATTATAGAGGGATCACAGATTGAGATGTTAGCACGAAATATTTCAAAGATTAAGTTCACACGCCGCCTACCGCTAGCGAATCTATGGAAGAACGTCGTGTTCTAATCACGTTCAGCCAATAAGCAAGAATTAGAACGTTGTTTCCAATCAATTTCTTCTTGAAAAATGAGGCGAGAGAACTCTGATTCTATGTTTTGGAGTCTGGCAAAGTCGGAGGCATTGAGTTGGGTTACATCCTCCTTGATATTAAGGTCCAGGATGTCTTTTTAAATCATAGAGATGCAAGCTCGAAGAGAACCCCAGATGGTTCTACCTTAAGGACGGATGAGCTTGTGAAAAGAGCAAGGCTTAGACACAAGGTGGCAACTGCAATAATAGTGGGAGCTCGGGCACAATAGATGGAGTGGATGAAGTCATCGAATCCAAGTTCATGAAGTCATAAATGCTCGAAACGGAAGGTAGGTTTGGATTGAAAATGGGAGCTAGATACGAGAAGGATTGGATAGTACTTAGAAAGGATGGAGGCTAGACCGCGGATGAAAGAAAGGGAGCGTAAGTCCTCCTATGTAGTATTAAAAAGGAATCGGTTTAGTTTTGCGAGGGAGGGAGACGAGAAGAGATTGGACAAGGAGAAAAGGTAGTTTGAGATACGTTGGTCGAGGAGAGCGCAGGATTTAATGAAATCGTTAAAGGCATCCATGTCTAGACAGTGCGATCCGTAGTTCATGTCATAGATGCCACAAGTGATGTTGAAATCACCACCAAGCACCCAAGATCCATCACGACGAGAGGCGAGGTCGCTGTAGTGGCTCTAGAGGCGCTTTTGTCCGCATTATGAAGGGACCATAAAGATTGGAGAAGAGATAGATAATTCCCAAGGGTTTAAAGAGTAGGTCGATGTGGAGGACGAAAGTGTATTTGCAAATTTAATGGAGGGACCAGATCAATTCATTCCAAGCGGTAAGAATATCACCATTGGCATCGCAGACATTAATGAAAGTCCATCCGGTGAGTGTGGGGCTGAGGAGTTGATGAAGTAGGTATTGATGGGGTCATACAGTTTGGTTTCTTATAGAAAAATGATATATAAATGCAAAAGGGATAAAATGCAGTTTACTACAAAACATTTAGTAGGATCCCCAAACATTCGAATATTACAAGATGGGACTTTCATTGGGAAAAGGACTGACGCTTCTTTTTCAAAGTTTGCATGGCCGAATAATGTTCAGTTAGAACGTGTACTCCCATGCAACGTGATTTTTTTTGTTAATAGTATAATTATCCAATGAAAAAAATAACAGGTTGGAAAAAACTATCATATGTTGAAGGTTAGTTGCCAGTTTGAGCAGAGAGCAATTTAGGGCTTTTCGTGACCACCATTGAGGACAGAAAGTGGGCGAGCGGGGTGAGATTGGGATTGTAAGTGGAAGGGACAAAGGAGGGAAGCGGGGTCATAGACATAGTAGATTCATCAAGGGGTTCTGAGGGAGAGGGTAAGAGGTTAGGGTGGAAAGATCAAGATCGGCTAAAGGTTCCACCTACGTTCCTGCGATTCCCATAGGTCCCAGTTGTGTGGGCCCACTACCTCAAAGGAAGCATCAGGGGCAAGGTTTGGTTTGGGGATACGATATGTTTGGACGGATGGAGATGGTCGGGGAGGGGGATCAAAAAGTTTGGCTTCAACCAGCATGGCATCAAAGCGTTGGTGTGAAACTGGTGAGGTAGATGGAAGCTAAAGAGGACCCATGAAAAACTGCCAATTGTTTTCAAAATTGTAAGAGGTATTCAAGGTCAAGGGTTGGGTGAAAATGTTCCTAGTTCTCCACAGTTATAAGATAGTTAAAGTTGTTGATGGAAATAGCATAGGAGTAGGGGAGGGTGACATCCTTGAGAACACGACACCTGGCGAAAACAAAACAAAGATCCACACGGGCCTAGGAACAGTCGTCGGGACGGATAAAACGATCGACGAGGTGGTGGATGGAAGTTAGAGCTTCACGGATATGGCGGAAGTGGCTGGGTATGCCCCTATTACCAACGCACGAGATGGGTGGCAACTCTTTGCCCAAAACTTCAGGGATAGGAACCCACCATTCCAGGAGTAGGGATCCATCGGGCTTGGCAATAAAACAACATTGTAGGGCAGAGGCGAGAAGGGCAACTGAGGGGAAGCAAATATGGAACTTTCAATCTAGGGAGGATATAGGTGGACCAATTATCGGGGTGAAAGGTGTTGGTGAGGGTAAGGCCTACCGTTCTATGCTATAGTAGCCTGCACTAATTATGGCGATGGCTAAATTAGTCAAAGAGGGGTGCAACGTCATTATTGGTTTGAGGGTAAAGTTGAGTGGATGGGAGGAATAATGAATTTTGGGATGTGGAGGGTGCTTAAAGGGGTTACAGGCTAAGAAGAGAGATTGTGACGATGCATAATTAGCAGAAACGATCTTCGGACACGAGAAAGATCAAATAAAGACTTTTTGTCTCTTCTTTTATTAGGGAAGCGATGGGTCGAGTGTCTAAAAGAATCGCAATTGTAGCAAATCTTTAGGTTCCTACAAACAACTGCCATGTGTCTAGATGCTATGAAATTGAAGCAATGGATGTATGATTTAAAAACGCAATGGTGCGTGGGATTGAAGAAAAAGTGGATGGTAGACCTCTATTGGCTAGAGAGGAGGATCCTAGGTGGAGTAGGCAGGAGCGGAGGGGTTGGCTGACTGGCGGTCGCAGCTGCAAAGGATTAGCCAAGTCGTACTTCCCAAGAAGAAGGTAGGAAGTAGGGTTGGTAACTCAAAAGGCTTAGGGCGAGGGGCAGAGAGAATTTCCTCGGTCAGCATGCAAATATTTTGATAAGACTTATCTCGCTTATACCACAAAAAGCCATGATGTTAGACTTGGTTTGTGCATGAATGGATTTCCACCACTTGGCTAATTTGGTTCTAAATATCCATCTCGGTCTATCATCCTTAAACCTTATAATTTGTCATTGTGGATGTGTATGAAAACTTGATATATGTTTCTTTCTATTATCTTATGTGCCCTTGATGATCCAACTGAAGGAATTATATACAACCACTTTAGTGAGTTGAAAACACTGTGGCATGAAAGAGTTGAAACATAAAATGTTTTGAAAAATAAATCATACATTCTCTTATTTGTTATATGTTATTGGTTATTTTCCTACTTATGCATTGCTTTTGAGTTGGAGCGTGGATGGTTTTTAGCTTGTATCTATTACAACAACTATTTACATGAACTTTTTTATCGCATACGAAGAAAGTTACATGGAATGATTATCTTTAATGTTTTCTCCATGTTAATCATACTTTTATAAGAGACTAAAAAAAACTTTCTAGCAGAGTAAAGAGTACACAGCTAATAATAATTGGGTCAATCGCAGAAATCGATGAACTTGTAAAGGAATATCCAGGGATACATGAAATAAGAGCGCAAACTGAAATTCCATAATAAACCAACCGATGAAAATAAAGTATATTTTATTACTTACCTTGTAAAATTTCTTATTTCATCATAATATTAACATGATGCACAATCAAAAACATATTTTAAATATTTTTGATACAACTTTCAATGTTAAGGGAAGGCTAAGTTGATGTGAAATCCAGACATGATATAGAAGAATTATGCAAGCTTCTTGAGGTTCATATCAAGCCAAATTAAAAAACATGTTATGAGTTAGATAATACCAAGTAAAATAGGTGGAAGGATTAAGTTTTTATAAGAGTTTTGTTTGACTATGTTAAAAGTTTAGCACCTATATTTACATGAAGTGGAAAGTTGAGCACCTATATAACCATGAAGTAGATATTCCTATATTGCTCTTCAAATTAGAGAAAATATTCCTTTAGATTTCCTTTAGGACTATCAATGGGTTGGGTAATGTCGGGTTCGGGTTGATTTATAAATGCGTCGGGTCAACCAGTTTATTAAACAGATCATTTTTTCCGAACCCTAACCCGACCCGTTTATAAACGAGTTAACCCGACCCGACCTGTTAACCCGTTTAACTAAACGGGTTGTGTCGGGTCGGGTTTACCGATTTGACCCAACGGCAAATATTGCCAGCTAATATAAACAACAGAAGAACCAAATTACTAACAACCAACATTATTATATAATCACCAACAGGCAACAAGTTACAAAATCACTGACATGCAGCACATATATAAAGTATGAAATCACCATATCCAAAAATCATTCTTCATACATAAGAATATTTGAGCACATTGCATACACTTGTTATAAGTAAAATATAAATGGCATGTATGGAAGAGATATAGTTGTTATAAGTAAAATATAACTAGCAACATATAAGAATAAATTAGTAAAATATAACCACTTTCGCAAGAATATATGAGCATACTGATTACTACATATATAAAAGACTAACATTAACAACATACATAAAAGATTAACAGTATGGAAGAGATACAACATATAATCGGGCTTGGCAGGTTAAAATCGAATTAGTGGGTCAACTCTAAACCTAACCGTTTATAGACGGGTCAAATTCGGGTTAACCCGAAAATGACCTGCCAACTAAACAGATCGGGTTAACCTGCTAATTTCTGTGCGGATTTCGGGTCTGGTTTTGGATCGTGTAGGAAATTGACATCCCTAGTTTCTTTAATGTAATGGAACATTTAATCGTCCATAAGCATTCTTTGAGGCTTTGTGTTGGATATATCCATTTGAAAGATAATAATATTAAGTATGTTAAATCTTAATTTAGCTTTGAATTAAAATTTGCATATGTAACTTTAATTTTAAATAATGTTGGAATAGGTACTTAAATCATCTAGATAAAAAAGTAAGACAAAAAAATTAGTTGTAAGTTAATTCGTATGTCAAAGAAGAAACTTATCATTTGAACATGTTCCATGTAATAATGAAGGAATTGAATGTGATGATTATTATTCTCAAGTAATGTTACCTATGTCTGGACAACAAGATCAACCTGTAGGAAAATGTACATATGCATGGATAGACGACGGAGATTACCATATATCAAAAATATATGTACTTCTTAATTGCACCGAAGGCGTACCATTTGTTAGGTATTGTAACTTAATAATTCTCGATTTGTGAATTCTTAAATTTATATTTATTTCAACCATGCTCAAAGAATATGTGCAATATATAACATTTTTTGTATTTATGAATCACATCTATTCGGTGATCTGAACAATGACTTTACTAGTTGATTTTCAATTACATTTATGACCTAAGAAATTAAGTAGTTGACAAAGAATAGAAATAACTTGCAATAGGACTAAAAAGAAATGTCAAGACAAATCCTATATTCTTCGTTAGTGGATTCAAATTTCAAAGTCAAAGAATATGATGTTGAAATTAGCTAACAATATTATGTATTTGTTAAAGGAGATGATGATTCAAATGAACAAATTAAAAAAATTATGGACTCTTAATCCAGGTCTTCAAATTGGAATATTTTATACAACCTATAAAGATTTTCTTTTTTATTTAGATGCGATTGGTTTTCTAGATTATGGAATCAATGTGCACAAATATTATAATCTTATAACATACTTGCATTACCAAGTATGAACATTTTTGTTTAGCCAAATACAGGTCGGCCCTGACTACATGGAGGACTTAGACAAAAAGAATGAAAAGTTGAACTGTAGTGATAGAACTTCAAGAGGCCTTAAAGCGCTAGCTTCTAACTCGTGCAACATTCCAATAGGCTACTTACAGTTTCACTACAATGTATCAAACATGTCTATATTTCATATGTTTATATTTTGAGGCCCCCTGAAAACTGGAGATCCTAGGCCACCGCATAGGTGGCCAAGGTCTAGAGCTGGGTTTGGCCGAATATTCACCACAAGTTTATTTTGCGCAATATTCATCTTTAAAAAAAAGATAAAATTAGATTAATTAATTGTTTTTAGACAAATGCAAGATTGACATTTAGTAGGAAGAATATTTCGTATGAACAAGTTTATCAAACAAATTTTAAATAAAATAGTGAAATAACAATAGTTAGTGATTAAACCAGTTTTAGACACCAAAATTATGAATCAAATGTTTTAATAGAAGCATTTGAGAATATAGAGGAAAACGATAGAGTACATGACCGGATCTGAATTATAAAATGATAAAGACTGATTATTTATATCTTGTTTCATAAAACGTAATTTATGTGATTATTGATGTTACATGTTTTGTCAAATAAACAGTTTGGTTTTCCCATAATGAAATTACATGTTCTTCCATTTTAGAATAATACAGGTGTGACACATATTATGATTGCACATCGACGATTTTCTATTGATTAAATTTCCACTCTCCTAGTCGGAGACGGACTGCTATGGAAGGCGATAGCGGCTGCCCATCACGAGTACTTCGTTCTACAATTAGATTACCAAGTAAAGTGAGTAGGTAAATATCAAATTTATTTCAGTATTAAGAATATTTTGCTTGATATATTGTTCATGATTTATTAAATGTATAGGTCATAATTAATACAAAGATTTTGAATTAGAGCCCTTAGAATTATGCTTGATATTTCCAAGGTTGCCCACAAAGGCAGATAAATTACTTGCTCGTGTTGGTAAGAGAATATGCCACCCTACATTTTAGAGTGCATTTGGTAGAAATTTTATGCAAATGTAAATGTGTGTCTCATTTTAATTTTGGTGTATAGAGGACGATAGGCTTATAGGAAACTGACTTGTCCCTTTGTAGAAATTATTGGATCAATAAAGATGAAAAAAAATTACCTTGATACGATGTCAAGCATAAAAAAAGACAAAAGCCTAACTTGATGAGCACAACCATATGAGAAATTTTAAATATTTACTGGAAAAAAATCCAAAAATCACCGTAAGTTTACTAGCTGTATTTATTAATAATTTAGTAGAAGTAAGCATAAAGTTGCGCCAATTTGTAATCGTGACATATAATGTTTATGTCAACCTTATCAGGTACGTAGAATCTGAGTAGAATTTTGTAGATAGGATTATAAATCTCATCATACATTGTAGTGGTTCAAAGTCATTCCAGCATTACCGTTGAGGACTAGCAAATTTATAAACTACAGCTACAAATAATTATAGCACCGTGTAATCTTACTTTAGGGTAGAGAGCATGGTCATCTTGTTTTCTACACGGAAGTTTTTACTTATACTCATTATATCGAGCATGTTAATGAATGTGACTAAAATAATGTGTTATAAATTTTAATTGTGACAATATTTTTAACGACTCGAGGAAAGAGGTCTAGATGAGCTGACTGCTGATGAGGAGAACGTGGCTTTTGATGTTACCATGAAATCGTCAACCTAGAATAAACATTATGGTTTTATGGATCAAAAGGTAATTTTGATGTACAGTATATTAATGAATAAAATATACACATTGATTTTATTAATCACACTATATAAACTCGTATGTTTTGGAAAAAAAAAAATCTGTTAAGCTAGACGAGGGCAAACCAGCTATAAAAAAGCCCAGGGCTATCAAAAGCTTGGATTGGATTGAGACAAGATGTATTATATGTTGGTAAGTGCATTACTGCGTATATGCAATAGCATGGTAGTTTTCTTCATCATATAGATTTGAAGGCAATGAAAGGTAGGCGTATTTTTCACAATTTTTGATGAGATATATCATATGTATGCAGTTTGATATTCTGATGTCCTTCGTTATTATCAGATAGTATGAGATATATTTTGAAGGGTTATGGTGTTTGATGTGACTTCACTATATTGATAAGTGGAGAGTATTTTGGATGGTTCTCTCGACCCAGCCAGAAGATCCCGATTTTCGTCATTTTATAATTAAATCAAAAAGAAAATGTGAGTTTAATTGTAAAATGCAAAAATCAGGATTTCCTGATTGGTTGGGTCTAGGAAATTATGCTCATTTCTGTCTAGGTGATCTACTCCGGTGGCTCAATGGATATTATCTACGGTTTTTTCGAATGGCTTTCGATGGTCATCCTGGAAATAACCGTTTTCTCCTCTCTTCTTTTATTGTATATAAAGGGAACCCATTCTGTGGTAGGAAAAGGCTATATGGCTCACTGGAAAAGTCAGCTTTTTTGTAATCCAAGTTCAATCTTGGTTTGGTCTGTATATACATGAAAGTCCGTTGTCCGGTTCAGTCCAAAGCTATAACGTGTCCAGTTCGTGTCCGTCCGATTCTATTATAGGACATAGCTTGAACACACCAGGATCCTGTCCAATCCAAAATGTTCGATGTTTTTTATTGTCTGAACGTTGTCCGTACGTTATCCGACTCGTACGAACAGTGTTCGAACTTAATGTTTGTCTGGTCCGTGTCGGTTCAAATCTCTAATATGATAGAGCTTGAACACAACTATGTTCGGTCCAGTCCGATCCGTTTACACCTCTAATCTTGGTCATGCTATTTATTTTTAATTGCTCTTGTTCACTTAATGTTTCAGAACAAACCGGTGCTTTCACTAATCTTTCTTCATTTGCTGCTTAGGCCTCCAAACGCAAAACCAAGGTGGGCCTTCTTGCAGTGATCGCAAGAGGGGATGTTTATCAATCTAATTTGAAGTAGAGCCGTCATTGGATATCCGAAAAATTCTAAATTCGTCCGCATCCACATCTAAAAAAAGGATATTTTTTCTAATATTTATTTTGAAAGAACAGATAAAGATGCAGATATAGACATACCCACATCTGAAAATTATTCATTCGCTTGTTTTTATGATTATAGTTCAAATTATATTTATTTCAGCATTTGAATTTTACTTCGTTATTATTTTACTAAGTTGATTGTCTACGTTATACGCAGTAAACACATTTCGATTGCTCAAAACTATTTATTATCATCTTATTTGTTTATTTTTAAAATTTTAATACTCAATTAAACCGAAAATTTTCAAGTAAAGTTGAAAACTTTCATTTTTGTTTTTTGATTTATCGATCGTTGATGGATTGAATAATTATTCAATATCATTCTGTATCCGTGAATGCAGATATCTGATATTCAAAAATAATTTTGAATGTGAATGCAGCATGACACTATCCGCAGTTGAAAATGACAGCTCTAATTTGAATTGAACATGTTATGTTTGAAGGCAGCGCACTCAATTTTTAGATGTGGGATTATTTTATAAAATTGTAATTTTCATTTTGAAATGTTACTTCCAAATTTAACATGCTCCTACCATCCGTATTGTTATCGCCTAAAACTATCCATCCGTCAGATTTAGAAATCAGAAACGTTTCAAGAACCTCAGATATGTACACATCAAAAGCAACGTTGTCATATAAGAAACCACACAGTTATTCAGAATCAAAATTACAACATAAAATAAGAGGAGGCCTTTCAAATAGAAATAAAGGGAAATAACACAACCATACAAAACAACAACAATGGAAGACCAACCGAGAGCCCAGGGGCAGAGCCGAAATTGTTGTAGTAGGGCAGATTCGTGTACGGATTAGGAGGCGAATACTGACAGCATTGGACTTCAGGGGCCGGCGGGCAATTTCCCTGGAAAACTGCAGGTGGTGGAGGTGGCATTATGTACTGATAAGGAGGGGGAATGTGCTCGCAGTGCTCCTTGCATAACGTGCTTGAATCCGATGAAGAAGATTTATTGCTGTTGCCAACTAAAACCTCCTCGGCACTCGAAAAGGATGCAAATACGAGTATTGTCCGAATAATAAATTGCCATGTGAAATAAGAAATCATATTTGCTAAGTATGAAGAGAATGAAGGATTGCTTAAAATTTATACAGTCGTCCAATTTGCTGTGCAGGTGCATGCAGGTTGACAGGTGGACTGGCTTGGGTCAGCAGTTTAGGCTTTTGCGTAATACCATGCGGCGATGCTTGGCTTCATGGTTGAGGTCCATTTTTTACGTTTTGTCGGTAATAAAGCTGGAAACTAAAGGCAGATGACAAACTTGCTTAAAAAACAAGGAAGCATTTTTTTCAGTCAAATCTTAACCGGGCTATCTCAAAATACAATGTAAAAGACAAGATTGCAGCGCAATTTTAGCTGGATCATAATCCAATTTGAATAGAGCATGCAGTTTTGAATATGATACACGCCCTTTCACTACATTACATAGCTGAGCATACACAAATAAGTATAACCAGATACAATGTAATTTCTTTATATAACAAAAATCTTCATTTGGTGCAACCTTCAATTTGTCGGTCTTACTTTCAACTAGCACAACATCAAAATTACAAGCTGACTGCGCCTGTGAAGTGCCCAAATGAACAGTGTAGTAAACGTGCAGTAATGAACTGAAGACAAGAAGTTCAACTCCATAGTAAGTGTGTCATCTATGGCAATGGTCTTCTATTTACTGGAGGTGCAAGTACTGCAGTTGAATTGTTTAAAACAAAATTTAGGCAACTAAACAGATTACGAATCATATAAAGCGAGTGACCCATTTACCTTGTAATACATCAAAAGATCTCTTGCGTGAGAAAACTTCATTTGGATTTAAGTGCCGATTGGCAAGTATGTACGAGTTTACGGATTCTTTCCTGCAACAGCCAAACACGATTATCATTTTTTATTAACCAGCCAGAGGAAGGAAAGCATGTGCATACTGCGAGAACTTTTAACAAAAAACCAGTATGGCTGTAGTGCATGTTTTTTTTTAACGCATGCATTTATTTAGAGGAACAGAAGTTTACCTTGCCCAGGAAGGAACAAATTTCATTCTGCGGGCGTACTCATCATCTCCATCTTCATCATCCGATTCCTTGTAAGGAGAAATCTCATACGACAATTCACGATTTTCAACAGTAACAGACATGCGATCCTGAATTTTACTTTGCAAGTTACAAGAAGAGTCCACAACCTGAGTTGTCAGCAGGAGAGGACATTGATTCAAAAAGTGCAAAATATAAAAGGAAGTGCACACAGTAACATGATAAGCAGGATAGTCGACCATCCAAAAAAAGGGTGAAGTCTGATTAGAAATATAGTTCTGAATAAGCTGCTCCATTCAGCGCTCTAATTCATAAAGTTTTTATTGCTTGTATACATCATAGAACGCTGATTAGCCAAATTTTACACTATCCATTGTAAAAAAAAATGAATCTACCATTTTTATTTATTTTAGATCAGCATTATTATAAGAAATTTATGAATTTCTTTTCATTTTCAAATATGTTTATTGTCTCTAATTCTTTTTCTTGTTTTTTCCAGTTACTAAAAAAAAAAAAAAAAAAAAAAAAAAACTTTTATAACCGTCGACAAACTTTAAAATATCTTAAATGATAATCAAAATCATATTACTTTATTTCGAATATGCATATATTTTTCATACATATACAATTTTAAATTCATTTAATTCAGTTCTATTCATTATTAAAACAATTTTTTGACTTGTATGGTAGAATAATTCATATATCGTGGGAAGCGATATTCTCGAAATGATAAGTTAGCAGAAAAATTAAGATGCAAAAAATACAAACATACAACATATATATATATATATATATATACGAGTGGAAACCCGTGCGTTGCACGGAAGCATAGAGTACGGGGTGTTGTAGTTTGCACGGGAGCATAGAGTACGGGGTGTTGTAGTTTGCACGGGAGCATAGAGTACGGGGTGTTGTAGTTTGCACGCGCGTGGTCGTAACGGCATGCGCTTCGCGCGAAGAGCGTAACGGCACGCGCTTCGCACGTGATGATGGCACGCGCTTCGCGCGTAATCAAGACACGCGCTTTGCGCGTGATGATGGCATGCGCTTAACGCATGATCACGGCTCGCGCTTCGCGTATGGACCGTTGTGCCACAAATATTATGTAAACAGATATAAAGCTCTGTCTCATAAACCTTTTGCTTGCTGGGCTTGAAAGCTTTCCATGCATCTTTTTGAACATTAACATAAATACACTATGTGAAGACATTAATCATATAAAAATTTCTAGCTCTTACAATTTGCTAAAACTCCATGGAGAGAATTTTATTACATTTCGTGGAATAATTTCAAAAAGCATTGAAGTATATTAATAACATAACAGTTAAATGATATTTCTAAACAATTAAATGTGTATATGAATGATAAAGTATTTTTTTTTGTTCTTGCAAATTAGACATTCCTGTGAAGTGTAATGTGATCACAACACTCCAATTTTACTTCATATTTGATGTTGAGTAATTAATGCTTCATAGGCTTGTGATATCATATGTTTGCATCCATTTACCTAATGAAAAGATTATTAAGTGCTAAATAAGATATACTGATAATAATATAGGTACCGTAATAAAAGGCAAACTCTGAATTAGTGCAAGTTGATTCATAAATAGCAATTCCTAATTGGTGGAATACTGAAAGTTGAAAACAAAAGTATGGTGTTAAATAATATGCAAAGAAACAAATATTTATGATTTTACATAGTTGCTCGACAACAACTTGGTCAAATTATATATGGGTGAAGAAGACAAATAACATTAAAAAAACATAGTTTATATGAAATAAAGAAAATAATTATAGCAATATTTCAAAACTTTCTAAGGAGTTATATGATATTTTTAGGAATCCAAATTAGAAAATGGAAATCTAGCAAGAGTAAAAGCTCAAATCCTATTGAACTAACTATTTCTTTAAAAATGCCTAATTTTTATAGGTGGAATAAGAAAACACCTATATCAGAAAACTACAACATGTTGACCAAAATTTGGTAAGCCAAACTATCCAAAGTTGAAACCACAACGCCAATTTCGGATGCAAGACCTAGCATAAAGACCTCATTAAATAATGATTAATTTACATATTTTGGGCTAAATCTAATTGAAATTCAGTTTTTTTTAACCAAGAGAAGAATAATATGAGGAAGATATGCTAAAATGAAAGTTACGATAGTTTTCAACCTAGGATGCCATGTAACATAAGTACATAATTATTTCAAAAATATAAAGCTGATCCTTTAGTATCTAGTTGTATTCCTACTATGTTCATCAACTAATTTAGTAAATGCAAACTGTGTTCAATAATAGTGTATTCTCTTTATAAGTAAAGACGTTAAATATGCTAAATAATACGGGTATTAAATTTTATAGAAATTCAAAGAGCGCTAGAGAAAAACGTATTTTCTTTTTA